>VXBW01000853.1:1116211-1134916 GCA_013400375.1 Thinocorus orbignyianus
GGAAAAAAAAAGACCAGGGAGAAAAAAAACCCAAAACCCGAACTTAAAAGGTCTGTCTTTTTCTTCCCTTTTTTTTTTTTTTTTTTTTTTAACCTGCCAAGACTTGTATTCTGGTCTGGATGTTTCTCATAAAACATTAGATGATATCAAACACTTCAAGCCATCATTAAAAAGAATTTGCTGTACAGCTTTAGGGATACTACCAGACATTAAAGGAGACAAGCAGAACACTGAGCACAGGTGAATACAACAGAGAGAGGTTTCCAGCTCTGCAGCTTAAAAAATATTTGTTTCTGTAACTTTGGGCTACTTGCTATTTGCGGTTCAGAATCTAAACAGCTTTGCGTTGCCTTTGCTTTAAAGCTGAGCCTTGAAGTCCTTTAGAAAGAGCCTGTGACAAGCAGAGCAGGTATCAGGTCTTAACAACAGGGCTTAAACACTGGTGTTTGCAGCGAAATACGAAGGAGGGTCACTGATAGAAGAGGCAGTAGCCCATTTCAGTTTTTGTCAGCAACCCAGATGATGAAATCTTGTAAAGCTTAGAGATGACACAACTATTGGTGAAGTGGTAAACAAGGAGAGCAGCTTATTGATACAGGCTGATGCGAACTGTTCAGCTGGATGGTCACAAGCCAGCAACATGCGTTTTGAGATAGCTGAATGCCACCTATATCAGGTGATACATTGGGGAATGGAGAACAGGCACCAGGGGACCTCAGAAAAGGACTTAGAGTTGCTCAAGACAAGTGCCTCTACAAAGGCTCTCACAACTGCAGAAGAGAGCAGTGTGGTCTTTGGATGCATAAGGGGTGGATACCTGGTAGAAATCAGGAACTGTCTTGCCTCCACAGCCATAGAATCATAGAATCATTCAGGTTGGAAAAGACCCTTGGGATCATGAAGTCCAGCCATCAACCCCACTCTGCAAAGTTCTCCCATACACCATATCCCCCAACACCACATCTAAACAACTCTTCACATTCAGGGGTGGTGACTCAACCACTTCCCTGGGCAGCCTATTCCAGTCCCTGACCACTCTTTCTGTGAAGAATTTTTTCCTGTTGCAACTTGAAGCCATTCCCTCTTGTTCTGTCACTAATCACCTGTGAGAAGACAACAGTACCAACCTCTCTACAATGTCCTTTCAAGCAGTTGTAGAGTGATGAAGTTTCCTCTCAGCCTCCTTTTCCTCAAACTAAACAGTCCCAGCTCCTTCAATTGCTCCTCAGAAGATTTATTCTCCAGACTCTTCACCAGCTTCATTGCCCTCCTCTGCACTTGCCCCAATATCTCTCTTGTGTTGAGGTGCCCAAAACTGGACACAATACTCAAGGTGTGGCCTCACCAGTGCTGAGTACAGTCCTAGCTACTAAAGTCCACCTCTATAGAAGACCATGGGGTAGTCTGTAAACATACAAATGAAATGCAAGGCAGAGCTAAGAAAGGCTTTTCAGCTTCTCTGACACGGACACAATGCAGACGCTGAACGAGAAGGAAGGCAAAGTGCCAGGAGCCCAAGCCTGCATGTTAGAGGTTAGGAGCCTTGTCAAAGGTAAGGGTGCCCCATGCACAGATGATTTGTTCAGTTCAAAAGAGTCTTTTTACCACCCAAAAAGCAGCCCTCAATCTGACTCGTGGCACTAGTAATTAAAAAGTTACAGTGGCTGCTCAGCACCCTGTCAGTATTTACAATGAGACTGGAGATCTCAGTGGCCAATCACCCACTTGCTAAAACCCTCGGTCGGGTTGCTGATAATAATCTGCTGTCATAAGTAACAAAGTATGGGGCAGAGAGCCTCACTCTTACATTTGCTTGAAGGTAGGCTGCTATCTCTATCTTTCCATGGGTTTGGACTAAATGACCTCCTGAGTCAGCATGAATTATTCCATGATTCCATCGTAATACCTTATAAAAAGTGATGGTGAAGTCACAGATCTCACCTCCAGATCTTGCAGGGCTCTGATGTCCATCACCCTTGCAAGATCTTGAAGTTACCAGCTGGACAACAGCTCTCACCACTGAAACACTGAAAATGCCTCTGTGATACATAAAATAGCATTTAAAGAATATGTGTGATTTTGGCCAACTGGGGTTATTTTATAAATCTCTTTAGAAGGAAAAAAAAAAAAGTAGTCCTGGGAAATAATTGTTATTCTTCATTTCTTATTTAAACCTTCAGAGAAAGTTTTGCAAACAGTTTCGTACAGTGTTCTTTATTAAAAAGAAATTAAACCATAAGATACATATCTGATATGCATGAATGATATCCTTGAATTGGCCAACTATATGAGAGACTATAGGTGAGAATATAAATGTTTGTTTGAGTCAAAATTCATGTTAAAGTTTGGGGTGTTTAAATACAGATCTAGCTCCCAGCATTAATAATAGCAACAACGACGATTAAGTTTGCTTAGGAGTTTTTTCCCAGTCTGTCATACCCAAGGCTTAGATTTTAGTGATGTGTAATGCTAATCCACATTGTTTAAACACCTGCTGCCCTTCAGAGTATAATCCATCTGGAACTATGAGGAAAACAAGAATCAGTATCCAGTGGTGCTATTAATTATCCTTCATGGACTAAATGCTTCAATTTCACTGAGTTATCACCCTATAACAACACTGCTCGGTAACTTTGCAGTGTCTTTCCTTGCCCAAACAAGCTGAATCATTTCATTTTTGCATGGTGCTGCTAACATAGTTCAGGGCATCATCTACATAATGTTGTTCCTGGAAGCCGGTGATTGAGAGAGTGCAAAATGTATGTCCTAAGGGTTTCCACTGAAGGACTTAAATGGAATAGAAAGTCAGAGGTCCTGAGAGGTCTCCTGGTAAGGATTGTTCGCCATGCCTTTGAGCAGAGACCTAAACTGCAAAAGCAGCAGAATATTGGATAGTTTTTGTCTGTTTAAGAAGCCCGTTTCCTCTTGAAGTTACTCAGACAACTCTGACTTTGAAGCAATTTATTCTGGGTACCGTAACTGCAGGTTTAACTTCTTGCTTGCAATAGTTTTATTAAACTTCATTGCCTTTTCACTGAGAGACCATAGGAAAAGCGGTGTCACTTAGCCCATACCCTGCTCTTGAGCCTGCAGATCAAGTTAGGAGGGAGGTGGTTTTTGTAAGGACTACTGGAAAAGGTACTTAGTGGAAGTAATCAGTATTAAATGCATTAACATTTCTTGCAAGAAATTGACAGGTTTCCCTGTAAATCAATTCAGACACCAGCTGCAATGAAATGGTGCTCCTGGCTCTGCTTTACTCTTTCTCATTTAGGACAGGTGACGTAGGGGGACACAGATTGTCCCAGCAAAATACAAACATATTTTCCTAATGTTTTCCCAGGCACCCAGGGAGGCCGCCTTCTCTCCTTCTATCAGATCCCATCATCATCTCAGCTCTTGATTTCTGTGGCAAGCTCAGGCAGCAGGATCCGGTACTGTGAAAAAAATACATTCTTACTGAATACTGAACGTCTTTCTTTCAGTAAGCCCTTTCCACCACAGACAAGGCACTGGGATACTATTCAGTGAGTAAGATTTAACTGCAGGATTCGGGGATTGTCTTCTGCTCCCTGCAGAACTTATTTTCCTTATTTTTTACTATTTCAGATAGAGCTGCTAAAAAGAGCTATCTTTTCCCGAGTATTTGCAAATGCATTCATCCATATATACACTCAGAGATAGAAAAAAACATACAAACAGCCTAATTTAATATAGCATTTCCTTTGTGAAACTGTGCCCAGCCTCTATTTTAAAAATATTTATTAATCAGCATGAACATTAAAATCAAAAAATTTAAAAGGACAGTATGTACAAATGGGTTCTTCAGCTATTCCAGGAAGCTACAAAATAAATGGTAACAATCATTTAATGCTTACTAAGTACAGTATGTATCCTGTTAATCAATGCAAGAATACAAAGGATATGATTAAAATGCAGGGTTTGTTATTAAAAGGTACAAAAGGCTAACTCTCAATACATATGACTTGCCTCAACTAGAAGCAAAAATGGTTAGAAAATTTAGAGCTTAGTAAAAGGTTGTTTTGATTGCAAATACCCACAGGTGAAATCATAGCCAGTTCAGTGAAATTTCCTTTTTAAAAAAAATCAGCATTTTGATGTAAGAATGTAATTTAGAATATAAAAAGTTTGCTTTGCGTTTATTTGAATTTCATTTCAATGCAAATATTTACTTACTGCATTACATATTTACATGGTCAGAGCATGAATGCGTATTTAAATTATTATATTATCTTAATGGCAAATTGACATTTTAAAATGTCATATAAAAGCACAAATTAAGGCGGCCAGTTTAATGCAAAAAACATGATGTGTGACTGAGAACAGTACTTTCCATTTTCTCCTGTAAGCCTAGAGATACTTAATTAAGCTATTTTGGGGATTAATAAAACAGTTTCAAACCAGTTTATTAAAATAAACGCACAGAAGAGAGTTTGAAAAAGAAGTTTCAATCCCAGCTAAGTAGCAAAATTAATGATTTCTGTTAAAACTTTACAGCTTCACTCAATTTGTGTTTTGATATGCTACTTGTTTAAGTAAAGAGTATAAAATGAAAAAAAATACAAATAAAATTCAGGAATTTAATTTTCAGAGTAGAAGTACACAAAGCTTGCAAAAGACACTTGAGATAATTCCTGTCTCATGTGAAAATTGAAGATATTTGACATGGTTGCAAGGAAAGTGAGGTATTGGCGGTTTATTACCCTCAGTGCATTGATGTATCATATTGTGAATGGAAGAAAATCATTCTGGATGTCTCAGAGCCCACACCCCCATTCCCTGCCACACACCCTGTCCTGGTGCTCAGCCTCTCTCGCAGGCAGAAAACTCCTCTTCCCAGTGTCTCACCTACATCCCTGTAACTTCTCATCTGATCTCCAAAGGACACCCAGGTCACTTAAATACTTTCCATTTGCACTTACTGTGTGTTAAAACTGGCCCATGTCCTCACTTTTTCTTCTTCTTCTTCAGATGAAACAAAGCTAACTCTGAAATTTTTCCTTCAAAGGTCGTGTTCAAAGTCCCTGCTGCCCTTCCCCAGCCCTTCCTCTCTCCTGAGTACAGGGTACCTAACTCTTGTCTCCAGTGCCAAGCGCCATACTATTTGAATATCTGCATACTAACGTCTGATACATAGCTCTAATTATTCTTATATAATGCTGTGGATGTATATTCATCATTCCAATATCCAACTCTTCTGCTGCCGAACTGCTCCCTAGGCAGTTATTCCCTTTCTTGCATTTCTGCAGTCAGTTATGTGACCAAAGTGTAGGAGTTTGCATTTAACAAAATCTACTCTCTTTACACTGGAAAATTCCTCAAATTTTCCATATAATTCTGAATTGTCCTGCCCACCGATGTACTTGAAGTGTTTCCCAGTTTGGTATTTAAACCTGTCAGTGTCCAAATCACAGAGGAGCTGCTCAGTGCAGCTTTGCAGTCTGGCAGTGAAGGGTTGCCTGTTATTCTTTGGCCAGATTTCCAGCTAGACATCCATCCGCCTGACCACAGGTCACATTTTCCAGGTTTTCTCCTGAAACTGTGATGTGAGACAGTATAAATATCTACTAGGAATTGGGATCTATCTGGCATATAGAAGACATGCCCTCCTCTATTCCCCAGAGGGCGTCCACGAAGATATCAGAGGGCTGGAACACCTCTCCTGTGAAGACAGGGAGAGTCTGAGAGAGTCGGGGTTGTTCAGCCTGGAGAAAAGAAGGCTCTGGGGAGACCTTGTAGCAGCCTTTGAGTACCTTAGCAGGTCCTGCAGGAGAGATGGGGAGGAACTCTCTATCAAGGAGTCTAGTGAGAGGATAGGGTTAACAGTTCCAAACTGAAAGACAGTAGATTTAGATCAGATATTGGAAATTCTTTACTCTGGGTTTGGCGAAATGCAGGAACAGGTTGCCCAAAGAAGTTATGGATGTCCCATCCCTGGGGAGGTGTTCAAGGCCAGTCTGGATGGCAGTTTGGAAGGCATTTTGAGCAACCTAATCTTGTGGGAGGTGTCCCTGCTCAAGTCAGGGGCTGGAACTCGATGATCTTTAAAGTCACTTCCAACCCAAAACCATTCTACGATTCTATGATATCATTCTTCCTTCAGCCACAAGATCTGTTGCCCATAAATCAGTTACCTTGGCTTTATATATTTGATTCTTGATGAGGCCATTACTGACTGTTGGACATTGCTGTGTTTTCATCCAGATGGTTACAAATACTGATCCACTGGCATGTATGTGCAAGAATCAAGCTAAAATTAGTCTAATTTCTGGGATCTCCCCTAAGATCTCCCCTCTTTTTAAGAGAAGATAGACCCCTGAGCTGCCATCATCCACTCTTTTGAAGCCATACACCCACTTCCCAAAACTCTGCTCATTCTCCAGCTCCTTCAGGCAGCTCCCAAGCTTTTCAAATTCAGTTCTGACGCGTCCAGCTGATTCAAAATGTCTCAGGTTTCACTCACATTTCTTTCTAATTCTAGCCAGAGTTCTCAGGTGTTAGTTGATGGTATTAATTGGTTTAGTTTTCTCATTTAATCCTTCATGAAATACTAAGAAGTACCAAAACCTTAGCCCTTCTTACCTTCCTTCTTGTTAGATTTTCCTCAGTGTTAAAGATTGGATTGATGCTTTTTCTGGTCTTCCTCTTACCGGTAGTACATTTTCAGAATCTTGTATCTTTCATAATTAACTTTGCTTGCTGCACTTCCACTTAACTCAGTAAACACCTTGTAAAAATCATTTTTATTTTAAGAAGCGCAGACAAAAGAAAAATGCAATTGCTTTCCTTAACATAATCAAATAGAGGGTTTTCAAAGTTACCATGTCATTTAAATATCCTGGATCAGTAGTGACATGGTGAATGCCAATGAAATACCATTTTCATATTACACCAGCATCATTCTGCCGGTAAATTTCCCCATGTAGACAAGTCCTTAGCAGTATTCCCCAGTGTTCTCCCATTGTGAGTGACATTTCATAGTGCTGAGAAGAATAACATTGAAATGACCCTAAACCGTGATGGAGCACAGCAAATTTCTGAAAATGCAAAGGCTTTGAATACAAATTATTTTAGATTTTAAATAGATCTTCCTTTTATTAATCTAGAAGAATTAGAGAGCTATTAAATACAGCAGACCAGACAAAAAGAAGCTAGGAACTGTGGTACGAAAAAAAACCTATTCCAGTCAAAGAGAGACCACCAGACTAACAAATCTCACTGCAAAATGCCTGCAAGGTTACATCTATTTGTTCATGTAGACCCTAGTCTTACTATTCCATTTAGTGATAAATGCTAACTATGTATACTTTTTCTGGGAATTGGCCTTTAAATAATTATCATAATCATATCTGGCTCTAAATGCCAGGTAGTTTCTCCACTCTTGCCAACCTGCCACCCTTCTAGCTGACTTCTGTGTCTCCTGCAAAAAGCAGTGGCACTGTGGATGTCCAAGTGTGCTTGTCAGCATCACCAGAGAAGCTGGGAAAGGTTCTGAGAACATTCCAAATCAGCAGGCTGTTCCTCCTCCTCCAAAAGCAATTGCAGGAAGCTAGGAAACCTCAGTGAGGAAACAGCAAGGCAAGGTGAGGGTGTCTTCGCATTGGATGTCCTATCGTAGTTCCACCCTGGATACATTGAGGTAGACTGCATTAGCTCCCACATGTCAGTCATGTGCAGGATTACAAGAAAACCTCCCACTTTGCAGCTTTCAGGCCCAAAATGGCCAAACTGTTACACACCATTCTAGAAGTTCTCAGCAAATGTTGCATTGAGAGAGAGGAAGGAAAATGCCAATCATAAATTAATTGTGCATCAAAGGACATAGCATCTTGGAGATCTGCTCACTGGCAAAAATTTTGAGTGCAAGTGTTTCTCCCTCAAAAACCAGAAGCCTATTAGAGTAGATGAAACACAAAACCAGTGTGATAGGGTATCGTACTTATTGCATGCAGCTTTTTCAGGTTCAGAAGACAAGAATGGCTATGGAGCTTGTTAGAACCCAACCTAACACTGCTGCAGTAGGATAACCACTCAGAGAAGATGCAGAAGGGTATAGCAATCTACTTCAGAACAATACAGCTCAGCGTCATTTTTTTTTAAATATCCCAGTCAACCTTATAGCCTAGGAAGTATGACATGGGGGTAGTTAAGTAGTCCAAACACAGGACTTGAGTCAGTAGGATTTGTGTTTGCTTCCTGAAATGAGTACTCTTCTGCACTCTCTCTTTCAGTAGGCCGGATTTACAGGTTCTCTTTTATTCCTGAATATTCATTTCCGTTACCTATCGTACATGGCTGGTAGGGTATAATAATCAGAAATGCTTATAACCTTCATTGAAATAAGGGAATTACCTGAATGAGTGGATATTCACAGAATCACAGAATGGCTAAGATTGGAAGGGACACCTGGAGGTCATTTAGTCCAACCCCTTAGCTCAAGAAGGGCCACACCCACTTGGGTTTTGAATACCTCCAGGAATGAGACTCCACAACCTCTCTGAGCAGCCTACACCAGTGCTCAGTCGCCCTCATGGTAAAAGAAGTGTTTCCTGATGTTCAGAGGGGCCCTCCTCCATTTCAGTTTGTGTCCATCGCCTCTGGTCCTGCCATTGGGAACCACTGAAAGCCATCCAAGAGCTTGGCTTCTGTACTTCCTCCCTTCTTTACACCCTGCCTCTCATTCAGGCTGAATAATCCCAGCTCTACTTCCTGTGTACAGATAACTCATCGACTTAAAATCCCAGTCTTAACAACAGGCTTAACTAAGCTCTCACCTGGGATGGGGTCTCTCCAGGATGCCTCTGAGCTACCCCAGCAGACCACTATAGAGAAGACTTGGCTGCCATGGGCTCTGCAGTAGCTGTTGGGGGTTTAAATGGCAGGGTTTTAGGTGCAATGTCTTCCATCCAGCATGGTTTAGAAGTGGAAAAATTCCACTTGTTTGAAAGGTTTGTCACTGTGTTTAATCACGTTCTTTCGTTGCTCTGCAATAATGTTTGGTTTGTTCTCACATATTTTTTTTTCATTATTTTAAAATGGGCAGGGGGAGATACTTCTCAGGAAAAAAAATATATATATTAGTAAAAGAGAGTTTCATGCAACTATAATTCCATTTAGATCACTGTCAGTGACAGGCGGAATTTACTTAAAGATATTTTCTGTGCTTTACGGTTACTCATTCATGCAAATAAAGATAGCCCTTGAAGCCAAGTCACCTTGCCCTCTCAATCATCCACCTTGCCCTCCAGAGCTCTGGGGGGAATGCTAAATTAAAATCTGTCTGCTCTGGCAGAGGTGGGTTTTTTGATATAAAGCCAGAATAATTATTCAGACATATGTTTACAGCTGCAAGGTTATATTTTGCTGAAGATTTTTTAAAGTGAAAATGTAACTTGGTTGCTAAAGGGTTTTCTGTTTAATCACTGCAGAGGTATGGAAGACAGGGAAAATTGTGAATTTACCCTCTTTCATCTCACTCCTTCCAATTTTTGTTTGTTTAGCTTTTTTTTTAGCAACCTAAAATTTTGGAGAGTTGAAGAAATTTTTAAGTCATATCATTTAAGGAATTTCATCATACTTTTGTGCATAGGAACAATACTACAGTTTTCCCCTTTTTCTGGCCTTCTGTGATGATGAAAAACACTGGTCAGACTGAAGTAAAAGACTACAAGAAGGTCATGTTAGTCATGTTAAGAAGAGTTCAATGGAGGGCTTCAAACAATATTCAAAATTGTTTTGCAGCACTGAAAATTAGCTTAAAGGATGACAAATGCAAATTGAGAAATGCCTAGCTGGAATTTACAAACTCTCCTGTAATGAAAAGAGATCCACACTTTAATTTTTTAACTGTAGCGACCCTTCAAGCAACAAGAAGAACATAAGAAACAGAATGGGAAAATTCTCAAAAGGAAGATGACTCCTTCTTTGATGTTTTAATGGCACTCATGTTGCATAGCCCTTGCAGGAATGGGTAATATCATACAAAATAAACTTCCTCAAGTGCATCAGGATTCTACTTCAGGTACTGAACTCATGAGTAGTGATGTATCTAAAGACACTACTACAGGGCTAACTTAATGAGAGACCTGAAATACCTCTATGTGTTTCTCCCCACTTTTTATTTAACCCAGCTTGAGCTTTCTGCATTACTCATGTTGAGAAGCAGGTCTGGCCAGTCTGGCAGGCTCTGCATTTCCACCTCCACAGCTGGAATGCATGTGCAGCGAATGAGGTACAGAGTACATCCAGATTTTTATCTCCCTCTTCCATTGTTTTGCTGCCTACCTGTTCTAGAAAGAAAATCAGTTATATCTAATGATCAGTGGTTTTCAGCTGTCCTTCTGCCTTGAGCTTCAAAGTCCCTGGCAGCACTGCCTTGCAAAGCTGCCAAGCCAGGTCATGAAAGCCAAGGCTCCGGACAAGTGGAAGCTGGAAACACTGGGAAAAAACCCAAACTGTAGTAAATGTTCAGAAAATCTGTCTCATGACAAAAGACTCTAGAATTTTAGTTGTATTATTTAAAGAAATAAAAAAAAGACTTAAGAAGTGATTGACTATTGTAAGCAGACACCTTCATGAGGACGTGATGTCTGATGCTGCACGACTTTTTGATTCAGCCAAAAAGGACATCCAGGAGTTAGAAGCCAAAGCTAGAGAATAAAAGTGCAAACAGAAATTTTAAAAGGAGTGTTATCAACACCTAAAAGAATCATGGGGTGAAGTTTGGTGGATCACTCAAAGCTTTGATTTCAGGACTGGACAGGTTTCTAAAGTTGAAGGAGCTGCCAGGGGAGCTTGGCTTGTGTCCTGAGGGAGTTCACACAAGAAGGTCACTTCCGGTTCCTCTGGCACTGCAGTTCCAGGGAAGCAGTCAGAGACGCCAAGAAAATAGTTTCAAAATAAGAAGCTTGCAGGTAGAGAGAAATTACCTGGAGACTACAAACCCTTACTTGCAGCCCAGAATCACTTCTGATAAAAAATGAAATTAGCCCACATTTTATGGGATGAGAATAGGCAGAAGGAGGAAAAAAACACTGCAATTAACTCAAAGAAGGTTTACTTGTTTGTTTTATTCATCTCTCTGTCTCATACTACTTTATATAAAGTTGTGTTGAAGTCTTTAGTGTAATCTAATAATTAAGAAAGTTTGGGAACAAATTTATGTACACAAAGAAACTTTTTCTCCATTATAATCTCTAATCCTGGATAATGACATTACATTTTTGAGACACTGAGATCAACATTGTAACTGAGCCCATTCCAAGACCTATCAGCTTTCATTAACACAGCCATTCATCCCTGCTTTAATCTTTCTTTTTGAACTAATCAAACTATGAATCAGAGAAATTGTCTGTGTCCATATGGCTTAGGTTTTACCAAAGTCTGATATTTAGCTCAGAGTCTGATTCACAAAAACATCCACCTGCCAGTCTAGATATGTACATTAATTTCCAGGTAAGACACCTTTCTTGAAAAGACCATACTTCATACTGGAATTTAACACCAAGTATAGAAAAACACATACTGACATTCAATTCAGGGGCTTAATGAATCAAACCAGAATGATTTAGGTCTTATTAGCCCCGGTTATGTGTTATTTCATCTTACACAATCATTTTCCCCGCCCATTTAATTCAAGAATAATCTTTTGTCATGGTTGGTTTTTTAAGAGTTAGGAGTCAAGTGGATGGCCACTGAGGCCACTTTTCTGATGCGGTTTACTCTTCTCAAATGAATTGTCAAGGTGCTTCCTAGTTTTTCTGAAAGCAGTTCATAAAAGGCACTCGTTTATTTTTTTAGAAGTAGGTTTCTGCTCTTTGTGGATCTTGCAGAAGATTTGGCCTCCTGTTTAACTGAAGAGCAGATGTGTTAGATAGAGAAATTCCAAGCTGTGGGTTGACTATGGAGTTGGGAAGTCGCAGTCCCCTCTCATTGGCCTTTCACCTTCAAGGTTTCCAAACCTGATGTTGGGTTGACCAGCTTTTGCCAGTAACAGGATTTTTGAATGCCAGCAAAGGTTCCTCTACTCTCTGACGCTTTCAAGGTATCTCAGACACCAAGTAGTTTGTTTGAGTTGCATTATATTGTGAAAAGACAAGCAGTTATCTGCAACTATGCAGGGAGATAGACGCCATCACCCACACTCCTGTGTTTCAGGTCAGTGCTGCAGTCCTGTAAGCAAGCACTACTGTGGTTAAACAGAAATGTCTCTTTTTAAAAAAGTTATTTACAGGACGTGCAAATCCTCAATGTTTCCTTCAATCGCATACATCAGTAACACAGACTGAACTGAACTCATAATTACTACTCCCTGTCAGCATGTGTTAGCTGAAAATAAAGGTGAAGGCGCAAGAATGGGAGAGTACGATTACACCAAGTTGTACAGAGAATATCGGATCTTTGCCTCCCTTCCTGATCAACCTCTGAAGTGTTGTTGGCTGTCAACACAAGTGGGTAAGAGCCAGATCCAATCCCTTCCCCGCTTAGACTTGGGTAGGTCAACCAGTGAAACTCATTAAGCTCCTGGGCTGTTTGTCTGCAATCAAATAGAAGGATGACAAGAAAAATAGAGGGAACCTAGACATGTTTTTTAATAGCTAGCACTCTTAGTACAAACCTCTGCCATTTAAAACTTTCAATTGAAAGCCTACACCGAGCTTCTGGATGACTCTCATTTTTCCTAATGAAATTTCTCATTCTTGCGTACGTGACTCTGCCCGGAGTATGTTGGTATGCACAGGCTTCCTCCTTCCTTCTTCTTCTACAGCTCCCTTCTTTAGTAAGTCTTAGACAAGAAAAGTTTCTTCAACTTTTCCAGCATTTTTTTTACAGCATCTGGCCAAGCCAGCCTGATCGCAGAGAAAGAAAGCGACAGCGTTCACTGCCTCATCTCCTTTCCTCTCTCTGCATGGTATAACCAGCCTGGATAACACTGGAAGCCACCAGTCTGGTGTGCATCGGTCTGATATGAACCTTTACTGATCATGTTTATCCAGCACATACTCAGTTTGATCTGCATACCGAGCCACATGAAAGCTGTGAGGCAGAAAGTGCATTTCAAAAATGTGATTTTCCTTTCAGATAAGTACGTTTTACTCAGAGCAAGCTGAATTCTAACTTCTCTCCCAGATTTTGCATTGAAAAATTGCTCTTGAAAGTTGAGCAGCTAAGCATCCAAATCTATGGGGAAAGTTCCAGCATCAGTCGGTAAGGCAGGAACTATCTTCTGCCTGTGCCCTGTGCTCTCTGCTTCAGCTTTTGGCTAGCCTTGAATTTATTTATTTTTTATTGTTATAGGCAGGACAGTTTTGGATGCCTCTAAATGCCCAGAGGACTGCTGATCATTTAATGTAATTGTAGATCCATCCCTAAAATTACTAGAAAAATAAAAGTTCTTCATTTTCACTGAAGATACTTGTGGTTACTAAGCTGGACCTCTTTAATTGATATTAGTTACATCGAAAGAGAAAATGATGATTGGGAGATGCCAGTCCAGCTGTCACTGCCCAAAGCTGCTGCTATGGCTTACTAGCCTGAAATGACTGCTGCCTTTGGATGAACTTCCTCGATGTAGGACGTGATGCTGCAGTCGACTACGGGACTGCATGGGGACTTCCTTCAATATCGCAGCTGGGGTCTATAGCAAGATGAGACTTGTTTTTCCTGTGCAGTTTATGATGTCCCTGTGTAATACTTCAAAGGGTAAAGGAGAAAAAGCTGTATCTGTCAAAAGCCATGGAGGGAGAGAATGGTGTCGGGGAATCAGAGAGGGACCAAGAGGAGGAAATAAGGCCAGAGCAATAACTACACTGCAGTGTGCCGAGACCAAGAGGGGAAAATGAGCTGAAACAAAAGCTGGGACAAAGAGAGTGAGGAGCTGGGGATCAGAAACTAGTAGAGTGGGAAGGAGAGATTCTCAAGAAAAGATGTGTCAGCAGTAACTGTGCTTTACATTACAGGTATGTGTTTACATGTGAACACAAACATTTTGGGAAAATAAAGCCCAACTGTACCAACTGATCAACTGAAAGAAGTCTATTTGCAGCATTTCCTTGCCTCTGTTCCCCATCTGTGAGACAACAACAGCATTGTCACCGTCACCACCCTAACTGGAAGGCCATGAAAGCAAAACAAGGCTTCTGAAGCACCACAAAACCCCAGTGGTGGACAATACAGCAAAACCTCAAGAAAATTAACAACTTCTGCCTGCAGAGCTGAGTTTGAATAGTACGCAGAGACCACACACACAGAATAAGTCCAAAACAAAGTGCTGAATAGTTGCCTGTTAAGTAAGTATTGCCCCTTCCATGTACAGAACAAGGTCACAGCCCCGTGGGAAAAATATTATGCAACCCTATGATTGAAGCTTGTTATGCAGGGGGTAAATTAAGGGCTGCATAGAAACCTTGAACACTGCTAATATATCCCTTCTGAGTGCTTGTCAATATAATAATTTCCTTTGAAAGTATCTTTTAGTGTAACAGATATAAGAGGGAGAAACACAATTATTCAGAGCCGCATGATGGTCCAGAAAGAAATTAAATACGTGTTTTGTGCTTTTGGGTGGACTTTGAGATGAATACCCTCACATGGCTTTCTCTGATTTCAGGCTCTTTCTGTGAACTTTCCTAAAGAAAAACAATGTCTGAATTTCTAGAAGCCAAAATACTCAATGTGCTAAATCCAAGTTTCCTCCATTTTCTTTTTTATACATCCCCCCAGCTAACAGTAACTAAATGTCACTTTCTGGTAATGTGTGCATAAAAAGTAAATACAGATGTTTGGGGGCTTTTTTTTGATTCGCCAGATTCATTTCTGAAGAGCTTGTCTGAGAATTTCTACACAGCTTCAGGTTGGTAATTATATTATCTCAAGTCCTGAGGCACCTCGGCAATACCTCCCAGAAGTGAAATCCCAAAATCTTTGGGATCTGTTGTCTATGTCTTTGTACCCATGAATCTCTCTATGTATCTGTATATGAAAAAAAAATAATAAATGTTTGTGTACTAAATGTAGGCTTAGGCTTATGGTAGGATTTAAATATATACATAAATATATATATATATGGGTATAACAAGTGATATATCAAAGAGCTGGAGGACAAAATATTGACTCCCCTGTGCAACACAGACCCAGTCTTAGTGTCAGGGGGAGCATCAGGGCAAGGGAAACCCCTCGTGAGCTGATGTGGCCACAGCCTCGTCCCAT
This sequence comes from Thinocorus orbignyianus, assembly GCA_013400375.1. Classification (NCBI taxonomy): domain Eukaryota; kingdom Metazoa; phylum Chordata; class Aves; order Ciconiiformes; family Thinocoridae; genus Thinocorus; species Thinocorus orbignyianus. The sequence goes on from VXBW01000853.1 coordinate 1,131,440, forward strand.
CCTGCTGCCTTCGGAGGGTTCCTCGGACACACTGGGTAGCCTGCAGGGCTGGCAGTGGTGGGAACAGCGGGACCAGGACTGGGATGGGGACCGGAGAGGCAGTACGACATGTGCCCTGCCAGCGGCGTCTCCAGCGAAGGCGCAGGTATCCCCTGCTGCAACTCAACCTTCCCAGGGAAGGAGGGGCCGGGGGAGAGAAGGAGAGGCTTGGTTCCCCGATTAAATTTTATACATCCCTCCACTGTTTCTCAGGTTGCTTTCAGAATCAGAAAATCCAAGAAATATATTCACAGATGTTCCCTTGTTTATTTGTTGACTCTGTGTAATTTGTTTGCCCTAATTTGTTTTTGTCTACCATGGGACTTCCCTTTTTAATTTCCCTTTCTCTGTTTACCACTCTTTGTGGAGCAGCGGTCTGTTAAGCTGTGAGAGAGGCACATGCCAAATTAAAAAAAAAAAAAAAAAATTAAAAAAAAGGAAAGGAAAAAAAAAAAAAGAAAAAAAAAAGAAGCTCTGCAGATTGTTTTAAGCATTGGCTGCCCCTTTGGGCCTGAAGGCCTTGCTTGCAGCCTGCACCTGCTCCTCCTCTTGAGACACAGGGCTCCTGATCTTTATCCCCTGCCTTTAAGCTGCCTGATTCCTATTATCCAAAGTCAAACAGCGTTCTCTACATTCACGCCTCCAGCACTTGGCATGAAATTAATAAGCCTGGCTGATATATTTCCCTGGAAGCCTGCCACTCTTTAACAGTGGTGTTAGATTAAAAATTTTGGCATGGTTAATGAACAGGGAAAAGCTGAAGCCAAAAGTTTCATGCAGCAATGCAAAGATTTGGGGGTTATGAAAAGAATACCAACTTTGTTCGCATTTTCTGAATGCCGTCCTAATTACAGGGTTAGATAACAGACACAACAAAATAGTCATGGCTAGAAGAAAGGACGTGTTCTCATCCTTCCCTCGCATTTGATTTTATCTGTAGCCTTTTCAATCACATCCCATTCTGCTGCATTGTGTAACCTGAAACACAGCTCAGTTGGGTTCAAAACTCTGCAGTTCACACAATTAGCGAAGAAAGGGGGGCCCAAACCCAGACGCTGCCCTGTCCCCCCTCCCCAGGGCCTGGGAGCAATGCAGTCCTCCTTCAGACGCTGCTGCAGACTAGAGACAACGTCTCCCCAAAAAAGCAAGGTCCAGTGCAGAACGCAGGCAGTGGTGATGTTCTCAGATTGTTCTGGCATTGGGACATTTCAGGCTTTCATCTACCCCTGGTTTTAACAGATTTCATTTAGAAGATTCTGTCAGTGCTGTTAGGGTTTTTTTTTCCTAGAAATAATAATCCTAAAAATAAATTCCACATGTTTAAGCATGTACATGTGTGTTACATAAATGCATATTCAGACAGATACTTGGGCATAGGGAGGTGACTCTTCCCCTCTACTCCTCTCTGGTGAGATCCCACCAGGAGCACTGTGTCCAGCTTTGGAGTCCTCAACACAAGAAGGCCATGAACCTGTTAGAGGGGGTCCAGCGGAGGGCCACAAAGATGATCAGAGGGATGGAGCACCTCTCCTATGAAGACAGTCTGAGAGAGCTGGGGTTGTTCAGCCTGGAGAAGAGAAGGTTCCGGGGAGATCTTAGAGCAGCCTTCCAGTATCTGAAGGTGTCCTGCAAGAAAGCTGGAGAGGGACTTTTTACAAGGGTATGTAGTGATAGTATGATGGGTAATGGCTTCAAAGTCAAAGAGGGTAGATTTAGATCAGATGTCAGGAAGAAATTTTTCACTATGAGAGTAGTGAGGCAGTGGAACAGGTTGCCCAGAGATGTTGTGGATGCCCCATCCCTGGAAGTGTTCAAGGCCAGGCTGGATGGGGCTTTGAGCAACCTGCTCTGGTGGGAGGTGTCCCTGCCCATGGCAGGGGGGTTGGAACTTGATGACCTTTATGGTCTCTTCCAACTCTAACCATTCTATGGTATCTATGTGTACATGTGCAATACAAGAAATGCAGAGTCTTTCAGGTACAAGCTTTTTACCCAAATTCATGTTACACACAACATGCATTCACTGGCTGGCTGTTCCCTTAGTGAAGAAACTGTTTTCAAGTTTCCCCCATAATAGCCATTCTCTGCCTCCTGGTTACTACATCATGACTATGCTCTTACTACCAAAGCTGTAAAAATACTCTGAAACATACAGTCTGCCAAATAGATGGAAAAGAAGGTAGTGCTAAGGCATCCTTAACATGTCGCCCGTGGTTCTGATTTACTGTTAGGATGAACATGAGACACATCTCTTTCCTCAGCTGCCATAGGTTCCACGACTGCAAAATCTGGCTAGTGACTGAAATGCTCCCCTGTTCTGTTCCCTGTAGACTCTGTGTAGTGCTCCTGAAAATCCCCTGAAGTACCTTATCAAGCAACTGAACTCTGGTCAAAGGGCCATCTTCTGCTGCAAAGAGGCCAGCTCCAGGGAGATCTCCAGCAGTCATTTTGCTCCTGAAAACTGTGCAACAGTGTCAATGGCAGCAGAAAATAACTTCTCCAGTTCAGTGCTCAGGGGGGACTTTGAGTGAAAGGGTCTTGTGTCAATTTAGTATTGTCCTACCTACTTTTTCCTGCTCTGCTCTTCCTCCCCTGTCTTTTTTTTCCCTCTGTTACAAACACAGATTTGTCACCGGGCCTCGACCAAAGCCATTTTAGCATCTCCTGCCTCTTCTGCTGCTCCCAACTTCTTTCATTGCCTCCTGGGATGCATTTGTTTTCCATCTGTCAAGGTACCCGCTGGAGTTGCTTTTTCCTGGTCTTTCAATGTAAATTCCCTCCATCAAAATCTCCTTTTCCATAGTCTGTAATGACTTCCAGCTGAGCCAAAGGAACATCTCTTCCGCGTTAAAAAGTCTTGGTTTTTCTGCTACCGTTGAGGCAGCCAAACTCCTTTCCCTTTGGAGAAATGGCTTGTCCTCAGCACTATTTTTCAAAAGTGATATGCATCCCTCCCTCAAATTATCAACATGAGATGCACTGATTGGGTTGGCTGTTAGCGCTTTGCCCACCACGCTGTCTGGTTTTGCTCAGAAAGTGCCGGTATCACACGGCAGCTAATGCATTAATGGCCAGCTTATACTACCATGTCAGCTGTGGCCCCGGCTGATATAGTAGAAAAGTGTGAAACGATAAGGAAATTGCTAATCTGAGTGATAGGGCATGGCTCCGTGTGCAACTCCCACCTTTCACAGCTGCTCTTTATACATGCATGCCCTTGGACAGCTTCCCAGGCTGTCTCACTGCAAGGGTCTCCCATAACCCTCCTCCTCTCCACCTAGGGTCAAGTTGTCTTCTCCTACACTCACACCAACAGCTGGAGGTCAATGACATATGAAGTGCACAGCGAACGTAATAAGAGTTTACAATGCTAATAACTTAAGCAGGCAGCATTTGACCGAGGCATAAGAGTGACGTGGCAAAAAAAAAAAAAAAAAA
>VXBW01000853.1:1134921-1175997 GCA_013400375.1 Thinocorus orbignyianus
AAAAGTGATACGAAAGTTTAGACAGCATAACTTGTCAGACCTTGCATCTTAGATCCGGATGAAAGAGGGCATCTGCAAAATATGACCTTTCCTACTTGACCTACTGTGAAGCTGTTCCAGGAGTCAGGAGGGACAGGCATCTGGGGAGCTCATCAGACAGTGGAAGCTTTTGTTCCAGAATTTTCAAATTTTGCTGAGAATCTAGAAGCCATTTTTTTCAATTGTCTGCCAAAAGAAAAGTAGTTTATATTTTTTATCGTAAAAACAACAATTTAAAGAAAAAGTTATTTTATTCCATCAAATTACCAACTTCCCATTTGAAGAAAACAAGTGGGAGGGAAAGTTTTTGACCAGTCCTTTCCACCAAGCATTGGTTCCTTCATTCTTGATGAGTTCTTTGTGCACCGTTGAGCTCAACTCCTCCAGCCCACCTGATGGCACACCAGGCACGGTGAGTTTCTGTGCACAGTCAGAGCAGACCATGCAGCAACGGTGGGCATCTCCATTAGATCGTAAGTCAAGGTAGTCCCAATGACATGCTCAAATATCAGCAAAGTTGTGATGTTCTGAACGTCCAGGAAATCACTACTTTTTAATGATGAGTTACACATGAGTTTATCATCAGTTAAACAGAATCAAAATCAGTTGAGTAGGAGCTCACTGTGTATTAACCAGCATTGTCTGCTACTACTAGAAATAGTAATTAGTCTGTATTATTACTCTGTGAAAAGCAGAGGTCTGGTTTATATACGTGTTGAGTCATCATTCGATATAATGTGGCTCCTGCCGTTCTGGTGTCTCTGTTCCATATAAGAATGGCAAAATCAAAAAAGATGTAGAGCGCAATGGTATTGCATCAATTCCTGCTGGCAGAAACAATAATAATAGAGAAATTATTTGTTTATGTGACATTTTGGAAAGAATGTGACAAAAATGCTAAGTATCTCTCTACATTATCTCACTACATAAGCTGTTTCTAGCATCTGAGTCAGCCATACTACGTGATACTGCAAACTCTTCAGATTACATGAATTTTGAGAAGTGCGGATAAACACAAATGTTATAATTGCCAAAATAAAAGAGTGTTAAGGCAGGGAGAATCCAGCTTAAAGCCTAGCCTAAGAGACTGGATCCGTTCTCTTTCTGAAACAGCTTCAGCAGAGCACATTTAGAAATCTCCCTATAAATCTTCATCTGTAGCTCTGTTTATTTCCTCCATTCCCGGTAGGCAGCCTGATGCCTTCATGCCTTGGAACCTCCTCTTTATATTAATTCCCCCTCCCTTTATATTTTAGCTGACTAGAAACTTTTTTTTTCCCCCACCTTAATCTTTATTATTGTTTATGTTGATGTATGGAAATTAATGATCATAAGGGAAAAAGACATCTGTATTTAGACTGGGTTGCAGGAATAGTTGGCATAACAAAGAGCGACTGGGACCTGGTTTGCAGTTATTTTCCCGGTAGATGCTCTGAAGAGGGGTATGGACTACTGATAGCTGCAACTTAACAGTCTGCAAAGACCTTCAATGTTAGCCCCCATTTCAGACCTGTTCTGCCACATTTGTTTGCCCGTTCTCACTGTCCACCCTTATCTCCACACCTCTTTACCAAAGCCTGTGAAAGTAGCTCCCAGGCTAATGCTGGTACATCATGAGACACCAACAGAACAACTGGGGCAAGTCAACATTTAAGGCTGAATGAGCTGGGGAGGTGACCCGCAGCATACCATAGGGGCTCTGCAGAGAAATGGGGCTATGAGGGTCATCTAGTGAATCAGGGAAGAGTGCAGGAGAAATGGATGCTACCTGTGAGAGGTGTACATGTGTTTTGGAGATTCACACAAAAGAAAAGTCACAGGGACAATACTTTGGGGAAGATAAACCAGAACTGGACCTTCACTGTCATTCATGTGTCATTCTGTCATTCACTGTCACTGTCTTCACTGTCATTCATTCCCCTGGCCTCTCCCAAATGGCATCAGATAGTCAGAGGTCAGCTGCGAAGCAGCAAAGGTGACAAACTCATGGCAATGCAAGATCTTGAGCTCACCTGGTCTTCAAGCACCTCCCCATCTCCTTATCTCCTACATTCTCAAGGGTTTGGTTTGACTACCATTTCTGGCATTTCTCCAGCAATTCCCCAGCTCTTCATTTTGGCCCCCATGTGTCTCCCCAGATAATCTCGAAATCAGTACAATACAATTGTTTTCTCCAGCTATTTTTCCTAGCGGAGGAGGTGCCAGACATGTCCTGTGAGACCTATTTAGCTGGTGTCCCCTTTCTTCTGCTTCACTGTAACACCTTCCCGGTGACAGCACTGGTACTACACCACCACCTCTCCCGGTCCCTGGTGTGCGTGACACCCCTCACCGCCAATCACACAGGGGTGCTGGGGTGATGTGGCTCTAGCACAGGGTCTGAGGGGTCCATCTCCTGCAGGGGTCCTGCTCCCCAAGCCCATGACCTGACATATCTAACCACACGGCTCTTGCATGATGCAATACATGCGACTGCAGTCAGTATGCCAGATTTCCACCCCAATATGTGAACTAAGAAGCATCAGGCTATATATCACACTTGGCTAATTCCAAGTTACCTCTCAGCAGTTCATATTTCCTGTCTTTCTGTGAGTTTTCTTCTCCTCTTTTTCTTTTTCTTTTTTTTTTTTTTTAAGGCAGCGGATGGTTGTCAAACACATTATCTGCGCAGATCAGTCCCGGCCGAAGCTGGAACACATCCCTGGAGTTTTTCCCCGGGGTTGTCTGGGAACTGTGAACACTGCTCTGTGACGAGCTCTCCCTTGCCCTGCAACCAGCAAAAAGATCTTAAACTACCCCAGGTGCCAGCTGCAATCTGCCAGATGGTCAGGGATTTTTCTCTTTCAGTTTCAGACTGACCCAGCAAAGATGGCACGCTCCCACCAACTCTACGTGACCCACCACAAAGCTATGTCCTTACGCTCAGGCAGCTTCCCATGGCTGCTCTCCCATAAATGTGTTACTGTCGCTTTTTTGAGAGATCTGGGAGGGGAGGATCAATCTTCATTAATTTGTGGAACAGGGACCCTTGCCGTTGCCGAATGATTCTTTTCCTGGGCGCCTGGGAGTGTGCTGCTACCTCCAGCCCTGGAAAATCCTGGTTCCAGGCACCAGAGGCACCTGGTGCAAAACTCCATGCCATGGACTTGCATCTCGCCGCACATTTGCTGGAACGCCGAAGGCCAGATAGACTGAAGATGCCATGCGTTGTCCCGGGGGCTCTGCTGACACCCTGCCAGCATCAGGCTGGCAGGAGCTGCCGAGGCAGATGCTTGCCCACGTCTCCCAGCAGAAGCACAGCCGAGTGGTGACTATCCAGGAGAGGGGAAGGGGTACGAGTGAAATCCTCAAAGTAAGAGCATGGTGTGCTCGCGAAATCTGATTCTTTCCTAATTATTTCACTTAGCTCTCTTAATGTTGCCAATTATACAAGAGGGTGCAATTATTCATGCTATAGGAATTGCGACGTGAGAGCAGGTCAGCGGACTTTTGATTATTAGATAAAGTTCATCTCTCCAGAAATATTCTCATGGGCCAGTCTGTGGCAGCCAGATGAACTCTCACAGGAGTGATAAACCATTGCTAATTCTCCCCTGCTCCGTATGCAGAGCACGTTTTACCGCCCTCGTCATCTTTAACACTATCTCCAAGGTACCTTTTAAAAGCTCTGAAAGACCCCACAATAGATGCCTCCACCCTGGGAAGAATAAAAAATAGTATTTTGTTTAAAAAAAGAAAATTAAAATAGGCACTGCTTAATGCAGGTTAGGAGAATCTTAGTGTAGACATACTGAAGTTAGTGGTGTTGTGATATAGACAACAGGATACAGCAGTACAGGAGAAGTTACTTCTTTGTCCAGATCAATTAGCCTACATTCTGGTAATTAGGAGAAGTTAAAATTGATGATGCAGTCAGCTAGCTCTTTGAATCCTTTTTATCTACAGGCATGTACCCAGTGTCCTCTTTCCCAAGCTGGGCAGGAATCAAGAGGAAAGTTTCCTCAGTCCAAGCTCCACACCTTTTCCAGCCCACACTCTTCTCAGAAAATTTCTCTTCCCTTTTATTTTTCTCCAGAATAGTGTTTCCAGTCCTTTTCTTTCCATCTCTTTGATTTTCTTGCCTGTGTACTTCATCAAACTCTCTCTCTTCCTCCCCTGAATGAGTTAGTTTCTGACCAGGGTTACAAGTAATCTACATTTTATGCAACTGTTTTGTCTAGTTTGGTCTCAAATGCCATACAGTTGCCAGTTTTGATCAGGTTTCCCCTAATCTCCATCATAAAAATAGAATAACCAAATAACCAAAGTTCGGTCATGTCCAGTGACAGATGCCTTGAAGAAAGGTGCAAGAAGTCTTCATACAGATAATTAAGGAGAAACATGCTCTTGGAGGAAGTGTCTGCTTAAATTCCATTTCTTGAATGGCTTCCGTATTCACTGAGGCAGAAGGTTTATATCCCTTTTGCATTTTTCATCCTATCTAATGTGACTATAGACTTCTTAGTTATCTGTAATTGCTGTAATAGTAAATGTCTAATCTGCTTTTAATCCTGACAACCCCTTGGAGCTCTATGGTATCTGGCCATCATGAGCTTCACAAGTTTATTTTGCATTATGTTAGAAAAGCATGTCTTTAGATTTTAAGCAGTAATAGTGCATTTTCATTTAGATAGTAATTTAATCTGGCATTACCAAAAGAATATGCAACCTATTTACTTTCTCCATGTTCGATATTTTATATTCTCCCAATATGTTCTCACTTCCTTATCTTCTTTCCAAACTAAGCAGTCTTAGTCACTGCAGTCATAACTCAGACGGAAGCACCTCCTATTTTTACAACCACCTCTGCTACCGAGATGGAAGCTTCTGATTCACACGTCTTTTTGAAACAAAAGAAGCAGAACTTAGACCAGAATTCCAGATGATGTCATACTTGATTATTTGTGTCTTTGTGACATGTCAGATATGACTGTATGCTCAGCATTCAGCCCCATTTTTTGCGTGGCCAACCTTTCAATCCTTTCACCTATAGCTGCATATTGATCAGCCACTCTCACTGGGCTCTTGGGCTTTTCCAATTATTTTCTTAATTATGCTGAACTGAGATCCCAACAATACTTATGAGTAGCTTAAAATATTCCTTCCAAAGAACTGTATTAGGTGGAATAATTTAAGCTACCTTGTATTCACTAAGAACAGAAACCTTCGCTTTCCACTTCACAGTCTATTCATTAGTTTATTTTCTTTTTTAAATGTTCTTTTCAAAACCTGACTCCAAATTGTAAATTGATTATAACTACAGATGCAGAAGAGAAAAATTTGCAATTATCCTTTGCCCCAAAGATCTTAACAGTAAAATACTACCACTGACCCACTTCTTGACAGAAAAAGTGCTGCCTGGACAGTGTCAGAAGACAAGGTTTAATTATGAAACAAAGAAAGACCAAGATTTTGAAAGAGGGAACGAAATGTGGGAACTTAGCACTCTGACAAAAGGATCCATACGTCCTAACTTTCAGGGTTGAAAAGATGGCAGAGCCCAACCTTGTTGATTTATGGTTTTTTAATTATCAGTGGGAGGAAACAGAAATCTCCAGAGGGGATTCATTGCCACCTGTTTTGAGTCTCTCTCTGAGAACGTTATGAAATGTTCTCTGCAGATACCTGTTCTATAGATTGGACTCCAAATGGAACCTTCACAATTTAAGTCCATTGTAGACATCCAAGAGCCATAAAGGAACTAGATTTGATTTCGACGTCTAAGACAGCTGAACTAGGTTGAGTGTACATCACACAGACTTCCTTTTTGAGAAGACAGAGAATGAAAAGATTGTGACTCCAGCACATAGTGACCACTGTACCATGGACCAAAGAGACACTGAGCAGAGCAGGAGCCCACGGCATCTGTCGTTGCAGTAGCCCAAACCTCAGCAGAAGCTTCTCCAGAGGTGAGCTTAGCCTTCTGCCCTTTTAGCTATGAAGACTCCAGCATATACATAGTTCTGCCTTCTGCTGTAAGTCACAGGAAGACTCAGGCTAACATCTCATGGACTTACATTCACCACAAAGAATCAAAATTGCACACAGACAAAAACCCACACCACCCCTCCAAAACTGTAAGATTTTCTCCATTACCCCATTAAAACCGGAAGAGGATAAAGGGAAACATGAGCAGCCAAGAGAGGCACACTTACATGACTGGGTGCAGATGGACATAATCTCACTCCAGTATGAAAAACGGAGAGCTGCATCACTTCATGGATGTGCTTGGGCTAAAAAGTCACCCTTATCTCTCCCAGACCTTAGTTTCCTTGCAGGAGCTCTGTTGGGGATGGCAGTTATGAACACCTGCTCAACAGAAATGAGTGTGAACTGCAATACTGCTTGTTCAGCTCTTTGACTATGTTAAGTGCCACTAAAACACTGCAAGTGTTACATATATTATTCACCTTTTAAAGGTATAACGGGAACTGGCAATCATTATTGCCTTGGCCAGAGTCTGTCTCAGATTTGTTCTGGCTGGAAAGAAAGAGCACAGCTATTGCAATTTGAGTAGGAGAACTTGATCATTAGCTCATCTAATTGCCTCATAATATATATAAAATGGTTTATCTCTCAGTGATCGGACAAGGGAAATAAGCTTGTAATTCTCATAGGCAGCGCCACCAGCTTTACTGTTGGCCACGCACAGGCTGAAAAGTCCAGCTCAAATTCTGCTCTGGTAGAGACTCCGTATAGATTTGACACAGGCAAAAGGGGTGGATGGGGTATGAACTCTTACAGTAACAACAGGAAATAAGAAATAAACAGGAAAGAAAATAAAGAAATCTACTCCTACCTTAAAAAATACAGCACAACCCATCAGTTTGTTGCCACTGGGTTTCTTCTGCAGTCAGACATCATCAGCTGGACCAAGGCTTTGCACCAGCAGCTGCCTTCCTCCTGCACAGGCCCAGCAGGTTCACAGTCAAGGCTAGGTGGGCAAGAGGCATTTAGTCCAAGAGGTTCTACAGAACATCTGCTCCAGTGTCACCACACTGCCTAGACCAGAAAACACTTTCTAAAACATTATCATGACCAGCAGTAGAGGCCAAAAGCCACTGCCTCAGTAGCACAAAAAGAGAGCTGGAGATATCTACCAGCATCTAAGCACCTAAGACCATGCCTTTTGTATTATTATTATTATATTAATACATATGCTGCATGTCCTGCACACACTCCTGGCTCCTGGCAGAATTCCTGGCCCGGATAACCCATGATTTGAGGAAGGGTTAATTGAACAAGTAAGTGTACAGGCTTCCTAGAGAACTTAGCTCCCCTGCACTGGAAAAAATGAGAAAGAAGGTTCACTGAATGCCATTAAGAATTAAAACAATTGCAAGCAGGCTCATAAAGATCACTAGATGAAAATTTTAAGCGTTCTTAAGCAACACAGAGGTCTTTGTCCCCTTTCCTAGAATTACATGCATCACATTATCTTCTTCCTGAGGAGTGGAGAGCAGTTTAGGGTGGGTGCATTTTGATAAGCAAAGAAAAATGCAGCTTTTTCAGGCTATAGCAGTACAAACATGGAGCTCACAAAGGTTTAAAAGAACCAAAATTAAAGGATGCAGTGAAGCAGCCTCAGGACTGACTACACAGTAAGAAATTAATCTGACAGAGCAGGTTCAGAAGGTCTAAAGGATGAGGATGTTTTTCAATTTAGAATTTAGAGGGAAAAAACAGGTAATGAGGGCAGGTTTTAGATACCACATCTGAGCAAACAGCCCAGAGGAACCTGAGACTGTCCAAATATCTAAATGAAAATTTAAGAGAGCCTCCAGCACCAGAAACGAAGAACTTTGCCTGGAGCTCTGACCCAGCTCCAGCAAACAGTGGCACTGAAGTACTGGGTAGCATAAACAAACCTGTTTAAAACTAAGAAGGTTAAATGCAATCTTCACTTGAAATGGGCTTGATGATGAATATCAATACAAGATAATAGAAAACCTTATCCCTTCTACTTTTCCTTTGCCACTTTCACCTGTAAGCTTATCATCAGCCTCTTGAGATGCATCTGTGACTGTTTAGGAAGTCGTAATAGTCAGCAGGACCTGTTTCTTCTTGGTAGACTTCAGGACCCCCTTCAGACAGAGACTCCAAAGCACATAGCTTTCATTTGCCTTATAAATTTGCTTATGTAAAGCAATCAGGTTTGGATCACCTCAAAAAAACTTTTGAAGGCCTACCGGAAGCCAGCTTATACCACCTTTGTTAGAAGCTGAACCAAGGCTGACATAGCAGGTAAGAACACTGAATAAATTTGGTGAAACGTATCAGAATTCCACTGGTATACAGCTACCTGATTTATCCCCTACTTTTTATAAGATATGAAAGTGTTCATTGATCAAACGTTGCTTTTTTTCAGCCAAAAGGGGTCAAAATCTTTTGGTTTTTGAACCAGTGCCTGGCTACCCAGACCTTTGTATTAGTATTCTGACAGTGGCCCAGCAGCAGAGTAGCATGGAGGGGAGCAGTTGTTTTGGTTTGAGTCCACTTAGCGTTTTTTAGCCCCAAGCATTGCCTCCAGCCACTTGCACTTCCTTAAGAGGATTATTTGCTAGTGATATTTTCTTGAAAAAACACCAACACAATGTGATGCTGTTGCCTTTGGTTAGGAAAATAAGAGAAGTTAATGACCGGGCATATGTCCAGGAGGGATTGCTGATGTCGTTAGTATTTCTTGTTTATTCAGTGGCTTAAAAATAACGACAGCAACAAAACCAGACTTGTCTCAAAACTTTTTTTAGTGCAGACTAACTCATCTTGGTAACCCCATGTCCCTCTCTCCCCTTTCACCACCCACTTCCAGTGCATAGCCTGGGAGAAGCATTTGGCTTTCAGCTCTACAGGCAACCGAAACAGCTCTCAGAACAGAATGTTCCTTCAGGTTGACCCAGATCAATATTTTTTCAGCATTTCTGAAATTTTCTGAATTTAGACTGCAGCCGGGGTCATTTTTGATATAGACTAGATCACTGGGAGGAAGAAATTGTCAAAAAATCGTCTCCTGGGAGGGAGGACTTTGAGGGATGGATGGGGAGGACTTTGTGCCCTGGTGCTGAAAGCACTGGTGGACGTTTGGGTACGTCAATATGGGGATGGCTGTGTTTCTGGGAGAGCAGAAAGCTGAACTGAAGCCCTCCACTGTTCAGAGCAGCACCCTAAATCTGTAGAAAACAGGTGAGTTTGGATGCGGTCTGAATTAGAGGAGGAATTTGAGGAACTGTCTCCCACAATCTAAGTGACTGTCCTAACCCAGCTGAGAAGATTTGGCGTGGAATTGAATGACTTTCCGGTAGTATTCAAATAGAAAAGGGTTAAAAGTCATTATGGGTTGGGACTCATCAGTACATCAGTACTCCTTCAATGGGATTTCTGTAGGTATGTTCCAGGTGGGACCTTTAAGTACCACAGCAAGTTTCCAGCCTTCTACACAGCACCATTTCTCTATGTCCTTACACATTGCTCCCAAGATAACAGCACCCAGTACGAATACTTGAAAGACATTTACTGTAAATACCGGTATGTATCTCTTTATCTCAGGACATGGGTAGACCTCCTTATTGGTGGGTAGGTCATAAGGAAACAGCTGGCAGTGTGCAATACTCAATATTTGAAACAGCTGACATGGTCACCACCTCCATGCTGTTGGAGAAGGTAACACGAGCAAGCCTCTCTGCAGACACGGTTTCTCAATTCCTTCCTGTTGTGTTACTAAAGTCATTTCGAACCTACTTTACTGGGAGACGTTTCCGCCAACAAACTTATTGCCCTGAATATTGAGGAAAGCAGCAGAGAAGGGAATGAGAATCTAATAACAAAAATGCTCTCCCTGCCTCCCCCCAAAAATAAGCTACTGGTGAGTTGTGGAAGGGGGAGGGGGGGTTAAATGCACACACCACTGTCAGGCATGAGCCTGGAGATTCGGCTTGATGGAGGTGAATAGTTAAACCAAAGCAAGTACAGAGAAATTCTGTTTCTTGGAGTTTACGTGCAATTTTGGATGTACTATAATCAAAGCCTTCAGCTGAAAGAAACGTGTCATGACCCAAGGCCAGTCAGTGACAGATCTAGGAGTCCACAGTCTTATGCAAAATAAGCCAGATCTGTAAATCTGTGCAAACCCACAGAGAGGTAAATCCCATACGGACCCACACAGCGAGTCCAGTTCATTCACAGTGGGCATGTGGAGTCTGACCCAGCAAGCATCACGCTGGCCAGACAGAGATTTTCATCAGTCACCCCCTGGTTTCTCATCTGCCCTTCACGGCTAAGGGTCAGGCTCCTTTTGCTTTTCCAGTGCCATCCAAGTGTCCTCTCCTGTCAGCGTGGGCACACTGAGCCTTGCATTGGGAACTGGTGACCGGCCAATCTGGCAACTGAAATGATGGGTCAATAACCTTCTGGTAGGCATCTGGCCGGTATATCTACACACCGTTACATGGACTCCAAACTACTTCAGCACAAGCCACAGAGCTCCCACCTTGTCACCTTCTGGGGGTTGTTCTTCCATAATCAGCTGATGGAGCTTGTACTTGGGGAAATGTGAGTTTGGCCTTCCCTTCCCGCAACGCCTCAACACAGAGACTGGCTACTCCACAGCAAATGTTTAAAAAGCTCCAAAATGCTTGAGAGCCAGTGCTACTCCAGTATAAACAGGCACCCCCCTCCCTAGCATCAAAAAGTTAAAAAAGCAGCTCCTTGACAGCCGTTTGGAGGTACTTTTGTCCCCACTTTGCGACAGGGAAACTGAGGCACGGCAAGCGTGGGTGACAAGCACAAGGTCATACGCGCTAGTGGGAGTTCTGGGAATAAAGCCCAGAATTTTCTGGTGTATTGAGACACAGGCATATATTTCATGCCGCCTTGGCAGGCTGCGGATGCTCTCCTCTCCTCCCCGCACTCAGCGTGCCACAGAAACAGCCTTTGTTCTCCCCAACTTTCTTCCAAATGTTTCTAACATCACTTCTGCTGTGAACTGTAAAACTCGCCTTTGGTCTCTATGGAGCGCTTGTCCAGCCACTATGTGGCTGTTTCCGCGAGGTTGGACCTCCTCTGATCCTGAGTATTTGCCAACTTCTATACCTCTGATCAGAGTACAGGGTCACTCTGGAGAGCTTGTCCTGACATTTTTGGTTGTCTTTTGTCCATCACACAGACCCGCTGGCCACAAACACTGCTTTTTCATTTGCTTTTACCAAAAATGTTGAATTGTGGTTATCATCACAACTTTCACCCTTTGCCTGGAGTGGGGTGAATATCACAGTGGCAAAAAAAAGAGACGGCAGCCCACTAGCAAATATTTAAGCCACAGGAGGCTCGAGAGCTGTGATTCTGTTATTAAACTGCTTGTTGGCTGAAACCTGGGCTGGACACGCGTCGGGTCTTTCAATGAAGACAGAAGAATCCGGAGCGCTTTTAGGACACCTTAGCACCACGGGTAACTATTAAACTCTTTGTGGGCTCTCTGTTACTGGTTTGGGCTTCTTTTCCTTGGAAGGAAGTCCTGACCTTGAAAGTTATGGAAACACAAGAGTTGTACAAACACGTTCCTCCCAGCTCCCCTCATGACCGGCGTGGTACCCGGGATGGTATCACACGCTCTCCACGCACCGCTGATAAGCTGAACTAACAAGAATATGAAGAAAATGTGCCAAACCCGCAGAGGGAGATGAAAATCAAATCCCTTTCCTCGCATCAGCGTCAAATTTTTATTTCTTGACAAGATAGGAGCCCGGCGGAAGGGAAACGAAACGATTAAAAGACAGATAAAAACCGCATATCCAAGTCATCCACTGCCCTCCCGTGGCTGCGTGTAAAGCACCTCCAAAGCACCCGGCAGCAGAGGAGGGCCTCGTCTCCCAGTCTGTCCAAATACATTTGCCAAATTAGTAAATTGTCTTTATGTTGTCTTTCCCCAGCACTTAATGCTTGGCCGTTGGCCGAAAGATTGTTTCTAACTTTAATAGTGGTAGAATATTAAACAAAAAGAAAAACCCCAGAATGTATGTTACCTGTACAATTGAAAAAAAAAAAAACCACACACACAGGAAAGTATAATATATTAATACTTCTCTATAATTTTTCAAAATTTTCAATTTGTCAAACTGAGTAAAATTTCTTGCTATAATAGCAATATCTTCTGAGATTAACCCTGTATTTTTCCTTAATACAACGCAAAGGTCCCTGAAAAATTCCTGGGCTGGGCACAGATAGGATTACAAAGTCTTATTCGTTTTCCCCTGCCGTTGCCAAAGGGGCAGGGATTGTCAAGTGCATTGGAAGCATTATTCTGGGGCTTTTGACCCAGCAGCGTTTTTAGCATGTGGTGCATTGTTGTCCACACCTGCATGACTGAGGTTTAAGAGACATCCAACAATCTTAAATCAAAAACCAACTACTTTTTTTCAGGAGTTCTGATGTCTGCGTGAGCTGCTTCCCGCTTTCGCCAGTCAGTCATCTACAAATTGCTAAGTGGCCACCACGCCGCAGACATCCCACAGGTGACTCTTGTTTCTGTGAAAATAATGGGGAAAACGTGCTATCACCACAGAGGGGGGCCCTGAAGGTCAGATGAAGGACAGGTTGCTGATAGAGGTGGTGTCTATGCAGATGTGATAATTAAGGGACAGCTTCTCTGCTGTGGATGTCCCTCCATGGGCAGGGTGGCCGGCAGCCGCCCCATGCAGTGGAAGGGGAACCCTGTGGAAGGATGTCCTGTGCTGTCCAAACCCACCCACTGTGCCCACCCTGCCCACCACACGCCCAGCAGGGTGGGCGCATGGCCTTGCTCAACTCAAGGAAGATGCTGCTGTGAGGAAACCCCTAAGCAAGGGGATGGGGAGGGAATTTTGAAGGACATACAAGTCTTCCTATTTAAATACGGCTCCACGGTGAGCAGCCGACATGGAGGAAGAAGGAAGGACCCTGCTTTTCTCTCCACCAGAACAAGGAAGAGTTGGCTGAGTTGGTGACACACAGCAAAGCCTGGACCAGAAAACAAGTTCATTTGGACAGAAACTGAAAACTAAGGAGGCAGATTTGCCACCACAGGAGGATGCAGGATTCACCCAAGCACGCTGGCAATACTGTTCTACCACCGGGTATCCGTCAAGACAAGCACAGAAGAGGTGTCTGCAGAGGAATGATTCAGAACGTGGTGGGGACCTTCACTGCAGCTGTCGGCAATCGATCATCAATGAGGATTCTGCAAAAGGAAAAGAAAAAGGCACAGAACAGAATTATCTGCATTTCCCTGATGTATGAATGCAGCAAGATCGGATGAGACATCTCACATCTCTCCTCTAATAACAATACTAACTAATAACTAAAATCACCAACAGTGCCACGTGGGCAGCCCCTTGGAGAAAGATGTCAGGGTCTTTTTTGCAGCTTCTCCGGGAAGATCTCTTCAGAGTCCCTTTCAATTTTCCCCAGGAGAGAAAACAGGAATATTTATGGTGGAAATTCCCATTGCTGGATCCTCTCCCAGTGGGATGGCAGACTGCAGTAACAGGAGGGTGCCCATTGTCGGGAGCACAGGATGTGGGAGTAGCTGGCTCTGCTGGAGACTTGTCACAACGGCCAGGAGGATGTTGAACTGCAGAAGCCAACTGAAGGCAAACCAGGTAGAAGCCCAGCTTCAGTCCCCCACAAAGACATTTTGCTGGACACGAAGAGGCTGATTTGCTTCTGTTTCCCTGTACGTATGGCTGCAAGGAGCTGAAGCACCGAGCAGGGAGCACTAGATGTTTTAGAGACATGGTGCACCTGCCTCAGGTGAGGTATGCCCCATCCCTGGAAGTGTTCAAGGCCAGGCTGGATGGGGCTTGGAGCAACCTGATCTAGTGGGAGGTGTCCCTGCCCATGGCAGGGGGTTTGGAACTCGGTGATCTTTAAGGTCCCTTCCAACTCTAACCATTCTACGATTCTATGATTCTATAACTGTGTCACTGGAAGCTCATGGCAATCATTCACTTGGCTTGAACGTTAAACTGGCCGACTACCCCCTGTAGAGGATGGGGAGGGTAGAGAAGAGGAAGGATCAGCACTTTCAATTGCAAACATCATTCTCACATTTGGAGTTCTGGATAAACAAAAAACTCATGAAGTTTTGAGCGCGTCTGGAAGAAAATGCTGACTAAACTCGGCCAGGAGGGGGCCATCTGAGGGGTCTGACATCTCCGGTGTCAGTCAATCACTCATATCTATTTCATTTCATTCACATGTCAAAGAGAAAGAATATTTACTTACCTGACAAAGCTTGGTTTGCTTCTGTTTGTGGTGGCCTGATGACACGAGTTACCCTCAGCGCCGGTGCGGAGGCAAACAGGCTCAGATTACAGTCAAAACCGGCACTTCTGTTTGACGGAGATTACACACAGAGCGAGAATGAAAAACCAGCTAAACGGGGACTTTGTTGGGCCTTTCCTTATTCGGGGCATTGTTGTACCAGATCGAAATCAGGGTGATTGACGCCTAAGTTGTCATTTTAACCCCAGCACAGCAGTTTGGGGATGTGCAATTAATAACTGGCCCCAACACCTCCCAGCAGCCGGGAATCGGAGCAGGGGTACGGCGTGAGGCTGCTGCTTGGGCCAGGGCTGCCTCAAATTTGTTTCCCTAAAAATAATTTTACTTTAAAGTATCCTTCTGACTGGAATCTTGGTGGAAAGAGGGAAGCTTAATAAGATTCATAAGCAGAAGTGCTGCAGGATGACTAGGTTATTTGCCTTGCAGGGTGGCAGGGTGCGTACAGAAGAGCTGCCCTGGAGGGCAGGCTGCAGGGAAATGCTCAAGCCAGAATATATGGCTTGCATCTCCTCCGAGTCATTCCAGCCATGTTTTGGTATCTGTGAAATTTAATCAGCGATGTTTGTAATCAAGGCTGTACAAATTATGATTTTATAAACATGTCTACCTGAATGTTAAGTATTTTATTTATCATTTCCTTCCTCAACCTGGCTCCTTCTCCCTCTTCCCATCTCCTCAGCCACCAAGACACGGTAGAATATAAGATTGTCTGTAGAGCTGAGAAACTGTTTAATTTAGATGATGAATGAACCTCTTCCTGACTTAAAATTCAATGAGACAAGTACATACTTACAGTTGTACAAGTAAAATTTGTCACAAAATCTACTAATGTTTCCTCTTGCTGCTAAAAGAATCCTCAAACAACAGCAGCAAATCCAGAAGCTTCTCACCTGCTTAGCATGGAAAATGGCAAATTTTAAGATAAACTGATAGAAGCCATTCTGAAGCCTTCAAGATGCCCAGGAGCCTGGGTTTAGACCAGTAAAAGTTTATCACAAAATCTATCCTGCCTCTTTGGCAGCATCAGTTACTTTGAGAGACAGACTGAACCGTCACCGCAGTAATTTTGTGAACAGGACCCTGCCCCCATGGGATCTCTGCTGTCAGGTGTCAGTGTTCAATGCGATGGAGACACCCTCCCATGGATCTCATCCCTCTCCCTCCCTGTGAAGTTTTAAAATTCTTCTAGGTAGAATTTTGAAACTGCACACAGCAACCAGTGGGTTTGCATTTGTAAACTGATTGCTCATCTTCTGTATCCTCCTCCTATCATTAGCTTCTCGTTTATTCCAGTTTTTAAAATGTTTGTTCACTTTTCCCCACCAGCCGTGGCTATTTGCCAGCGTGTACATGGTCCTTTCTGACATTTTCCTGACGCTGTCTGGCTCAGGTGATGTATGTTTCCAAAGCTCTCAGAAACCTATCTACGGATCGAAAAATATAAAATAGACAAAGTGAATTATTACCAAGTACTTGATTTTTATCCATCTTGTTAGCCAGCTCCAAAACCAAGGAGGGATTAGTCAGCAGTCACAGCATTCATTCTTGTTTGTCCCGTTTTCAGGCTCATTGTAGAAGTACTGATATTTTCATGGCTTTCAATAAATACTGAAGACTTCTTTAACTGTTTGTCTATGAGATTTGATATTGTGAACCATTTCCTTAGGCAGGCTTTATAAAGCTTTCTATTAACTCTGATTCCCTGAGTGGGTTCCAGAATTATCCATTACATAATGTATTTATTTTGTAAACGGTGTATCAGATTTAGTCACTTTTCTCCCCTCTTTGGTTAATCATACAATCGTAGACTGGTTAGAGCTGGAAGGGACCTTAAAGATCATCAAGTTCCAACTTCTCCAGGCACTTCCCAACTCGCATTCATTAGAACCTATACATTAATGTAAATATGATATTTTAAATTATTTTAATGGGAAAAGCAGGACTGGTGTTGGCATTCAGAAGGGCAAAGAGTTGCTATTCTGATGCTACAACACCTGAGAATGCAGAGTAGCTACAGTCCCACCTTTAAAAAGTGTAACCACAGCTGAAATATCACAGCAAAGTTTTTTGGAGCTGTAAGAGGAGAAGCACTTAAAGTCCATCCACTGGCTCTTCCCACGTCAAATCCCAGTTTCTCTCACTTAGTTTCCAGGCTCTTGACAACTCTATCTCTCTAGTCTTGTCTATTACGGTATCTCAACAGGGATGTTGTGAAAATTAACTTGTTAGTATTTTTGAAGCACCCAGAAACCATGGTAATGGCTGCCACTGAGAAGCTCATGCGGAAATTAATCATTAATGTTGCCATTGTAGGGCTTCAATCCTGTGCAGTAAATAAGGCGGGGGGGGGGGGGTGTCACACTTCAAATGAAATCAGCACCAGCTCATCATTAATTCACTGGTGTCTGCCCCCCGCCACCAGATGAGGCAGAAGTCTTAAGGAAAAAAATAAAAATAAAGTAGTGAGAGACTGAAAGGACTGAAATCTGCGATTTGATGCTTGTGCAAAAAGAGGTGGGATCAAAACTATACAGGGAAATTGAACTCTGATACTTCCTCACAGCCTGTAGTCATAGAATCATAGAACGGTTAGAGTTGGAAGAGACCTTAAAGATCATCAAGGTCCAACCCCCTGCCATGGGCAAGGACACCTCCCACCAGACCAGTTTGCTCCAAGCCCCATCCAGCCTGGCTTCCAGGGATGGGGCAGCCACAGCTTCTCTGGGCAACCTGTTCCAGTGCCTCACCACCCTCACAGGAAAGAATTTCTTCCTAATATCTAATCTAAATCTCCCCTCTTCTAACTTAAAACCATTGCCCCTTGTCCTGTCACTGCACTTCCTGACCAAGAGTCCCTCTCCAGCTCTCCTGGAGCTCCCTTCAGATCCTGGAAGGCTGCTGTAAGATCTCTCCAGAGCCTTCTCTTCTCCAGGCTGAACAGCCCCAGCTCTCTCAGCCTGTCCTCATCTCCAGCCCTCATCATCTTTGTGGCCCTCACACAGGACACTCTGCCCTTTTCAGAAGCATTCTGTGGAGCAAAGACCAAGCTCACCACCAAATTCCTGCCAGCAAGGCTGCAGTAAGCAGCTGGATGCACCCATGTGGCCCAGAACAACCCTGCTGTGCCCAAAATATTTCCCACATGCCTACAATTTAAAGATTTTGGGACTGGGGGATATATGGAGTTTGTGATTTCACTGGGAGAGACCTGACCTTGACAGGGATCTTGGCTTTGGCAATCAGCTCTTCTGAGCCTGCAGTATTTAACATTCCACGTTCCGTATGACAGCTGAGGCAGGTGTGTCTCCCCTCTGTGTTTCCTAACTACATTGACGTTTCTAGCCTCCATGGAGGGAAAATCTATAAACATCAACTTTACTGGCCATAGAACTTTAAGGCAATTAAAGCAGCTAGAAAAACTGCTCAGAGTGGTACTACAGGGCCTGACTTGGGTGGGGTTTGGGGTCTTTTGTCTTTTTTGTTGTTTTTTTATGTTCAGGTAAGTGAAGTGCACCTACACCTCCAACATCACCACTCACGAAGCGGGAGCTGGTGTCAAACTTCTGCCCAGCCTGAAGGCTCCTGTTCACAGTCTCACATCTCTGTCACCTGTGGGCCACTGCCCTGGCCTTCTCCCAGCAAGGCCACGTCTCCTGCGGCAGGGGCAGCCTGCCCAGCTCTGGCTCAGGGCTTACTGGTGGCAGCAGCCACAGAAGAGAGGGAGAGGGGAGCAGGGAACCCTCCTCGTGCCCAAATTTAAGCAGGGTCCCTCCTATTATGCTGGCTCCCCGCTCTCACACATAGGAGGAGAACACGGGTAGTTCACAGCTCCACAGGAAGCACCAGAGACGATCTGAATAAAGACAGGAAGCAGAAGGGTATTTTAGATCCATTCGTTATAATTTACACAACAATGACATACGGCATAAAGACAAAATATACAGATTTTCAGATAGATATATATACATGGATCAACACAGTGCACAATCTGAAGTTATGTTACAGTTAAGTGTACAGTTTTAAATATGGCTTTATAAACTAGTAGTAATAACAGTGCTAAAATAACGTATGTCTCATGTAAGGTCATAGACAAACAATGATAATGCAGCTACAGCATTAAAGTCCTCATTTAGCAACGTGTCGCTTCGTTTTAATTAAACCTTGTACATTGCAGGCAGCTGGGTAAATCCCTCCCCCCGCACCCACACCCACACATTCTTGCTGGATTGCACACCCCAATGGTTAAAACTTTGGAATTTGCATTCTTCAAGTATCCTGAAACGTAAAAACCCGTACATTCGAGGAAAGACGAGTCGTAAGAACAAACTAAGAAGTGAGAGGAGAACACACACACAAACGTGGTGCCCAGTGAGAATACCGCCACGACCACTGAAGCTTAAAAATGCACTTACTTTTCTTTGTTTAGAGAGCTTAAAAAAAACCAAGGGTCACATCTTGTTTGCCTTCCTGCTGCAAATAAGGCAAACTTTAGGTGCGGGTAAGTAGACAGAGAAGAGGTAAGTTGGAAGCTCAGTCAGAAACTCTGTCCCTGCTGAAGCCAGCGGCACTTTTGCCAGAGACTTCAAAGGGGCCAGGATTTTAGTTGTTCTGCAAAAGTTCGATGCCTTTTGGAAGCGTAAGGTCCATTTCAGCCTTAACGTAGTTGAGCTGAACATGGGTGTTATTAGATGAAATCCTGCAGTCCTGTTTATGCACGAGTCAGACTAAACGCCCCAAACCATCTCCCCTGGCCTATAAAGAAATAATCTGTAAGTGGGGCAACCAGGATGGTGGCACTAACAGTTTATGGCTGCAGTGACACACTGAGTGTTTCCACCGCTGCAGATCCCACAGACATCACATTTCTTTTCCAAGCTTCTCGGGGAGCTGCAGAAACCTTGGCTGAGAAGTACTTCACATCAGGGTACCTCCAGAGGGAAGGAACGCAGGAGAAACCCTCCCCGATGGCCATCAGAGAGTGGGTTGCCCAAACCCACTGAGACAGAGCTGATTCACGGTGCAACGCTTCTCCACCAAGGCAAAGCTGTCAGGAGTGGGGTCACTGGCCTGAAAATTAAATCCCCCCCTCCTGTACAGGGGAACACCTTCCCTCGGACACCAGCTGGACGGGACCCACATTCACCAGTAAGCTCAAAGCTGTAAAGGGGTCAAATCCCAGCAGATCCTTGTCCTTGCCCTTTGTCACCAGGACATGGTCGGCTCTGCAGCACGGACGCAGGGTCACAGCATGCTGGCAGCCCCACCGGAGCCACAGCTACTGAAAGGAGTCCCTGTGCTGGCTGCCCTGCACCCAGTACCCAAAACACACACAAGTACCTGCTGAAAACCACTGCAGTCACTCAAAGGTACCTCTAGCCCTCCTGGTCCTCAGGATGAGACACCTGGGTGCTCCTCCAGATCACAGCCACTGGCACATATGGCACAACTCACACCTACACTATACATATACATATATATCCATTTTCATACACCAGATACTGTCCAACATAATTCTGCATTTAGAGAGCATAATTTGCTGTATTTCACACACATGCCTAATTCCTAATTTTGCAGTATTTTGGGGGGGTGGGGATGGGGTGTTGGGCTAAAGAGCTACTTGACAGAAAACAGATTTGAATTCTTACTCAAACATCTAAGGACAAGATCCACTTGAATTCATTCCCTGCCACAGAAATTTCACTTGGTGAGCTGCCCTGCATAAATCTGCACATAACACACTTTTCCAGCAGGCAATATTTTGTAAGGCTTAGTATCTGACAGATACAGCCCTTCCGATGAAAACAGTATGAAACTGTCATGATCACTTGAGCTGCCATCACTGACAAAAGGAAATTTGTGCCTGAACTGTTACTGCAGAAATATTTCAGGCAATATTTCTCAAAGAGAATATAGATCTGGAGAGACATTGCCAAGGTTTTAAAGATCAAAACGTGTGACTTGCAGTCATCCTTGCATTGGATGGGAACAGTCCTCCAGATCTGAAACATCGGGTTGGGTTTGGTTTTTAAATCAAGCACCACATTTGCAGGATTTCTGTAGGACCCATACATCCCGGCGTCTGCTTCTCCCGCTCGGTAACAGTGAGCTCTGCTGACAGAGCCAACGAGTCCAACAGGGGTAAACAAATCCCTTCTGACACCAGGGAGTGTCACACAGTCAAACACTGCAATTCTCATCAAAAAAAAAAAAACAGACTGCTTCGAATCTAACTCTGCTGCAAACGCAGGGCTTGCTTTAAACTCCCATTTGCCAAACGAGGAGCAGAGCGATCAGCCACTCTCCTAAAGCAGCACGATGGAAACAAAGGCAGCGCTCAATATTTGGTGGTATTTAAGGTAAAGTAAGTGGGAGGAACCGCAACTGCCTCCTCGCAGGGATGAGGAGCCGTGCTCCAGCTCACGAGCAGGAGGGCTCTCACCTGACCACCAAACAGCAGCATTAGCCAGGCCACAGGTTCAGCCCAAGTCCTCCTGCAGCAACCTGGCACCTGGCACCCTCCCCGCATCCCACCCTCACCACCTCCTTCCCTGATCATGCAAGGGCTCCTTGTCCTGTTTTGGGAGGGGAGTGACAGCATGAAGGAGCTCGCTTTCCTCCTGGCAGGACCACATACCACCCTCTACCCAAAACCAGTCCAGGGCTGCAGCTGGCACGATGACCTGGTCTGGCACTGAGGGTTGTGATGCTCTCAGAGACCTCACAGGTCCTCACCGACCTTGTGCAGTCCATGTCACCTCAGACATGACATCGTAGCATCCATCACCCTCAAGGTCCAGCTTGAAGTGGAGGTGGAAAAAACAAATCAACAAACCAAAACCCAAAACAATACAAAAACACACACACACGAAAAAACCAAACAAGAGGAAATAAGGAGAAATAAGGATGCTCTCCAACTATTTTTAGTTCTATCTGGCCCCTCAGCACTAAGGCAAAACATAGAGATGATCGAAGGAGGAGGGAAAAAAAAGAAGTCAATCAACCAAACCACTGCAGGACTAAGAAAATATTGCTCTTCTGGCAGAATTTTGCAAAAATTCTGTTCTGTTTTTTTGTTTGTTTTTTTGAAGAAAACACGATTTTTCTTTCCCATGCAAACTAAAATGAATTCACACTTTTTTGCAGATGCTAAGAAAGCTATTTTTTTTAAACATTTTTCTCCCAAAACATTTTAACAGCATCAGCTTCCAAAAGGAAAAAAAAAAAAAAAGTTTGGATTAAATCCTTTTAAACAGATCTAACAGTCAGTATTTGTTTCCAGAAAGGACAAATAAACGTAGGAAACCCGGATAAAATACTACATCTCTAAATTCCTAAAGTGATGCCATTTCCTTATTTCACCTCTAGTTCGAAACAGCCAAACACAGAAACACAGACTTCATCAAGAGTAGCCGGCGTGAGAAGAAAGCCAACTAACCTCCCAGCCAACTTCTCTAAACCTGAGCAGTCCCCCAGAAAAGGCAGGCGTGTGATGAGCTGCAGAACACATTCGCTGATTAACACCCTGGAAAACCTCAGCCAACAGCAAAAAGCTGCTTCCCCTCCTGCGACCCCTTCCCATCCCTCCTCTTCACCCTCCTCCCGTTAACCAGCCGCTCAGGGTGAGGTTCAGCCTCCACTGAGGCACACTGATTTATTCAAAACAAAAGCAAAAAACACTGGGTGCAAACGTAACCGTGGTCCCACCTGGCACCTACATCCTTGGCAGGTACCCACACTGTGGTATTATAAAGGTGACAGGGTCTCCTGAACTCAGGCTGGTCTTTTAATATCTGGGACTCATCTGCTGTCAGCAGGAGCCTCCATAACCTGCAAGCACACCCTCCCAACGCTGAAACGATGGAGAAAGCACAGCCTTCAAACACGCATGGGTAATCAAATGAGAACATCTCCATCAGAATTCCCAACACACAAATGTTTTTAAAGAAGAGCTTTTGGACATGGATGCCCTTTATCCAGAATACCAATTCCTACATCGTTGCAGGTAACATCTGCCCTGACTTGGCTATGAAATTTCACCGGCATTTCAGGCCGTCTCCTCTGTGCTTTCAAACCCAAGACTTATCTTCTTGTGCCCTATTCCTGTGCTTAGTTTCCTGAGAAGTGGATGATACCTTCCTCCTCTTCAGTTTTGGTTCACTTTGCAAAAGACACTTGCTCACAACAAGAGAGATCATTGGCTGGAACGTGGCTCCAAGGACATGCCTGGGGAATTGAGGGCAGAGGTACAAATTCACTCCCATCTCAGACCACACCAAACTTGTCAGCTCTCACTGTGGTGGCTCCCACGCACAAAGAGACCTGGGAACTCACAGCAGATGTGTATCCCCCTTCTTTCAGAGCCATGGCTAGCTTGGTGTTTCCCCAGAGCAAGTGCTTTCCTCTGCAGGAGACACTCCATGATCTAAGAGTGCTATTCTTTGAAAGCTCAAGTTATTTCAAGCTCCAGACTATTAGGACCACCAACAATGGACACCCTAAAGCAGTTGTTGGCACAACCAACACACTAGAAACATTTAACCATAACTCACCAAGAAAGTCATAATTAAAACATTCTTAAATGGGCCATTACCAAAGCCTGCAGGTAAATATCCAGTTTTATATGCATGTTTACAAATACCACAGCTGACTATGTGTTCCACAGACTTTAACTCTACCTAAAACCAACCAGTCATGGCCATGCAACACTGGTGTACAGGCTCACCTTCAAACTGGTGAGTAAGTCCCACAGATTCATCCTCACCTCTAATCTGCATTTAGGGAGGCATAAACACGAAGCATGTCAGCACCCCTGTGATCACTCTGGATTTGGGGTTCCAGATTCACACACACCTGATTGCCTGGGCCAACATCTTGCATTTACACAGCCCCCCATGCCTAGAAACACCCCAAATCACTTGGCGAGCCCCATGGGTTTGACATGTCTGTTGGTAAAGAGCACAAAGCACCCACTGCTGAGATGCAGCAGACTTTCAGCAACAAATCCCAATTCTTTAGCCTCGCCTAGCAATAGCAGACAATGGCCAGCAGCAGGAAGTAAGAACATGATACTAATTCAAAAACAGAGAAGAAATTTGGCCAACACACATTCCAGATGTGAGTTTTAATCCATAACCTTCCAAACAACTCATTTCCCTTCTGAATAAAAATATTCTAGAGTTGCAATTTCCACCTTTTACAAAGAACAAGAAACACTAAAAAGCTCCTTTTCACAGGAATATTTTTCTTTTCCTCCTGCCTTCCTTGACTGTCTCTGAAAGAACTGGGAGCATTTCCTTCCTGCAGACACTGTAGCAGCACATGCACCCAGAGGGCGGGCAGATATCAAATAAAATCCCCCCAAAATTCCACTAAATCAATACAGCATCATTAGTTTTCTTTCTTGGGAGAAAGGTGTGACAGTCATACCACTTCCATCTTTGTCCTCAACCCATTCCTGTAAAGATATCAACACAAACCAGCTCTGACAAATGCTCCACTTCCTGGGGGTCTGTCCCACCTGGTTGCAGAATCTGGTTTTGAAGACGAGTGAACACGGGGATTGAAAGGTCCTGCTGCCCTCTGGACCTCCAGTTTGCCCATGTGTGTTTTAAATAACTGTTTATCATGGTTCCACCTGAACAATTACACAAAATGAATTAAAGTTGAAATAGTCTGGGTAGCTGAGTCAAGCACGATGATCTCCTCCAAAGTGGTATAAACCTCTTCCTGACCTGGAGGAGAAAATAAATCACACTGATCCCAAGAAACAGCCTGTCTGCAAAATGGGAGATGCTCGTACACATCACTTGCATTGTTCATGATCTCTGTAGTCATCCATGTCCACGTCTGAGTCAAAGAGGGAGTGTCCCGTGTAATCTGTGTCAGGGGTTTGAGAAATACTGTTCCCTTCCTCATCAAATGTTTCTGTCCTTGAATAAAAACTGAAGTCCTGCAAGGGGGAGTAAGTCTTGCTTGCTTCGCTGCTTTCCTCAGATTCATACAGAGTGTTATCATCATCATGGTGCCATTCTGGCCAAAATTTCCTCCTTATTCTTTCACAATACATAGCAAGGTTAATCAGTTCACCTGCAACACAGCACAAGAGACACCAGTAAATACTCCCATCAATAATGCTTCAATTCGCCTGTTGATGCAGAAACACACTTAAGCACTGTTTGGAAACAAATTGTTCTTTCCAAAGAGGTTTCAAAATTCTAAGATTCCATCAGTCCCCTTCGAGGCTCCGTTTCTAACTTCCATGTAACTTCAAACATGCATAATTAACCTACACACAAGGAGGGTTTCATTGGAATAAGCATAAATGCACATAGCAAAATAGCTATCCCAAACTCAGCCTCTGCAGAAATAAATCAAACCAAGATACTAATAATGTCAGTTTTTCATAGCAAAATTCTTGCTTGAATTGCATAAATCTGGTTTCTAAAGCCAGGATTTGATCCTACACAGGCTTGTCTATTTGGATATGGTGAACTTGGGTTTTACACCAGCAGATGGCAGCGCTGTCTGCAGGATAAATTCCCGTGCTGAAGTTTTTGTACCATCGCTGGCTCACCCTCAATGTTCCCAGCCTCAGCACCTTATGCATATAGACATGAATGCTTAGAGAAGAAAGGACAAAAAACTTCCAAGAACAAAGAAATAAGAGCATATTAAAGGGAACGTCTATGTGAAACCTGCACTCACAACAGCATGAATAGGTGGACAGGTACAGAGAATCATCCACACTGCTTGGGTATTTGCATCTATTGCCATCTATTTATTTTCATTAGAGATAAACCAGTTCAACAGACATAGTATTTCTTCCTGAAAGCCATGGAGCCTTCAGAATTTTATCTGTGATTCCCCAGACATCAAGGGGAAGAACTGTCTGGACAATAGTTATGTCCTAATCTCAAGTATTTTTTTTTCACTCAAAGTTTTAATAATGAGCAAGTCTACACCTCCTAACTATTGCTTTAGCAGCTCTCTCTTGCACAGAGCAGACCTGAAGGTCAGGCTCATTCCTTTTACACCTATTTCACATTTTTTTCCTCCTTAGCTCTTCCCATGTTACATCCTGCCTGGTTTTATTCTGAAAATGGATGCAGTGATACTTTCACATGCCTGCACCACCCCACAAGAAAAAAAAAATAAAAAGGAAAAATGAGTGGAGGGGAGGTATATGTTTCCAGTACATGAAAAAACATAGTGGCTCCAAAATCAGGCTGGACTTTTTCCTTGCCCAGCATCTTCAATAGCAGCAAAGGCTGTAATTTCAGTGGGACAATAGCACTTGCAGTTAAAACTACTCAGCTCAGCAGAATTTGGCTCACGGCCATGCTTCTGTCTCCTCATACTTTACCCAGCATCCATTCTTTAGAGGCTTTCAGTCTTTGCTATGTTAAACAGTGAAAAGATCAAGTGCAGGAACAGAAACAATTACTGTGTAGAACATTAAAGAGAAAACAAACATGAATTTTAAGAGAAAACAACATTACAGGATACAAATGCTACATCAAAGGCAGGAACAGCCTGAGATGCAGCTGAGTGCTGCTGCTGCTGCAGTCTTCAAATGTTCTCACAAGGTGCTCCAAGTTTAAAAATGGCAAATGTCACCAGGAGTTTTTCCATCAGAGATCACTTAAGCTTTCTTACCTTTGATCAGTCTCTCTGGCCGAGTCCCTGGTAGTGTCCACATTGCCTGTGCCAGATGCCCGAAGACAGTGGCATCAACAGTGGAAACGGTTGGTCCCATAATGTACTTCTTGTCACCTGTAAATACAACAGCAAACATTTCTCAACTGGGTATCACTTCTTCCCAGTTTAAAAAACAAACAAATCACAAACAAAAAAACCCACAAAACCCCAACATTCCCTGGTTACATCTTTAGCATTTATTTTTTTTTACTGAAATCCGTTAGCTGTATATGTTCACTGGTTCAAAGACAGGGATTCAATGTTGAATAAGGTTCAAAAGCTGTTGCTAGGGTTCAGCAGGTGAAATCCAATACTGCAGCTTCCCCTCTTCACCCCTACTATAACTAAGCCAATAACAGAGCCACCACTGACCAAGTAACCTCCTCTGCTCATCGCTGCTGGCAGCACATACAAGTTGCACTCCTGCTGCATTTAAAAATCTTTTCTGCAGCCAGCAGGTGCCCCAAAGCACGATTTTCTCCTTTGGTGCAAATCCAAAAATCACTCAACCATGGTTCAAAATCATGAATGTACTTGCTGAAAGAAGCTAGTTACCCCATATCTCTTTTGCACACAGATCCAGTTTCATGTTACCCGTCTGATCACATGAAAAAAGGCAGCCGTACCCAAAGCTTTCCTCTCCCACCATCTGCTCAGGCTGAAACTGATGCAGCAGTCAGACTGCGCAGGAATGACCTGCAACTTGAGGAGGACACAGCCATGGGCAGGAGTGAACATCTCCTCCCACACACCACCAGTGCAGTGTCTCCACTCCCAAACACTGGTTTCTACCTGCCAGGGACCAAACAGAGGCACATCAGGCAAACAAATTCCCTAGGACTGGTCAGAGGAGGGACATGTCTATTCCATACCGCTATTCTGCTCACCTCTTTGGGCACCCCAATGCAATGATGGTCCTAAGTGGCCACCACTACAAACAGATGGATAACTAAGTGAGGTAGGGAAGAAAATCCTGTTTCAAAGCCACCATTTGCAGAGAAATGTACAGTATAAACTTGTTTCCTCATCACGGGCACAAGAGCTAGAGCTAAAACCACCCATGGAGCAGGTGAAAACACGCGGTATTGCGGAGGTCAGCTCAGATGGTTGCACTGTGCCTGCCTCAGCGCTATAAACTCTGTGAAATGCAGTATGTAATTGAATTCTCCAAATCCTGTTATTCCATCTCCCCAGGTCATTGTTCCCCTGCCCAACATAAGCTGCCTGTAATTCGGCAGGTTATTAAACGTTAGGGTTATTGAGTGAGTTTAGAAAAGCCATCCAGCAGTAAAATACATCATATTCCAGAGTACAGTACAACAAGCACTGTCATCCCCACGTACTGTACTGCAGCAAAGCAGAGCTCAGGCATAACCAGCACCAAGAACCCCCCCGGCCTGTAGGGTGTCATTTTAACACGGAGTTAACTCTCCCCAGCTCTTTCACAGCAGCATCGATCTTGTTTGGAAACTACATACAAGGTAAACGTTGTGTCTTTTCAGTATTTATGTGACACTGAGCATTCATCGATCTCAAACACGGCTCAAAAATGGGTCCCCAAACCACAGTTACACGCCAACACTAGGAATTTAGAACCGTACAACCAGGTCTGAGACTCGATCCATAACAATGTTGTGCTGGGAAGCAATATTGCTGTTTGTTGCTACAACCAGGGCAGGCAGCGAGTGAGGGATGAACAACAAGCGGAGCGGCTCCCCAGGCACAGCACCCGCACTCTCAGGTCCACGGAAACAAAGAGGAAGAGGAAGTAATACAGCTGTGGTTCCATAAAACTGTACATCTGGTCACCCTGCACCGCACAACACAGCCCCCACGTGCATTTCCTCCGACCAGTTCCAATCTGTTCCCAAAACTTCCAACGCAACATTTTTCCAGAAGACTTTCAGACAGACCAGACATCCTCTCTGGGTGCCCAGTTTTATGCCACACTACACAGCGCCTTGTCGCACGGAGGGTGTCATAGTGCTAACAATCTCAAACCCCTCACCACATCCCCTCCCTAACCCAACAGAAATGCAACTGCCTGGTCACACCCGACTCCGATGGAATTTGTACTGCCCAGGGATGTGAGAGCACACAGCTCCACTACTGACAAATGCATGTGCCAGAGGATTAAAAAGCAGCTACTTCAGCAGCAGGTCAAGAAACCCCGGCAAGAGACAGACCTGCAATAGACAGGACCTACAGGAGACCTGTACCCTTCCTCAGCAGCACATAGAGCCCACGCAGGCTGCTGCGGAGCATTTCAATTAGCGTTAGAGGCTTGGGTTCAGGGTAGTCCCACCTCTGTGTTTCAGCTCTGGGCACCCCTGCCCTCCACAAAACATCAAATGCTTTCCAAAAGCCAGTTCAGGCAGCTGCTGCCCTGCAACTCCCCACTTACCCAAAAGCCCGAGGCAGGCAGACAGTGGAGAGCACCAACAGATTTATGGGCACTGCTCACTCACTTGCATCTTTTAAATTACCGAAACATGCATTTTTATATATTGCTAGTTCATATGCCCAGTTCCCCTCACCTCCTTACACTACTGCCAGGCAGTGGGAAACTACTATAACATAAGACATTACATTTGTGGTTGGAAGACTAAAAGACTGCAAGACAGAGCAAGCAAGATGATACCAAGAGGGCAGGGTGATCCTTCCACGTTCCAATTCCCACATTTACAAGAGATCTGAAGGAGTCCATTAGGGAAAGGTACATGGAAGAAGGAAAAATGATTCTCAGAAATGAAAAAGGAAGAAGAAAAAGCACCCAAAATGTGACTGGGAATGTCAAAATGAGCGTCACAAGACCTGGCAGCTGCCAAGTTATCATTCTTTGGAAGCAGCTCTTGGAATTTAAAAGTTATTCTCGTTCCCATGTGAATAGCTCTGTGCAAAAACGGGGAGCATTAAATTAATCTGATATGCCTGATGACTGACAGGTAGTTTGGTATGTGCAGCTATTCTGCAAGACAGGCATCCTTAAGCTCTTAAAATCACTGTCTAATTAATAGCCAAAATCCCAACTGCCTTCTCTTAAGGGGAAATATGTGGGCCTATACATGTGGAGGACAATCTCACAAAGACTGTTGTGCAGGCAACAGACTGACTGACCACCTTGTCCTTCCCCCTGTGTAACAGGAGCGTCTCCAGTCAGGCTGGAAGTCCTCATCCCATCTCCTGTCCCCATCCCAAGAGACTGCCAGGAGGTCACAGTTACCAGACCCTACCATAAACAGCCCCCTGGAGAAAACCTGAGCATGCCAGGGTTAATGAAAAACCAAGGCAATTACAGAAAAGTAGATAAATGCACCAATAATCAAAAGGGCAAATATAATGATTCACGTAACTGCACACTGATTAATCTGACATCCATTTCAGAGGGGAAGATGAAAAATACTTTACAAATCTGAGTGCTGGCATAGACTCCAGAGACAGAAGGATGCAGACATTAAATAAGCAAACCAAGAGACTTTTACAGGTATTCCGGCGTATGTTTCAGTTTCCTCTTGAAGGTCACATCTGCTCTGGGCAGACAGGGATGATTTTCACAGACATATCCACTGCTGCTCCATCCAGCCTGCTGGCCTTGCCCAGCCAGAAAGAGAAGGCTCTGCTGAGCTCCCAAGTCACAGGTTGGTTGAACTTGCTCCATCACCAGTTCCAACCCCAGCCCTCTCTCTGTGATGTACAGGAAGCCATGCTGTGCCAACCTCAAAGCTATGGCAACAGGAGTCCAACAGGTGAGGGCACCCTGAAACGGCCACAGCTTTGCAGCTGATGTACCCAGGCCTCCTCTTCTAAAATGAGGTGCTTCCTCCCTTCCTCCCTGTCACAGTTTAGCCTCGGCGACAACAAAAGCGACACGTGGCAGTCCCTTGGCTCCGCCCCCCAGCGGTGTGGAGAGGATGAGAAAGAAAAGGCAGACTCGTGGGTCGAGACAAAAACTGTTTACCAGAGCAGCAGGTATTGCAGGGAAACAGTAACACAGATGGAGGAGACAAACATGAGTACAATACCAACTGCACCCCGCACCGCGCTGCCCCGACCCAACGGCCACCAACACCGCTGAGAGCACCCCGGTGCCGCCCGCCCATATATACACCTACGCCGTGACGTCACCACGCCCACTCCCGGCTGTGGCCCCTCCCCTCCCCGGCTGGCTCCCTGCTGACCCTGGGCCTGGCACACATGGGGTGGAATAGCTGTGCCGGATAGAGACAGGGGAGAATCAACCCCATCCCTGCTGGAAACCAGGACACTCCCCCAGAAAGAAAAGACCTCCTAAGCTCCAAAATCAGGTTTTCTTTGAAGAGGTACTAGAATAGGTAATTTGTTTGCTAATAAACAAAATGCAGCATGAGAAAGCATTGACAGAAGAGGAGCTGTCAACAAATCCCCTCCTTGTCCAGAGTGCCCACACATTACGCATCTCTTTTCTACCTTGCTCCCAGTCCAGCAATTCAGCAGATTTGTTTCAGGAAACAAAGTCACAGGAAACTCTACACAGCCCCACCTAGGTCCTCTGAAAACACCTTCCTTTCCAAAACACCTTGGAAGTCCAGAAGCACCTCCCTTCGCTTTCTGAGCAAGCACTCAGTTACTACCTGCTGCTCTCCTCACCTTGCTCCCTCCATCCACTCCACACTTAATTAGAGCATGTGCAATACGCCCTCACTCCAAAACACAGGGCAGGGAGGCATCCCTCCTGCCCTCCGCTCAAGCCACCTCTAAAGCTAGCATAACAGAGAACAAAGTAGTCACACAAGTACCATCTCTCTTGGTTCCTTGCACAAGAGAGACACAAGCTCAAGCGAAGCAACAATCTGCCCCAGAAAAACTCCTCAAAATGCAGATTTTTAAACTGAAGCACAATATGGTCAGCTCGCAGCAGATTGCAAGGCGAGAAGCACAGCGTAGGCAGCTCTGGTGCAGATTTCAGCCTGAGCTACACAACAGAAATGAGGCTTGTGTGGCTCTAGCTAAGTGAGGTCAACCTTTAGACTAACCCTATGGGTTCCACCCATGACAACCAAGAAGCTTAAACCCACCTACTTTGACAACACAGATCTAATCAGATTTCCAGCCATGAAAATTCTGTTATTCTATCTCCTACTGGCAGCTTTGACTATAACTGCTAACACCAAAATAACATCTGCAAAATGTTTTCAAATGGGAGCCTCATCTATCAAACAGCCACGAGTCCCGTGGGAAAAAAAAAAAAATAGACACTCCCCTCTCCAAAATATAAGTAAGAGGTTTCATTTGCAGAACCAAATGCTATTATTTCCTAAATTCACATAGCAAAATGCTCTTCCTGCATTGCAGGCCACATTCTGCTACTCTAGACAAGCATAGTGGGTGCACAGAGAAGAAAGTTGGTACACAATTTGGTAACAAACAGCGGGGAAAGAAACACTGTCCTTGCCAGAACAAGGGTGGGAGTGAGTGACAGTAGCAGGGCGGACTCTACCTACTGACAGAATGAGATTATTTGTGTACACAATCAAGCTGCCCAGGAAGCACTCGCAGTGGATTTCATCCTGTGAACAGTGGGCTGTGACCAAACAGAAGGTGAGGAACTCGTTACCCACCCAGGAGGCTCGCGAGAGTCCGCATGTCCTTCTCCATCAGCGTGTACATCTCCTCCTCTGAGAAGCGGCCAATGCCGTGGCCGTACATCTCCCGCTTCACGATCCCCTTGGTCAGGTGGCAGAGGATCCACTTCAGCAAGTCACTGAAAGGACCAAACAGGGAGACCATCTTCTGCGTCTCGTGAAGATTTTCCACCCACTGGCAATAAGCTAAAGTCCTAGAGGGATGAGAAAATAAGTTAAGAGTGGTGCCATACCCAGACAGCCCACCAGCACCCTGCAAAGGCTCGCACAAAGGTGAGGCAGCGAGTTTCCTTAGCACCGGGCGCTCACTGCCCTGATGGTGAGGTAAGTTTCCCATAAAGAATTAGATAAAGATTAGATAATAGATAAAGATTGGATATAAGGAAGAAGTTCTTTACTGTGAGGGTGGTGAGGCACTGGAACAGGCTGCCCAGAGAAGTTGTTGATGCCCCATCCCTCGAAGTGTTTAAGGCCAGGCTCGATGGGGCTTTGAGCAACCTGCTCTAGGGAGAGGTGTCCCTGCCCGTGGCAGAGGGGTTGGAACCTGATGATCTTTAAGGTCTCTTCCAACTCTAACCATTCTATTCTATGATTCTATAAAGAGTAGACCCTCACACAACTCAGAGCGACAGCAGAGAGAACTGGCTTTGCAACACTCACACAGACTGCCCAGGGGCTTATTCTTTCAGTAAATCATGACTCATTCAAGAGAAAATGGGATTCACATTGAAGTACAAAATAGAAGCTACAGAAGTCTGCTAAACCCGCATAACAAAATGCAGCACCAGAAGGATTTTTTAGCTAAAGATGACTGACGGCACAGACCTGGGGAAAAGAACACCATCACAACCCTCAAAGAACCCTCAGCCTTTCCCACCAACCCGTTCTCCCCGATTTCCATACCGCTGAAACTTAGCCTTGCCCCGACATAAATACTTTATCAGTCGTTTTTCAGATCTCTGCTCTCCTCCGAAATTAACAATGACACAACCTTTTAAAAACAAAATTTAAGAAAAAGGCGTGGTGGCTATTGCGTTAGTTCTCTCCTGTATTTTTTTTGTCTCTTCAAAATGTTGATTTTATGCGAGGCACATTTCCAAAGGACTCCATTGTATTTGGGGTTGCATTTCAGTTTTATTGAATGGCAAATATATTCTTTTCAAAGGTCTTTTTATAAAAATTTGTCTTACCAACAGAAATTGTTTCCTGCATGAATTTCTATCTTTACTAGTGTTGTAGGCAAACAAAAAATTTCTTGCTGCTGCCAGTAATCAAGAAACTTATGAAAAAAGAAACATTAACTTTTTTTAATATCTAGCACCTTCTCTCATCGCAAAGAAACCAAAACAACCATAAGTCTTTTGTCACAGAGCTCAAAGGATGTTGGAAAAAAGGTTTAAACACATCTCGAAGTAGACATGATAAACATATGAAGCCAAGAGGGTCTCAGGAACGCTGGGAGTTGATGTGCACACTGCAATGCATTTGTAACCATTCCCAAACTGAAAAATCTAAAAGCGGATTTACATACTTGAGATCGTATGAAAACAGGCTCCTGGGGACACGATAAACTAACAGAGTCAGATCAAAAAGCTGAAGTATCAAAAGTTGCAAGTTCATGTACACAATTATGTTAAATATTAAACTTAATAATCAAATTTTTCTGTTTCCAATATTATCAGAGCTCAGTTTTTTACTTTGGAATATAACTTCAGTTTTATCTTTGTACATATTTCTAATTGCACATAATTTCCTTAGTGCTGATATAGACAGCCTAATTCAAGACAGAAAATAACCCCAACGCTGTATCTCCTGAAGAATTCCTGTGATTTTTTTTCATTTTAACATAAGTTTTATCAAACTCCTATATGTCACAACCAGAAGTTGAATTCAGCAGTACCACCAGGGAACAACTATGTTTACACCATGAAAACGTTCTAATCTTTAAGTTTCCACAGATTCTTTACTCGAATTACTAATAACATGAGGTAAAAGAACAATACGTGGTATAACAGCTGAAAAAAAAATCCACTTACAGCTCAAATTCAGAATACTCCCAACAGAGCAGGTGAAAGGCATTTTAATTCTATTAAAAATGTCCACTGCAAGCAAATGACTTCTGTTCAAACTGATTTCATTGAAGTCAGTAACAATCAATGTAGGTTTTGCAGCAAATGCATGAACAGTGAAGAATAAAGATGCACCTGCTCTGTTTCTGATGGCTTTTATCCTCAACAGGTTTCTCCACAACCTCTGACACTGTATTAATACGACAAAAGCATCCTGCTGACACACTTCACCACCACCCTTCGAACGGGGGTGTTCTGCACAACCCTTGTTTTTCAAAATGGATGGATCAATCCAAGCCATTGGGCTGGTTTCAGCACAGCAGAGATTGAAACAAATCCAGATTTAGGGAGAGGCACCAGCACAAAAAGCTGGAACATGAAGGCAGCAAGCACAGGAGTGAGCAGCTACTGAAACTCCAGAGGTATCGTCTTTGGCTAGAAGATGTGGTGCATGACTGCCTTACTCTAGGAACAAAGGCAAACCAGGATTTAAGAAGGATGGGAAGAAGATCAGGCTGAAAGTACAAGGGTGCTCCATAGAGCAGAACATTTCAGTAGTCATGCTTCATGGCCCTGGGAAAAGACAAGGTCCCTTGGGCAGCTACAGCTCTGAAGGGGTATAAGAACTCTCGTCTCAGTGCGAATGCAGGGAAATAGTTGCAAAAACTATCTGTAAGTCAATATCTATTATTTGAATGAGCTAAAAAAAACCAAAACCTTACTCTCTGAGAGGACTGCTGTGCCTTGCTGCAAAGATCCTCCTTCCCCAGCACAGACCTCACCAGCTTCACCCAGCAACTCTGCAACACAACTTAGTGGCTTTAGGACAACAGGCCTGGCCACAGAGAGGGACAACAAGAGAAAGAAGCCAAAACAAAACAAAGACGACAGGAGATATTACTGCAGCATTTTTAAAAAGTCATCCCACTCACACAAGACTATGGACTCGCCATCACTATCGTTCACACCAGCGAGCTGGCGCCACACCAAGAATGACCAACCATGTCCAGGATGGCTTTAATTTCACAAGACAGGATGAAGAAGGTTTCCCGCAAAGCAAATCAGCCTACACTTTAAATCAAAAATACATTTCCCTAGCACTCACTTACTTGCTCTCGGGCAGAAGGTCTTTGGGTGTGGAAGAAGCAGAGATCAGATGAAGTGTTTAGCGATCCGGACAGAAAGGCAGGAAGAGCAGAACCACACAGGATTTAGGTAATCCTGCTTAGGCTAAGCTGCCAGGCACAATCTCAAGACATCTGCTTGTCACTTTGAATGAGGAAAGTTGTCACACGTCTCAAATCTCAAATTTACATGGGCAATGAAGGGAGGTAACTAAATAGACAACCACAGAGTTTACTCCTAAAATTTTATGGTTTCGAGCACACGAAAGAAAAAAAAAAAGCAGGCTAAGATTCAGGGAGACAGTTAAAAGCACTTTTAAGCCTGGCTTTACAAGCACTCTGTTAAAATAATTCTATTCAAAGGTTCATTAATCTGTACTTCCTATCAAAACATGCTCCTCTGCATTTAATCCCATCCATCACCCCTCTGCTCAAACTACATTACCAGAGTATTATCAACATTACAAAACATTAGAAAATGCCAGAAATCAAGTAGTTTCCATAACCTACTTCAGC
Source organism: Thinocorus orbignyianus (assembly GCA_013400375.1). Taxonomy (NCBI): domain Eukaryota; kingdom Metazoa; phylum Chordata; class Aves; order Ciconiiformes; family Thinocoridae; genus Thinocorus; species Thinocorus orbignyianus. Next base: position 1,170,343 of record VXBW01000853.1, read on the forward strand.
ATAACTATACATTTTAAACTACAGTTAATACTTACAGGATGACATAATTATTTCAAACATTGGCCTGAACTGAGCAATTCTGGAAACACTAACATCCCCATTTGTGCCAGAACATCTGCACAAATCTTAGAATATAAAAACAATAATGCATTAAAGAGCAATGCTGCGTGAGTGAAGCAAATCTGAAGTCTAAATGTAAGAGCAGCTTTGGCCTCAATACATAAATCAGGAGAGAAGATGGAGAAAGTGACTCATCAACAGCGGCTTGCCTGATTATCCATCCCCAAACCGTCTGAACATCAAGGCCAGGGGGAGGTGTTCACATGGATGTGAACTGGGGTTATTTTTCCTATCTGAACGTGTGCAGAGTGGAATTTCTTGATATACAAAAGGATTATAATGAATTCATTCCACAATCTGCTGCAGAAACCCCACCTGCTGTGCCCCGGCCCAAAGCAACTGGCTTTTAAGCTGCCAGTGGCATTCAAGGCTCATCACTGTTAATTGCAGGAGAAGCGCTGCTCTTATAATTAGCATGATGTATTTAAACATATTTATATTATAAACACGTTTTATGGTTAATACATGGCAAGACTGATTGCCAATCAAAGTCAGATTCATTTCTATTCTCAGACCATGCTTTTCCTGTACTTCAAGCACTTGTGACACATGTGATGTTTACATGGTCTTCTTGAAAGACAAAGCAAGAAATTAGTTAAATACATGTGAGTGAATATATACACACAGCTATAGATCACTATGGTTGTGTTTGACAAGAGCTAAACCAATCAAACAGGTTAGTTTGGTTAAATTGCAGACTGAAGGCTTTAGGTTCTCACTAAGCACATTAGTGTCATCAGCCTGAGATCATTCTCCTCAGGTTAAGGTGCCAGAAGGCACCTCACGGTGGTGATTGCTAGCCCTCCAGGCACCAGGAGCTGCCTGGTTTGAAGGCCAGCAGTGACACCAAGTTCAGCGTGCCAGCACCAGAAGGATGTGAGAACCTGACATCCTCCAGCCTGCCTTACAGAGGTCCCATTCCACAAATGTGTTGCAGATACACCAAAAACACAACACATCCTGAAGATGGCTGTGGGTGCTGGTCTCTGAGGGCCCATGTGTTGCTGCAGGCAGTAGAGGTGACCAAATGTAAACCTTCAGAAGATGACAGAGGTCTGGCCTGGATGCAGGACCTGGGATGAGAGCCACAAAACCAATCTGCTCCTATCTCCTTCCTGCTGACTCAGCTCAGCACCCATTCAGGTTAGCAGGCGTACTTTCTTTTGCGCATTTAAACATAGCAAAAGCCTAGTAAGTATGGCATTCTCCAGGGACAGGAGCTCCAGTGCCAGCTCCAAATCAGTCCTGTCCATCTTGAAAACATGCTCTAATCCCAGCACAAAAATAGGTATGCTCACTCCCTTGTCTTTCTGCTTGGCCCCCGCCAGGTACCACAGCCTGGGATGGAGCCAGGGTGTCTAGAGGCCGAGGTTCACAACAGCCCTGCACTGCGCTCAGCTCCAGCCAAGAGCAGCAATTTCCACCTCTAAGAGGCACTAATTGGTGAAGACGAACAACTACCTCAGCAATAGCTAAACACTTCAGGATGAGATGCTGAGCACCCACCAGGATTAGCTCCAGCCAGAGACAGCACACCACAGGATGTACTTTGCCTCTTTGTTCAATAAATGTACTACAGTATTACTTATTTATGATGAAGCTACTTTGCATGCTGCTGGCAGCACAACGGTATGAACCACATTTCCTATCGTTGCTTTGGAGGCTTGGTTCTATAAACCTTATTCTGCAGAAAGGCAACCACTGTCCCAAGTTCTTCACCGAGAGACTTGAAGCTTAGGGTTTGTTCATGGTGTCCTCTGGTGGGAAGTGGGCAGGTTTAAGGACCAGCGTGAAGGGATCCCACAACCACAGACTCAAAGCAAGCAGGGAGAAACGTGGTCCTACCCTGCTAAAGCCTGATTTTATCTTGTGTAAATGTAGGATGGTCAAAGACACTACCCAGGAATTCCAGCAGTACAACTGCTGATGCCTCACAGCTCAGGCTTTGCCTCACACCAAGAGCTGGCACGGTGTAACCTCACCAACACGAGGTCACAAGCCTCTGGTACAGCCACACAGCAGGGACACAACAGCAGAGGAAGCTTGTCATCAGGAATGTTACATTTAAAGCAGTTAAGTCTATGGACTGTGAAACAGCCAACACTAAGGCAAGGAGATGGAGCATCAGAGGATTAAAAGGCCTCATCTTCCCTTTGGCAGCTACAATTGAGGAGGGAAAAAACAAACACACCAAAAAAATGACATTTGCAGTCTGGTTGAGTCAGATTTTTGAGGGAATAGCACTGAAGACAGGCATAACTGGTGAAGGGCACACTTCCTGGAACACAGGGAATACGTTTCTAAACCACATCATTTGAATCTGCCTACTGAATGTCACAGCTGTTCCCAGGAAACACTAAAAATTACGTGGAGAAGTGTATGTACACACATTGCTGCCCATCGTCAATCACAAGGTGAAAGAAAAAAGCTGGTAAATGCATTCAATTTAAATCACACTTTGGAGGGGTTTGTTTTGTTTTTTTAAGAAAAGAAGTGCAAGGACTTAAACACATGCTAGAAAGCAAACAACTGCCTGCTGAGGCAGCCAGTGTAGCATCCACAATGCCATTTCCACCTGCTGCTTCTCCTAATCCAGGCTGGAAAGGGCACTTTACAGGGACTGAACTGTAAAGTTGGGGGGCAAATCACCACTATTATTTTCAAAGGTGTCAGTAAAATGCATAAAGTATCAGCAAGGTTATATTTATGTTTTCCATTCATTCACAGACTTCAGCTTCTCAGGATACTCTAAGACTACCCTATGAACTGGCAGTGCTCTAACAAGAGAATCCTGTTAATCCAAAATTGCATCCCAACCCCAAATGTATTCAAACATCTTGATTATTTGCTCATTAGTAACAGGGCTGATCCTATGAGGAGGTCGCATGAAACAGGACGGAGGAACAGCCCACTGCTGCTCCCTTCTGCAAAGCTGCAGGCGAAGGGCCTGACTTCCCACCTCACTCAGTGTGACAACTTTTCAGGGGAATCACCCCCAGCTCACACCAGCACACGCAGGCAGAAGTGGTTGTTTTCTAGGGTAGAAAGCAGCTGTGAAATTAATAATCGGGTACCCAAGCTGTCTGCAAGAGAAAGTAAGCATTCAGGTCCAGGCACGAGCACAGGGACAGATCTGACAGCACAAAAATAAAACCCAGCTCTGCCACGCAAGCTTACCAGTAGAAGTGCTCCTCCACCATTTTTGTCACAGCTCTGGAAACAGCTCTTTCGTGCGGACCAAGGTGTTTATTTAAATTCACTCCAAGTTTCTCTTCCAAAAAGTCAATTATGAACTCAGTGCCAGATACTTTCTTGTGATTGTACTCAATCCAAGGCATTTTCCCTTGAGGGGAAAGTTTTCCATCAAAATAGTTCTAAGAAAAAAAAAAAAACAAGTAAACAAACAAACACACAGACAAAAAAGGCCCTTCGAGGTTCTGTTTCAATGAGAATAAAGCCTTTAAAATATTTTTCTCTGTTTTTAAAAGGCAAGCTTTTTTAAAGAAACTAATACTCCTGACTAGTAGTGGCTGTTCAATCAGAACACAAGCTTTACCATATATAATTTAGATAAAATTATTTCCAAGTCCCACAAAGCATTACATGCTTTCATGCCATGTGATGTAATAATATTTAAGTACCCAGGTTATTTAAGGGGTTGGAGACGCTCAGATCTCCCAGAAGATTGTGTTTCTTACTTGCCATGATTTTTAATCACAGGACTGACACCTAAATTTGGCTCTTGCACAGAGCAGCACCTTTCACATTAGAAGTGCTTCATGCAGGTTCATTCACCACCTATCTCAGGCAGCTGCATTCAATCCCCCAAGGATAAAACACACACACCCACAAGCGTGTAATGAAAGGCCTACTGTTCCTCCACTAGGCAGGAGGGAAACCTGCTTTTGCCTATGCTTCAGCAACTTTGTAACTTAGAAATCTCCTACATCTACAGACAGACTCCTTAAAATTGGGTATCCCAGAGCCCAACACAGCACTCCTGCATTGCCCAGTGCTGGTGTATCTACTAAGCGTAGCTCTCGCACAGAAGTAGCAGTGTATTCTCCCCATTTTAGAGTTGGAGAAGGTAAAACACAGAGATTAGGAAACATAAGTCTCATCTGACACACAAGAGAGGAATTGCTGGTTTCCAAAACACCATCAGACATTTGACTTAAATTCTCTCTTACTCTCAAAGGCAGAACTTTCTATTTTCCTGTGATACCCTTCATCATGTCCCAACACCTAGTGAATGGAAAATCCCAGCTCAGAAACCCAAACCATAAAGGCTCACAATAAATGGGCTCCGGGCTCAGTCTCTAGCAGTCACCCCAAGCATTTTGGGGTCTGGCTCCTAATCGCTGGGGGTTTAGGGTTAGCAGCTCTGGACCTCAAATATTTACCCTCCCTGAATGTACTGAAGATGGATTAAGGTCCTCCCACAGTGAAGAGTGTACACCAGGACGGGCCTCCAGCTCAGTCTGAGGGCTCAGCATCCAGGCTACTGCTCAAAACACGGATGGGCAAAGCACCACGAGCACACAGCCATTTCCGGAGCCTCTTCCCTGGTGGATGAGAACAGCAGAAACGGGCAGTGCTGCTGGGAAAACAATGCCTGCTGGCTGTAGCCTTTTCTGGGATTTCTGCCCACACAAATGGCCCGGCAGGAACACCGGATTAAATAATGTCTCATCTGCTGCATCCCTGCGTGGGTGAATAAAGTGACCGAATCCACCCTGCCTGCACGCAGGGGTGATGTGGGGGTTGTTACTCCGGTCCGTGGGAGAAACTCTAAAACTGCTGAGCACCTGAAGCTGAACAGAGAGCACTGCCCCGTCCTTCCACTTTCCAGGCCTTTCCTTCATCAAAAAGGCTCTTCGAGCACTCAGACTGACAGGTTTCCATAATTTTTCATTGTTAATTTACTAGAGAATCATAAGCTTTTTCTGGGACTATACAACACTGAGCATTGCTGGTTGAATCTTTGTTAAGCCCCTTCAGCAAGTATGAGATTTCTCTTCTTGTGCACAAACACTGCTGTGCTGCAGAAGTTACCAGCCTTTAAGATGCGTTTATTCTGTATTGCAATTACTGTAGTCCCTATCCTCTGCAACCCAGAAAAAAAAAAAAGAGTTCTTATTATTCAACTGCACATTTCTTCAAGCACATGTATAATATATACACTACATAAAGATTGTAGTACTGCATTAATGTTACACACTCAAAAACACAAATGAGAGCTAAAGTTGGTTTAGGTAAACTAAAAAAAAAGCCTTCTTAGGATTTTTATGTTTCACTACATACGGCTTGTCATGCAAAATAGAAAACATCTTTCAATGACCTCAGAAAACCTTGACAAATCTGTTGTACCCTTCTTGCATCCACTGTTCTCAAATGGGTAATTTTCAGCTTAAAACCTCAGTACCCTTATGGCTGCTACTAATTGCCATCAAATATTTATCAATTTTCCACTTAAAAATCATTCCAGCTGCAAAGCAGGGAAAAGCTATGGTATTATCATTAAAAAAAAAAAAA
>VXBW01000853.1:1180967-1228319 GCA_013400375.1 Thinocorus orbignyianus
CGCCGGGCGGCTCCGGCGGCTCCCTCAGCCTTGGCTGCGCGGCTGCGCAAGGCGACGGGGAGGGGAGGAGAGGTGGATGGAGGGGAGGAGAAGGGAGGGAAGGTGGATGGATGGATGGATGGGTGGATGGAGGAGAGGGCGGGGCTGCGCNCCCTTGAGGAGACACCATATTCCTTTCCGTCTGCCCCCAACCCCGCACCGGGCCCTGAGGTATCCGCGGTTTGCCAGCTGGAGAGATGCCCGGCAGAAAAAGGACCTGGGGGTGTTGGTTGACCAAACGTAAGCCCAGGTGGCCAACAGGACCGACAGCACCCTGGTCTGTGTCAGAGAGAGCATGGGCAGCAGAAGCTGGGCCGGTGATGGCCCCCCCTGTACCCTCATCCCCTGGGTGAGGCCCCATCTCCAGCGCCATGGCCAGTTTGGGGCCCCTGGCCACACCTCAAGGTGATGGAGTGGGTCCGGAGAAGGTCAGCAGGGCTATTGAGGGGTCTGGAGAATGAGTCTTAGGTGAAGAGGCAGTGAACCACACTGCTGGTGCCTGCCCTCTGCCTGGTTCCTGCAGGAACACGATACTAGGCGTGTGGGAATTTGGGTGTGGGGCTCGCAGGTCAGAGAAGCTGGCCACCCCATCCCTAAGGCAGAGCAGACGGTGCCACCGAGCTCCATCTCATGCTGGCCCACAGAGGAGGTTGCCTGCGTTGTCTCTCCAGTGGAATGTCAGTACCCATGGGATGAAGATTAAAGCAGGTAACAGAGTCTGGTTTTGTGAGAATCAGACTGGCTCATTCACCTGCCTGCTTCCAAAACTATCGGTTACCAACCAATTTGCTGGACCAGAATTGTTTGGTTTTTCAACTACTCCTGCTTAAATAATGAGCTTTCTCATCCCCCCATAGCCAGCACTTGGTGAGGTCCCACCTCGAATATTGTGTTTTGTTTTGGCCCCACACTACAAGAAAGACTTAGAGGTGCTGGAGCGAGTCCAGAGAAGGGCAACAAAGCTGGTGAGGGGTCTGGAGAACAAGTCTTAAGGGGAGATGCTGAGGGAGCTGGGATGGTTCAGCCTGGAGAAGACACAACTGAGGGAAGACCTTCTCGCTCTCTACAACTGCCTGAAAGGAGGGTGTAGAGAGATGGAGGTTGGTCTCTTCTCCCAAGTTACAGGAGACAGGACACAAGGAAATGGCCTCAAGTTGTGGCTGGGGAGGTTTAGATTGGATATTAGAAAAAATTTCTACACCAAAAGGGTTATCAAGCACTGGAGCAGGCTGCCCAGGGAAGTGGTTGAGTTGCCATCCCAAGAGGTATTTAAAGGATGGGTAGACGTGGCGCTGAGTAAAATGGTTTAGTGAGGTTTTTTGTCCATGTTAGACTGATGGTTGGATTCAATGATCTGAAAGGTCCCTTCCAACCTAAATATTTCTATGACCTTGGTTAAACGTGACCGCCTCGGGTGTCTCTCAACACCCAGTGTTCAATGGCAATTTTCCTTCTGTTACCCTGATGCTGGATGAGGTGACTGAAGAGAACAGCTCTACGAGGGGAAAGGCACGGAGGCAGGGAAGCAAAGTGGCCCCAAAGCAAATCCCTCGAGGTTTGTCTGATGCCAGGAGTCCCCCTGCTGCCTTGCCTGCCACCTCCCTGCTGCAGTAGGAGCCCTGGGTGCCCCAGGATGGTGTTATATTCGTGTTATATTCTGCCAAACATCCACAGCACGCTGACCCTAAAACGCTAACAGTGCCCTTTGTTTTCTGATTAATGCTGCCGCTCAAACAACTTCGTCCTTCATCAAATGCTGTGGTGTGTATAGAGCTGCTCCGAAAAGCTCCCACTGTGCTATGCCATCGGGGGGCAATAGAAGTGACCCGATTCTTCACCCAAATGCAGCAACTTCCAGTGGTCAGTAGGGGATAGATGAGATCTATGACCAGGACTTTGTAGGGGCTTTAGCTCAGGTTGTGGAATAGATTAGACAAAGGAGGAAGGCGAGGAAGAGGAGAGCCACTAGCGAAGCTGTGGAGTTCAGATCCCTGTCCCAACTTCTCCAAGCGCCAGCAGTGGCCAGTTTTGCATTTAGTTTTGCTGGACATCGTCAGTGAGAACAGTGGTCTGTGCTCACCGGGAGGGATGCTGTGCTCTGACACTTTCTTGCTTGTAGCTCCTCGCAGTGTTTTGCTTTATTCCTCACTTTTAACTTGTTGTTTATGGGTATTCAGCAACCTCAGGCTACAGCGTGAGAGCCCTGTGTTCGATGCACACCACGTGTTTGATGCTGTGCTGACGCCCTGCTCTCAGGAACTGATGGGATCAGAGAGGTCCCGGGAACCCAGTAAATCTTGTTCCACAATCAAGTTGCTCCTTCCAAAAACCTGCTGAGCTCCTTTGCCCTCATCCTTCACAAGGTGGTGGCTGAGCACCTTCTTCACAGCTTTTAGGACACTCCAGGCTACAGGTGATGGGACAGGTAATGAAGGATGAGTGGAAAGTGAGAGCAGTAGCCGCTTCCTGCCACAGCTGATGATTTGCAGCATGAGGTTTCAGTAAATTCTTACAACAGGGCAGTGAAGAGACAAAGAAAAGTGCTCTTTCTCTGCTACAGCACCTGCAAATCTCGGGCTTGGAACAAAGATTTGTTTCAAGCGGAGGCAGCCTAATAAATCTGGGCTGTCACAGCCCGGTAACTGGTCTCAGCTTTTGCTACTGCAAGGGAAACTGCTTTGCTGTGTGTTACAGATAAGATGGATCCAGTTACAGATGGGATCTAAGCTTCCATGAGGGCAGAGAAAGGTCCTGGGCATCCACATCCCAGCTGGTGCCACTGCTTGACTTCCAGAGGCAAATGAGCTCTCCTAAAACCTGTGTGTGGAATCAGTGACCAGCACTGAAGGAGAGGAGGGTGAGCAGGAAGGAGTAAACCATTCACCTCCTAGAGTTGACCCGGACAAAGTGGGCAAAACCTGGTGTTTGGAAGGAAGCATTACTGCAATTTACGCTCTGGAAGTCGATGCTCTGTGTTGGTAATCACACACCCTGCCTTTGCTGGCACTAAGATGCTGTTCAGATGCAAGGGAGACAGCAAGGCAAACTGGTTGCCCCGGGATTATGGCTTAGTCAGATATTTATCATTTGTTCAGCAAGGAGATTGCCACCCTTCTTTTGAAGAAGGACCTCAGGCTGTGTTACTGCTGCTCTGGGCAAGGTGCCATTCTCCAGCCATTCTCCACCCAAGCTGTATTTGTGCCTGGGATTGACACGTCCCAGGAGCAGGACCCTGCACTTGGCTTGGTTGAACTTCATGCGCTTTGCACTAGCCCAGCTCTCTAGGCTGTCCTCAACCCTCTTTTCCCTGGCTGTTGGAGAAGGCAGTGTTTGTTCCTCCAGGGAAGGAGCACAGCCTTGCAAGGCAGCACTGCTGCCTGTGACCAAGGACTTGTATTAGAGAGGCTAATTAGGTGGCCGTAGTGCCCAGGAACCCAAGCTACAGCCCTTGGTCCAGAGGTGGGTATTGCCTTCTACTCCTGCACCCCCAGGTGCCTCAAAGAAGCTGTCAGGTGGTGCCCGCTGGACTAGCAGCCACCTCGCTCACTCGCTCGGGGAGGGTAAGCATCCAGCCCTGCATCTTTGCTAAATTTATCACTTTTCATTTTCGCGAGCAGGGAAAATAAGAGCTAGCAGTGCTACGCCCACACGCCCGTCTGGCTGCAAACACGCACCAAGCATGGCACGGTCTGGAGCAGCCATGCCTCAGATCCATCGTGCAGAGCAAAAAAAAGAGGTAATACTTTAAAGTGCACTTTTATCTGTAATCTGTTCTGGTGCGGCTGCCTAAAGGAAGAGAGAATAATAGAATAAAATAAGTAGATTTTTGCAGTTAACGTCAATCTAAGCCTACTTTGTTACCCAGCAAGTCGAGTTCTTCTTCTGAAGTCTGCGCTTTGCTCTGGGGGCAGGGAGGCGCTAATAAACTCATTACTGTTACTGGATTCTGTATGCTAGTATAAAAACTCTTGTTGCTCATTACATTAGTCTTTTTTTTTTCTTTTTCTCTTTTTCTATTTCTGTGATGTCTTCGCTCCTCTTTAAAAAAGCCTGGGGTCAGCAAGGCCGGCTGCCCTTGGAGCTGGCGGCAGGTATCAAAATTACGCTCTGAGCCCAATGGCTGCGATGGGTCTTTGCAAAGTCCCATCTGTATTTTGGCTGAAAGCCAACTCAGCGTTGCCCTGAGTTCTGCTTTCCTGTGCTGCTGCAGCCTGGGTTTGAACAGCAGGGCTTCGGTCGCTGCGTCTCCCCAGGGGCTTTGAGAATTAGGGCCACCCGTTTTCTGCTCATCTCCCACTCTGCTATCACCCACGGCCTCTACTCTCTGCCCCTCTCTCTTCCAAGCAGCCAGAATTTTAGCAGTGCAGAGCTTTTACCAGCTGTGTTAATCAGCACGTGTTGTTTTTACTGGTTGTTCTGCCTTCGGAGGGAAGGCACCTCACCATTCCCAACGCACAATGACTGGCTGTCCCCAGCCAAAGTGACACCCCTGCTCAGGTAGGGCTCTCGATTCATGTGCTGGCGGGGCATCCTTCCGTGGTACGGAAATGCCTTCCTGCTCTTTGAATCAGCCCCAACTCACGGAGGCCTTGTCTGCAGAAGACATTTCATAGGGTTTTGTGGTGAGGGCTGAGTTTTTGAGAGGGTGAAAAAAGGCTTTTCCATCACCAGCAGGCTCTCCAAGATCCTCCTGAAATAATCACTGCTTGCTGCCAGGATCGGTTGTGTTGTAATATTAATGATCTCTCTGGGCAGCTTGAGTTTCATATACACAGCTTTTTAATTATTCAGATAAAAATAGGCATTGTAAAGCTGCGAAATGGCCGTGATGCATTTCAGTTTGGGTTTAGAAAAGGCGTAGAACTTTAATGACACGCAAACCCCCAAATACATAGGAAACGCAGAACATCCAAACCACTTCTGTGCTATACAGAAATACCTATACCTGAGTCCACACTGCGTGCCATTCCAGCAGTTCCACAGAGATTACCTTACACTTTCTGGTAAACAAAACCACTTTTGGAGGTAACACATACCCTGAGACTGCCCCAAATTATGCAAATCACTGTGCATTCCTTGCTTTCACCCCAAAAAATGGCTTTGTGTGAAACCTCCTGCTTTCTGCAGATAGAAATACTCAGGCTGGCAGCTCACTGCAAAGTTGGCCACATCCATAAGTTATTGATACAGAGCCAGATGAACAGAAAAGGATACTCCACTGACAGACCTACAGTCTCGCAATCCTTTAAGTGTTCTTATTTTATTACAAACTTTTTGGATGATTGACAGCCCTCATCATGTCACAGGGGGTGGCTACACACTTGCATGGTCAGATCTTTGATGGAAAACTTGCTCAGTGGCAGAACAGCGTTGGGAACCAGCTACAGATTGTATAGGCTAATCCTAATCCAGGAAAATAAACACCGGATCTTCTTCTGTATCTTCTACTATTGCAAGTTTTTGTAGTACAACTGCTGTACAAGGCAATATTGGCAGTTTAATCTCCAAGTTGTTTCAGGGTTGTGGGTTGTTGTGTTTTTTTTAAGATGACACATCTCATGAAAACACAACAGAGGTTTCAGATTTATTAATGGAACACTAATGGTCTTCACAATCCTTTTAAGCAGAAAACAATTTTATTTTTTAGAAAAAGTGAATATTGATTGTGTCCCCAGTGTGATGCCATTTGGGAATAAAAACACAATAAACCACAGATCAAACTATATATCCTGAACCCCTGATGCACTGAGAGGTGGCTGTGCAATTGCTGCATGTGGAAGTCAAGACAGGTCAGGTGATTTTACATCCCAGGTGAAGTCACAGCCATTCTGGCTAGAATAAAATATGACATGATTTTCTATTGCTTCAAGAAAATTGAACGTGTGTTGACAGAAATAAAATCTACTGTTGGCACAAACATGGAACAATTGGAATTCTGTCCTATAACCTGGAGGAACCAGGGGAAAGACAGGCTGATTTTTATCACAAAAACGTTATCTGGAAATGTATTTGCGATAGTGTAATATTTATATATAAATATGTATTAAAATATATATATAAATAATTATTCAAATTTATAGTACTGTTCAGTCTCAGCAGAATCGATTCATTTTGAAAGGGTTATAAAAGCAGTGTTCTACTCTCCTTTGGAGAAGGAGCTGGGAAAAACATGTGGCAAGGCAGGGCATTACCTAAAGAAGGACTATTTTTCAGTCACTCTTCACGAAGCAGGAGACAATGCAACAAAATCCACCCCACGGTGGAACAACAGCAAGTAATTCTGAGACAGGGCAGAGCCAAATAAAGCACAAAGTCTGCTTCAGAGGTACCAGAGGATCATGGTAGATGCTGAGTGTTACCGCTTCCTCATGGGCTCCGCCAAGCCTGGCAGAGGCAGTTTAAGGACTTCAAAGGGAAGGTGAGGGGGAATAGAAATTACGCATTTGGGCTTCCACATTATTCCCCTTTAAGGAGTAAACATGACTCATTTTATTAAAGAAACATCAACTGAAGTCAACAGTTTTAGGATACAGTTGTTCCTACCTGTGGGCATCTCCACTGGAATCACATTTATCTTCCAGGCATCACTTTTTCTTCCTTCTACAGTTTCAGTGCTCTCCCCTATCCCGCATTCTCGGTGCCTCTTGGATCCCTGCAACTACAGCATCAACACTCACATGATGATTTCTGTTCTGGCTCGCTGCTTCCTCCTCCAGCCTGCTTCATCAGGCTGGCTAATTACAGAAACTGCGCCTTTTGGCTCCTGAACCTCTAGCCTGTATGTAATTACTCCTTTCAAGCATTTCTTAGAAGTGTGGGGAAAATAAGCTGTTGCTTTTTCTTTTATTTTTTGAGTCAAAGCTGAGATCCAATATAATGAACAACTCGAGGAGCCAGTTTCAGAAAAACTTTCTGTAAGACAGCTTTATTCTTACCTCTACTTACAGCCACTACACATTTCCTTTCCTACTACTTTCTCCCTCTTTTTTCCATTCCCTACAAACCTGACACAGGGTGTTTGTGGCAACGCACGCAAAGAAAATGTGAAGTCTTGCAAAAATGGCCACAAAACGTCACTTGACCTCCAGGGGACAATGGGCAATGAGAGAGCCAAACAGGACATCACAGAAACTTCAAGTTCTGTTTTTATTTCAAAAGGACATTAAATGCAAATCTCCTCTGAGGCTCTCACACGACTCAATGGAGATTGAGTGAAATCTCAAGGGAAAAAAAGAAAGGTTTGCAACCGGGACAAGCATCAGCTTCAGCAAAGGGCTGGTACTGGGACTGTGTGGAGCAACGGAGGAGAGAAGAGACAACACGACGAGCTGAACAGCTGAGACCACTCAGAACACCATCATTTCCTCTCTTGGATTTTTTTTTTTGGCCAGAGCAGCTCCTGGCTCTGAATTGTCGTGCTGCAGAACCAAAGAGCTGGGAACAGGAGAGCCAAGGGTCCACAACTGGAAATAAACACTGAGGCTGAAAAAGAGTAAGCCCCAAATAGGACTGTTCCCCGACCTCAAGAATCACCTCTTGCCTCACCCCTGGTCCCAGCTGTGTGCCTTTTTGGTTTTTACCTCCTACTGTGATGACTACTACAGGCACTGAAGCTGTGCCTCCATACTCAGGAACAACTTGCAACAGGAATGAACAGCAAAGACTTGCATGTTTATTTGACTGAAATCCTATCCGTTTCAGTAGCACCTATTAAATTTCCACAGCAACTGAGCTGAGAGAAGTGGGAAATCCTGACTGGCTTCCTACGCACAGATTTTCAGAAAACAGTTTCCGCAGCATGAATATGTAGCACGTATTCAGCGCACGGTACTGAATGTGATTACACTGTGCCAGAGAGGCACGTTTATGAATAATGCAAGGATTCTGAAAACACAATCAAACACACCCAAAAAAGCAGCTAACCAGCAAGGTATAGGATATTCTTGCGCTGTTTTTTATCTTACTAAAATATCTCTAGTGCTATCAGTTACTCTCTAGCTTAAAAAGAGGTTGGTTTAACCAGAGGGATGAAATACAGCCGGAATAGTTAGGGTACTCCAGCAGGAGAGGAAAACTGCGGGCTACAGGCTGAGGAGGGAGCACATCTGGGGACATCTGGGGACACACCACGGGTACAAGCACCTGTCCCAGCAGTCCCCACACCACTCGCTGAACTCTCCCAGGCTGACAGGGCTCCTGTACACACGTAGGAGCAGCAGGTCAGCTGCTTGCAATAAGGTTCTTCTCCAAAACAGGAATATTCATGGACAACCAGGTCCATGTGCTTAAGCACCAGCCAGAGATAATTTGGTGGGTGAGCTCTCTGGTGAGCCTGCACACAGAACCCAAGCAGCATCAAAGCCCTTTTTGTGCTAAATGCAATAGAAATAGCAGTGGAAAAACAAAACAAAACAAAACAAAACAAAACAAAACAAAACAAAACAAAACAAAACAAAACAAAACAAAACAAAACAAAACAAAACAAAACAAAACAAAACAAAACAAAACAAAACAAAACAAAACAAAACAACTCCTGCCCCAGGCAGCTCACAGTTCAGTGGAAAACCACAAGCAAGCAACAAACAAGTGGGAAGCAAGGAAAGGATGGGAAAGCCAGGGTAACAGCTGGCTACATGAACATCTGGATTTAGGAAACAGGTGAATGGGGGGGCTGCTCCCCCTTTCTAGCAGCCTACCCTAGGAACGTGCCCTGGTCTCAGTGCTTGCCAGAGACTGTTTCTTTCAATTCACTGTTGGTGAAATCTCAAACAGTCACAAAGCTGTAAATAATCTCAAGTGGATTACTTGGCACAGGGAGCTCCCACTGCGAGGAACAAAGCCCGCTGGCTCTCTGCTCTGGCTCCCTGTTTCTCCCCGGTGTCACTCCTCTCCCCAGCACCAGGCACCGCGTTGCCCGCATGGCCCATGGAGCAGATGCCTGTGTAAGAACATCAGGCAGAAGCAGAGTGACAGCGTTCCTCCTGCCAACAGCTTCAGCGAGACCGTTACCGAAATGCTGCATCCACTTCCACCCTCCTGCTTCCAAAAGGATGTTTACCACAAAATTCCGTACAAACTCAGAAAGTTGCACAGTGGCATTGAACAGTAGCCCTAGAGATGATCTCTGTCCATTTATCTAAGAGAAAATTTAGGGGTGACTTGACTCAAAACTACACTGACTACATTTACAAGACAGAGAAAGCCGATAGCAGAGAGGTCTTTAACCTAAAAAATGAAGGGGTTAAGACATCAGTGGCTGGGATCTGAGGTTAGGCCGCTTCAACTGATGAACTTTTGGGACTATTTACTTATCGATATAGTGGCTTCTCCATCACCTCTTCATGCGACGATGAAGCCTCTTCCCAAAGCCAAGCTACAGCCCAAGCAGGTATTACAAAGCAGAATTTCCTGTCATGGACACGATCGCACTAGATAACCCTTTTCAGTCTTAATACCTACAAATGACTATTATTTCCATTATAAATTAACTGTATTCTTCCGTGCATCGTCAGATCCTGCTTGGATCCCAAGGCATCATGCAGATGCAGCAAAGCAGCAAGAATGCAAATGTGTAATACAGTAACTTAGCCCACCAAACCCCTACAGCAGGAATAATGCAGTAGTAGCAAACCCCACCCCTCAGAAGAACCACACACGCAAAAAAAAAGAAAAGAAAAAAGAGAAAAAACAGTTTAGTTTTAATCCCTGCAAACTGAAAGAAAATCACAGCCAGCCCACTTCTCTACAAGGTGAGAGGAAGAGGAGAGAAGGCAAGAGATACAACCATGGATACACACAAGACATTTTATTTAGAAAGTTCTGTTTCATTGCGGATCAACACTTTTCCTTCACCTGGCACCAGGACTCAAGCCAGAGCAGGTCTAGCACTTCAGCTCTGGGACAGACCACTAATGTACAATTTTTCTAGCAAAAAGTTCTGGTTTCTTAATGAACTTTTACCTTTATTTGGGTAGGGGGAGCAGGTCGAAAATAACAGGCACAGATACAAGTGGAGAGGCTTCTGCCAGCTGAAGCGCTCTGGTCGAGAAGACTCCTCTTTCCCCCCCTGCACGGTCAGCTCTCATCAGCTGTGGGAACAGCATGACCTGGCAGAAAAGGTTTGCTGCTCTCTGTATTATTTTTTTCCTCCTCTCGGGGAGAAGGCACAATAAAGAAACAAGAGTTTGTGGGTTTTAAGTGGTTTATGTATTTTAACTGACTCAGTTCAGTAACTTAAATATCTATGGCATTTTATTTATCATACACTATTGTGGTTTTAAACTCATTCTACCTTTAAGCTATTATTCTGTGGAGATCTGAGTTTTCCTAGTAGGACGGAAAACGCCATCATATTTAAGGGCTTCTTCCAAGCTACTGACAGAATAATTTGCACCTCCCTCTCCAACAATTTGAAACTACTTTTTTATAAGAATACTTACTTCACAGATATAAAGCTTTGCTCCTTTCAATCTTACATGATTCCTGAGATAATGGGCACTTGTTTTCTTCTTAGACTGCCTTAAAATACTTGGCCAAAAATAGCACAAGCATTATTAATGCAAACAGAAAGCTTGTTGTTAAAAAAGGTTTTATTATGTCCATCTGGGTAAAACCTTCTCTTCTGTTCCTGGTGGCAGCTCGTCAGCACCCAGCTGTCAGAGGGCAGTGCTGGTGGCTGAGGGCTGTTCACCTTCCATCTCTGACAGGGGGTCTGCGGGGCTGGACTGTCCCTGGGCCCCAGATTTCACAGCGTGCACTGCATAGTTCACACTCGTGCTTTCCATCCAGCTCCACGACCCCGAGAGGGGGTTGTACAACATCCCGTTCACAGCCTTGACTGAAAAGCCATCTAGAAAAGAGAGAAGCCATAAAGCAACTGATGTTCTTAAATATTCTCAGTCACTGCACCATCAAACCCTTTAGAACAGCAAGTCTTCTTCCTCCGAGGTGGGGAGCAGTGCTTCACAAGCTGGGCTCTGTCAGACACCACCACTGAGCTGGTATATTCTTTCACCATTACCAAGTACTGAAGACGACAAAGGATGCAGGGGCAGCAGCACAGCTCTGGGGGGCAAATGCAGTTACTGCCTCAAGCCTGACCTACAGCATATGAACCACTTCAGAGCATACATTCTGTCACTAGAAGGAGATGGAAAACCTTGGTGTTTTCATTTAGGCTGTCAAACAGAGGGCAGCTGTAATGGTGATTTTGAGCAATCTCTGCACTCTTAGAACCTCACTTAGGTTATTTAATTTTTGCAAAATCCGCTAAGCAGCAGCATCTCTAAACCAGAAATGATACTGCTGATATATGACTAGTAACCCACATTTTCTCTTCCATTATTGTTCTCTTAGACTGTTTTTATCCCAATCCATGCGGGGTTTTGTTGGGTTTTTTTTCCCCTTTTTCTACTGAGGAGGAGTGTGAGTGAATGGCTGCATGGTTCTAGCTGCCAGCTGGGGTTAAACCACGACACCATATTAGTCATGTTCCATATGGCATCACTTCAAAGTGCCAGGAGAAGACCTTGCCAAGAGAATAGTTCAAGTCATATTTCATCTTCTTTACAGTAAACTGAAGCAAAGTGAATTAATCGGTGTAAGGGTTTTAAAACATCTGCAGGGAAGGAGGGCAATGGACAGAACTCTTCTAAGCTCAGTGCCTTATCTATTTTAAAAGCAATCAAACCAGGGTAATTTAATTATTTCTTCCAATCATAGTTTCTCAAGAACTGACTAAACGAATTTGTGGTAGGTTTCATCTTCACATTTTTAAAGAAATCTTTTAGTAACATAACATGAATAAAGAACATGCATCAACAACCAAGAATGCAAACACCTTCTCGCAAGGGGCAGGTGGCAAAACGATGCAGAGGCAGCAGCGCAGCTCTGGGGGGCCCCTGCAGTTCTTGTCTCAAACCTGACCTACAGCATGGGAACCTCTTCAGACCATACATTCCATCACCAGTCACCTCTGCGCTCTTAAGACTCCACTTAGTTTATTTATTTTATGCAAAATCCAGTAAGCAGCAACATCTTTAAACCAGAAATGATACTCAGACTGTACGACTGGCCACTCACACAGTGGAAGCTGTGTACTGTTGCTAGCCCTGACCGCTCTAGCTTATCCCTTTGCCTTTTCTATATTTGGACATCTCTCTCCATTCCCATCATTTGGCTCAGAACTTACTTGCTTTCAGGAGGCGCTCCAGCTCCTCAGGGGGAACAAACTTCTCCCACTCGTGTGTTCCTTCTGGTATAAGGCCCATTATTTTTTCTGCAACCACAATTGCCAGGACGTAGGACAACTGCGTTTTATTGACTGTAGTAATGAATAAAGAACCTTCAGGCTAAATAAAAGATTTAAAAGGTCAATGAGAAGAATATTTTTTTAAATGGTAAATTTAATTACATTAAGACACATGATTTGTCTATATGCTACAACACTAAGAACTAATTTCATCCCAGGATAGATATTTACAAGTATACCATTTAAATCCAATAAAGAATATAATGTTCTAACAGTATGACTCAATAGTCCTCAAAGAGTCAGCATCATCAAAGTCTTGAATGCTCTGATAACCGCTTCCTTGCCCAAAAGAAAAAAAATCTAAGAAAGTCAGTTATAACATAACATTGCTGAGAAAATAAAAGACATTCAGGTATAACTATCTATTGTAAAAAGAAACACTTTTTAAAATTAAAACCAAAGTAAAACGTGCAAAACTGCCTCATTTTTGAGACTGCTGAATGCCATGCTTGTTTTAATGATAACAGGGCCAAAAAACAAGACCAGAAATGAATTCTAAGTACTTAAGAGACTGTTTGGTAGAAATGATGTGTGAGTTCTACATCCCCAGCAGGCTGAAAATTAGTTAAGCTTTCCATTCACATAATCTATATTCCTGCTGATGACCAGGAATATATATCAAGAGATTAAAGGAAAGCTGCTGCTTCTGCACTGGGTCTACCATCTTTCCTTACAAATGAAATAATATCAAGAGGAATAAAACAGCATCTGATTATCTCCAAGCATAACCATGACCCTTTAAAAGTGATCCAGGAGTACATCTGATGTGATGCTAGAACTGGAATAGAATCTGGCGAGTCACAAACATCATTACAGTCAGTTTCAGGGCAGCCATCCACCACCAGCAGCACCGCCGCGTTGCCTCTTGCCTGAGTGAAACCAGGTGCAGTCCCATTTCTTAAGGTTTTGATGCATGGGAAGAGGTACTTGCAACATGGAGGAGAACGGAAGGCACCTCTGGAGCGCAGTTCAGATCTCAAGCACTTCAAGGTGGAGGAATGAATGCAGATTTAGGTGTTTTCACAGGCCTTCAAATGAAAGCCTTAATGATAAAAGAAAATAAATATTCCCAATAATGAAAGCAAAAACTCTCTTACCTTTAACACCTGAGAGCAGCACTTGATAAACGTTTCAAGGTCAGCCACATGCTCCACTACTTCAGAAGCTACGATTACATCAAAGGTTTCCATAGACTCTTCCACAATCTCCTCCAGTGAGCTGGACTTGTACTGTATTCTCTTGGCCAGGACCGGATCAAATGACTTGTGCTGATCTGCTGTTCTAATGTTGTCCTCCAGAGGATCAATTCCAGTAACTGAAGCTCCCAGTCTACCCAGAGGCTAATAAAACACAGGATAATTTATGCTCTGCATGAAAACAATTTACTTAAAGCTTTCTACAGCTTTACAACATGCATACACAATGCACAGAACATCTACCAGAAAATAAGGCAAACAGTAAACTATGAGCTCTGATCCAGCAGTTTTATTTTAAATGTTTGTTAAAGCAAGAAATTTCTTAGATTTGAGGGAGGTGGTGTAAATTTTCTTAGAAAGTTCTATACTGGAACGCACACATTTAAATTGGCTTTAGAATAAATTGTTCTGAATCCATTTTGTTTCACCAAATAAAGATTTCTTCCACTATTACCCTCTGAGAGACAAAGGGGGAAAATCAACACAGTACTTAAGGGGGGGAAAACAACACCATATTTAATTACTGTCATTACTTTCTTCAACATCCACCTGTAATGGTAAATCCTCATATCTTTTTAATGGTTACTTAATATATTATTATCTCTGGGACTTTCTCACTGCTGAGAACTAAACACTGATGTTTACTAGGATAGCATCAGGCTTGGCTGTCACTCAAGTTTCTCCAGTGTCTTCTTACTCACAGGTTAACACCTCAGCCATCACCTCTTTTGAAACCGAAACAGGCTGCAGAACATGACCACATGTATGTTATTCCAACCTGAAATTCTCCGGTTGTTCAGCCTGAGAAGGTGAAGCAGGACACTGCTTTTGCCAGCCTTGTCAGAGGGTGGGTTCTCACAAGGCTACAGGATTTTGTTCAGTATAAAAGAAAAAAAAGTAAGAAGAAAAAAAATAAAAAAGAAAACGCAAGAAGAGATTCAGGTCCCTTTGTTACATCTCATTCCAGATGCTGATGAAGTTCCCACAATAACTCAGCCAGATCAGTAATCCTAAATTTGCAAACCATCCCTAGTCTATTGATAGAGGATACAGCACCGTTCACAGCCTGTGAGGCTAAAGGGCTCTACTAAAAATAGACACTTCTCAGCCCCAAGTTAGAGCAGACTCTTTGGGAAGCAGCTGTAACATCAGCCCCTGTACCAGGAGAATCTCTCCTGACAGACAGAAGGTATATCTCAGGTGTTTGACATTATTCCATGCTTTTCCCATGGGATCAAAGCAATGGCGAGAATCCCCACACCCAATAAAGAAAAAAAAAAAAAAAAAAAAAAAAAAAAAAAAAAAAAAAAAAAAAAAAAGAGAAGAAGGAATTAAAAGAAAGGAACATGTAAGAACAAGTTTGTAACAGAAAACACTCTTTCGGTAACGAGGATTGTCATGATTAAAGTATTCTTGCCAAAGCTCTAAAGTAAAAAAAAGACAGAAAAGTTGTCACACTGTGACTGCCCAGAGGAATACTCTGACTCTGACTTTTACGTCATTTTTTCCCCCTCTCCTTCAAAGTGTTTCAAATCTAATTTTTCTGATGAACCTCTGAATTTTAGATTCTCATTACCAACTCCCTCCTTTTCTGTAAACGACTCCAAAACATTCAGCAACTAACCTATCATAGGAGAGAAAATCCTTGAAGGATTAGAAATGAAGCCGTGTAATAGTTAAACAATTCAAATATTCTGTAAGCATTTAACAGGAGAAACCAGAGGAGGCTGCTTCTTACCTCACTCAGCAGTCCCCCGCCGCAGCCAACATCGAGAATCTTTACTCCAGCAAGTGGATTTCCCAAATGATAATCACTACTCATGTTCAACAGAGAATCTCTGAAAGAAAAGGGATGTGATTTAGGCCACGCTCACAAGGTGGTTTACTAGATGCAACCTGCAGTTACCTTAAGGACTGGTAAGTGTTTGTCTTTTACAATGTTTTAGGAGGCGATGCAAAAATAGGCAAAAAAAAAAAATCTGTCCTCAAAGCCATACCTAATAAATGGCACTCTAATATCATTCATAGAATGAAGGGCTGAGAATTCTCCTTCTTCATCCCACCACTTATGTGCGAGGAGCTGGAATTTCCTCATTTCCTCTGAATCCACTGATGAGCGTGAAGCGCTGAAAAGTCTCTTCACGGTGAACCTAAATGATGAAAGCTGAACGTCACCAAACTGGTACCAGTATTTCAGGTCAGCTGAAATACAGGAAAGGAAATTCTGCATCAGAAAATGGAAAAAAAATATATAAAACTCATGTTCCTTTAGAGACTGCAGTTATACTTTGTTAATAACAGATTTTATACACACTGTATGTATAACATACCTCCTAAAATACATGGCTGCATCCCTGTAGGTTTTAAGTTAGTAATTACATTGAAACATTTGTAAGACTTAAAAATTACTTCATGTGACACTGACACAAAGTAAAATTAAATCGTTATAGAAAATGACAGTCCTTGTCACACAGGATTATTTTAGATACAATACTTACGTGCTGCTTTTTATTTCAGGCAGGGAGAGAGGCAGAGAACTACTGGATTTCAGCTGCATTTTCCAGCTGTAGCTCTGAAGGGCACCTCTCGGGCCTGTCTGAAAAGACAGATCAGCATGGTCATCTGCATAAATAAAAGGAAGGCAACCGAATGGAAAAGCATCAGCTTTAGGAGAGCTCATGGGCAAAAAAACCCGGTTTAACGATGCTGCTCTAGAACAGCACCACCAACCGTGCCAGCCTTTACACATTTGCCCAGCATCATCCTTAGGGAGTGCAAGGTGACCAAATAAAAGAGCACTTGCTAGTTCAGCACCCCAGAGCTTCTCAAATAATGCGCGATGACATTTTTTCAGAGCCTGAAATGTTTCGGTTAATGAGAATTTCACCACAGAAGCCTAGAATTGTTCAGGTTGGAAGGGACCTTTAAGATCATCTAGTTCAACCATCATTTTTTTAATTAAAAAAGACAGAAACCCCACATCACTAAACCATGTCACCTGGAAACTTTAAATTAGGGTTACTCTGCTTTATTAAAGATACATAGACAAAAAGCTGAAATTAAATAATATCTTTTTTTTTCTGGAACCAACAATTCCCCGTCACTTTATTTACATCCCTAAATACACATTCCTAAATCCAAAAATAGGCAGGTGGTTTGGACGTCCTGCCTTTAGTGAAGGACACCAAACCAAACCTCTGAGTTGTATATGAAAAAGAAATTTAATTAATTAAAAATAAATTATATAGAAGTCTCATTATGCCCCCTTCTCTCATCATGAACTGTCCCAAATTTCCCCTTCGTCCACAGATGAAAGGGATGATCTTTAAGGTCCCTTCCAACTCTAACCATTCTATGAACTTCCACCATCCGAGCTCTCTGCAGGTTCACTGGCGTCTTCGCCAAGAACCACCAGGTCGTTCTTCAATGTCTTCAAGACCACGAATAATGTCAGGTACTCGAACTGGATGATTACTCTGGCTGCAAACTGTGCATACACACACGCACGCTCAGACTCTGTTTCCTGACATGCTGGAATACGAAATGTGGAGCATTTTGCACTGTTTGAAACCCTCATTTTGCACTGTATGAACCCGTGAAGAAACACAAGCACCAGAACCTCAGGGAGGGCGCAGAGAAAGGCCAAGGACACCGCCTTGAACACGATCCTCCAGGAGAGGCGAGGGTCCCTCAGGCCTGAGCCACACTCACCCACCACCAACCCCCAGCCCACAGCAAAGCCCCCCTGAAGGTGATTTTAGGCCGCAGGGAGACCCACAGCCACTGCTCTGAAGAAAGGCTGCCCAAGGAGGTGCGGGAGGGAAAACGCCTCCCTCGGGAAGGCTGTGCGGGGCGCCCCCCCGCCCCGGGCCTGGCCGCCTCTGCCTCGTCCTCCTCCGACCAGGCCGGGGACGGGGTGGGGGGACAGGCCGCCAGAAGGGCGCCCAGGGCCGGGGAGATGCCTCCAGAAGCGGCCGCGGTGTGAGGTTTCCGGGGCCGCTGCTGCCACCTCAGCCTCGGGGGGCCACCACCAGGCCGCGCCGCGCCAGGGCCTGAGGCCTACCCACCCCGGCCCTCCCGCCCGCTCACCGCCCGNTCGGTGAGACCCCGCCTGGGGCACCGTGTCCTGCCCTGGGGCTCAACACAACAAGGTCTAGGAGCTGCTGGAGCAAGTTCAGAGGGTGAGGAAGATGCTCAGAGAGATGGAGCAGCTCTGCTGTGAGGGCAGGCTGAGGGAGCTGGGGCTGTTCAGCCTGGAGAAGGNTAATATTTATTATTTAAATGAGTATTTATTTTATAAAATGTAAGGGAAGCAAAACAAAATGTTGGACAGGTCATTACAAGCACTTACTCAAGCTTGTTTTAAAAAAACAAACCACCAAGATTCCAGCTTGAGAAGATGTGGCACAAGCAGCAAGAAGAACCACTTTATTTCCCTTTCCCTTCCCAGTGTCCTGATGCATTTTGCATGGCAACACGGCTGACAGAGCCCGCCTGGTCCCTCGGGTGTGTCGTGGTTCCACCTGGACACAGCGCTAAAAATTAACAGAGTGATTTTGTTTAAATTTACACCCCCTCGCTCCTTGCACGTCTTGGGACAAGAAAGCACTTCTTTAGCAGGGGCTTCCTGAGATGACAGCAATTAGCTGTTGGCTTTCAGTCTCTTTTAATGATAAGTAACGCACCAGACTTGCCATGTGAGGGCTCGAATTACAGAATTCTTACTCTGGGAGAGGGGAGACAGAAAGAATTCCCAACATCCTGCATGATGTGTCTGAGGCATTGAGCAAAGGCCCAAAAACCCCCGACGTGGCCAGGCTTGAGACAAGCCCTTGGAGCTTCTTTTTAAACACACCTAAATGGTAAAGAATTAAGCCAGCTGTAAAAAAAAAACCCTTTTTTTTACACTTTCTTGATCTGCAGGTCTCACAAAGAAGCAGCCCCACGGAAACTGAAGGTGCAGAGCAAGGGAGGAGAAAGCCATAGAAGCAGCCGCTGACAGCACTCCCGTGCTCTCCAGGGAGAAGACGGCAGCAACCAGGTCCCCTGCCCAGCCGTGGGGACGCTGGCACCCACGGGTGGGAGGTACAGCCCGCACAAGGCCAGGGGCACGAGCACCCTCCAGGCAGCTGGAGGCTTGGAGCAGCATCACCAGCAATGCTTTGCCTCGCTCTTCCCTCCAACGCCAGTCTGTTTTAACTGACCTCACTTGCTACTACAACCCTCACTGCTTGAAATCTGCAAATCTAGTATAAGCCACCTAGTAGTCAATTGGTGGTTGGTTGGTTTGTTTTTTTAAATAAGAACTACTGAAAAGTCTCAAAGCAGCTTGTCTTGGTAGCAATTAAATAGATGGCACGGCAGCTGAGCGTGTACATGCACCGCTTCCCTACTCACTCACCTTCATCCATCAAAGCTCACGGGGCAGTGGAGCGAAGAGCCATTAAAGGCACCTCAGAGCTCAAAGATGACATGAAACTAAACCTTCCTTCAAAGTGTGCTTCGGCAGGTTATTTATGCAAATTAAGAGGTAACTTTTCATTTTTGTAACAAAGCAAAGGCAAAATCTGGAGGAAAAAACCCCAATCCTCACATTGCCATTGCTTTTGTATTGCAATTTAAAAAATTTTAGTAACAAGCAATTAAATACATGCACGTTGGAAAGTGTTTTACTTAACAGGGTCGGCTGGTTTTAAACAAGAAGGAGCTAGTCGTTTTTTCTATTAAGATAACAGCAGTTCAGTGCAGTGGCCTAGACTCAAATCCCTCCAACAAGATAGGGCCTCAAAGACAGGAATAACATATTTTTTTTCTAAACCAGTTACCAGGCCATGTTTCAAAAAGCTTGTAGTTTGTCAGTCTTTAAAGTTAGGATTATTTTCCCCAACTGCTCTTACTTTGCCTACCCACAGTGGCAGCTGGCTCCTGTTCTTGGACGGTGTAATGGGAAGCAGGGAGCACGTACTCACATTGGGTTTGTTGTGTTCACCCTCAATATCTGCACGGACACCACTTCCCTTCTTCATTAAAATAAATTTTCAAGAGAAGTGCCTCAGAGCAGCCGTGTGACCTTCACAATTGTACGCCTTGCTCTCCTACAGCACACAAGCACCAAAATATGTTCAACCATTTATTTATAAAAAGTAGAAGAATAGAGCAACAACCCAATTTAGACTTTTTCCAAAACGAGATGTTCCCATTTTTGTATGTGCTTGTGCGTGTTTTAATGTAAGATCATTTCAGATGTATGGAATTAAAGGCTGGATGTCATTTTAGCCTTTACCTATTCATACAGGAGTTACTAAACCACCAAGAAGTCTAAGGTGTGTGAAGCTGACCCAGTACCGGTGGGTTTTTGATCACTGGTGTGCTGAGTATGCCGTTCAGTAAGGTTTCTGAAACAGTTCAATACAGAGATTGTATGCTCTTTTTATTGGCATACAGTCACTACCCATATCAGTGCATTTGTGTCAAAAAAATAATTTTCATAATTTACAGGAAGTGACAGGATTCCAGTTGTTGGCAGAGTACATAAAGCTTTTCATACACAATCTCTTTTTTTTATGGTTATTATTAGACCAAGAATATAAAATCTGGACTGAAAATCAAATTCAATGCATCATGGAAACTGTATTCCTCAAGAGCGTTTCTTAAACTTAATTCTAGTTCCTTCCTCTCTCTCTCAAGACATCCTTCCAAGGCATCTGAAGTGTTTTACTACCTATTCTCCAAGAAATCCTTGTTTTCACCCAGAGCCAACAGTCACTGAAATTGGGTCAACACATTGTTATTTATATCTGTACCAACGCAATTAAAATCGTCACCTTGCAAATTATGCCTTTTTTTGCTAATAGGTATGACTGCTTACTTAATTGGGGGGTTACATTATTTATAACTGATTAACTAATTACTGCTCTGTAACAGTGTTTTGATAAACATGCGTGTATTCGCCAGCCATTAGCTTAATAAATGTAGAGCTAAAATGTGATTCTTTGCACTACAGCAGTTTACTTCTGCATCTAATTTATGGGGGGAAAAAAACCCAACACACTGGCAAAAATACTATGTAGCTGAATTCTAATTTTAGGAAATGGATTAATCTGTTCCTAAGACATGCTTTGCAAGTTACCTGTATTAGTGTGGGGTTTTTTTCTTCGAAGATACGGCCAAAGAGATGTTACTTTGATGTGAAGCCTTTTATCTTTTTCACAATTGGTCCCACACCAGACCTTCTAAGCTCAGATCCCCAGCCTCTTCCTGAATGAATGGTCTTCTGTAACAGTCACTGGCCTAGGGTTGTGCATTGCTGGGTTGTTTTTAACTAGTCTTACTTCACTCTTTTGTTACTAACAGCCAGAGCTCATTTGCTGAAGGAGGAGGTAATCACAGTGACCTCTTTCATTTTATGGTGATATGAAATGCACAATTTCAGTTACGTTGCTGTCTAATCGACGTATCAGCTTTGCAGGAATCACAATTCTCATAACACTAACAAAAATAACCAGCTTGAACATTTACTACACATTTAATGCCTGTGCCAAAATGGAAAGGTAACCTGTTACTGCTTTTTTAATGTGCACCGGGTGCCATTTATAAATATATTCCATAAAAACATCTAAAATACTGAGTCTTGTTCCTGTAATATCCCTGAACGTCCAGAAAGTTCTCTCGGAAAAGTGAGTGAGGAATAGAGTTCCAGAGCTGAGCACTGTCACACAAGCGCAGTTCATCGCACGTATTCCTAACGGGGTCCAGTCTGTGTGAGCACAGCTCCTGTCACACTGACCCACACTTTACACACATATTTTACTTGCTAGTCTAAATAAAAAGGATATTAAAAATCTATTACACGTATCTAAAGGAAAAAAAAAAAAAAAAAAAAAGTCTGATGTCTTGTCTTTGTTCTTCCACGCACAACCCCACCAGATAAATCTCCTCAGGTCCATGGATCACAGACATACTTTGACAAGTGTTTTACGTTAAAATCTTTGTCAAGTACTTTAAAAATTTGTTATACCGAAAAAGCTGCCTTTTTAAAAAAAAACAAAACAAAATAATAAAAAAAAAAAACCTTCTGCAATTTAACACAAAATTCATGTGCAAGAATTTTAAACAAAAAATGAACTAAAGAGCTTTATTGACATCACAGTACATTCAATAGTAATTTTAAGAACATTACAGCTGAAAGAGAATGGCATGTTTTATATTCTTAATAAGCACTACCGTCCTTGAAAAAATGTAATACAAAGAAATCCTATTAGGTATTTAATTCTGAGCAGCATTTGGAAAAAAATACACCTATTTACAGATAAAAAAAGGATTCTGGTTTCACCTACATAGCCACAATGTGCCTCTATAATGAGACAAGCCTTTTATAACTCATGGAATTTTTAAACGTCATAGCACTGCTGCCAGAAATTCCTCAGCGTTTACGACGAAGAGGAGTTGTTGATCTGAAAAATAAAGGAAAAGGGGGGGGGAGAGAAGTTAATTGGAAAAAACACAAGACCCCCAAACCCACACACACTTTAGGTTTAGTCATTAATAGCTTTAAAAGATTTTTCCAAAGTTACTTTTGCCTAAGACAAAAAATTTAATAAATACCATACTGCATTAAAAAAAGTTCCTATGCCGTACACATGAAGATGAATAGCAAAAAATAATAATAATAAAAAAAAAAAGTCAGACAAAATACTTAAAAAGTATACTACCTTGATCGTGACTTAGACTTGTGTTTGCGGCTTGCCTTCTTACCAGACCTTTGAGATTTCTCCATGGAGCATGACCGAATGTGCTTCGATTTCTTGGCCTTCTTTTCTTTACTGCTTCCTGGTGATTCAGAGCTACTCCTCGCACTAGATTCGGAGCCTGACCGTTTTTTGCTATCTTTGGTAGAAATTTTTTTGCTTTCTTGCCTGGAATCCTGCCTTATTATTTTCACACATATTGAATCACCGCGAGAGAAAGTTCTTTCGCTGTCTCTTTTCCTCTTTAACCTACTGTCGTCATGATTGCCAGCCTTACTTTCTTTTTCCTCCTTTTTGGGCTTATCTTTTCTTTTCTCCTGATCTCTCTCCCTTTCTCTGTTCTTTTTCCTCTCTTTATCTACCCCTCCGCCCTGCTCCTTCTTCTTTTCCTGATCTTTCCCCTCGCTTTTATGTTTGTGCCTATTTCCAGCTGGGCTTCTACGCTGCTCTTCATTTTTACGCCTGTCCCTGCTCCTGCTGCGGCTGGCGCGGTTGGCTCGCCTGTCTCTTGAACGGCTGCTGCTCCTACGCCTGTCCCAGCTTCTCTCTCGGGAAGGACTCCGGTTTCTCCGCCTCTCCCCTCTTTCAGCACTGCGATTTCGACTAGATCTTCTCCTCTCCCTGATTTTCTCCCTGCTCCTACTCCTCTCCCTCCTGTTCCTGTGGGAGTAACTCCTGCTCCTGCTGCGCCTGACTTTATGCGAAGGCGTCCTGCTGCGACTGTGCCTCTTCTTCCTCTTAGGAGAGGAAGAAGGCGAAGAGCTGCGGCTGCTGCCTGAGCTACTGCTGTAGGATGAACTAGATACGGTGCTGCTGCTGCTGCTGCTCCTGCTATTGCTGCTAGTGCTACCGCTGCTGGAGCTCCTTGACCCGCTCCTTCCTGTCCTCTCTTTACCCTCTTTTCTGAGTTCTAGATCAGGTGCCATTGCGTTTGGAGATCTTTTCTTTTCGTGAACCATATCTGCTTCAAGTTCTTTTGCCTCCTGCAACGCCGAGTTACTGTTTTGTTCTTTGTTAATGAATTCGTTCATCTCCTTGGAAATTTTCTCATTTTGTAGCTTTTCTTCTGGGGAAAAATCAAAACATACACAAAAGAAAACTGAAATTAATTTGGAGAACTAATGTCACTAATTTCCATATACTGTTACTTTTGGCAAAGTCAAATTTCCAAGTACCTTTCACAATACTTACAATTAACACACTGTCTGCCACCATAACAACCAACCACCTACCAAACAACTTACTACTGAAATTCTAGAAAAGTTGTCCTCCTGGTTTAGAAAAAGCGTACAACCCAGACACTGAGAAGTGCTTGACGTCATTTCATATTTCAGTGGTACAAGACAAAGTTCTCCCACAAATATCCTGGAGCACCAGAACTCCAAAACTCATCTACACACACGTACTTTTTCCTTCTGTAACCTTCTAGGACATCCAGTTCTCCCCTCTCCCTCCTCTAACTGCAGGCTTCCTGCCTTCCCTTCCAGCCCAGTTCCTCTGGGAGCGAGTGATCACTGGCAGGTCCGAAGAAGGTGTATTTCCCACACGGAGCATGGGTGGCCTCTCAACCTCAGAACAATGGGGGCTGTATCTGTATATTTTGCCAGCCTCATTACCCGAAAAAGAGTCCTAGAGAAGCAGCTTCTGCTGTAGTGATGCAAGTTTGCTTCTTGGCGTTTTCCAAGGATAACTTAAATTAGTCCCTAAAGCTAACTAAGACAAGCCATTTACATTTGTCCTTGCTTTTCAAAGGTTTTATACTCAAAGATATCCAAGGAAGATAGGAACAGTATAAAAAGGAGACTTGGAGATAATTCTTTGCTTAAGACTCGGTTTAAAAGCTGAGACCACAGCATTCAATAAAGATGGATGGCAAAGCTCTTACAAAAGAAAAACCTAATGTCAGTTGAGATTATGCATAACTTGGTCGTCAGCAAATACTATAAACATGGTAAGAACACGACAGAAGAATAAAAAATACATCTTTTAAAAGTAACTTAATGAGTATCAGGCCAATATGCTAATATAGCAAAATAAAGAAATTCAGACCCTCAGAACATTTTCCAAAAAGTTTCCAACTTTAAAAAAGTTTTACTTATTTCTATTCAACCTCGGATCCTTTGCATCACTGGCCAAGTTTATCTCCCCTCCCCGTTTTTAATTGAACCCAGAAAAAATAACTGACGTACAACATCTGTAACCAAAAAACGGCCTTTTGATGTGGGCCATCAGGTTCCGGATTAACTCAGGGAACAAAACTGCATCTCTAAACCCAGCACGATCCTAATGGCAACTGCCTATGGCAGTGGGGTTGGAGTAGATGATCTTCAAAGGTCCTTTCCAACCCAAACTGTTTTATGATGGTCAAATCTAACCCAGAGAACAAATCCATCTGGTCCCTGAGTTATTAGTTGATATAGGCACAAGTCAGCATATGTTAGAAGATGCTCTACGGTACATCTATACTACAAATCTTCTCCTTTTGCAAAACAAAGCTACATATAAGGATCTGCATTTAGTCTTTAGAATTTTGGATGTACAGAACCAGCTTGTGTACTCTAGATTTATATTTCTGCAAACAGTCCCATGGACATGCCCCCAAGCTGCATCTGGCTTCTCATATTTGGAAGACAGAGGTCACAGGCCACCACTCAGTCACTCTTCATACAGCCATCCTTTTATACGTAAATCTTAGAACACTCAAAAGAGAGAACGAGGATTAAGGAAACCATTAATTTAGCTAGTTCAGGCTTCTATTAAGGGATCCATATATTGTATTTCTAGGCCTTTAAAATAAAAAGGAGGAAATCATCCATCTCCAAATAAGAAAAAAAATGCTATTGCAATAGCGCTTTCCTCCTCCTCCAACTTATAAACTTAGACCATGAGTTCTTCACCTGTTGATCTAGACTGCTCTTCAGCAGTGCAAGTGACAACTGTGATACCCTTTTCACCTACATTATTGGTAAAAAAGGACAAACCTTACCTTGTATGGAGAAGCAGAAGTAAATCACACTTTTTTCTTTTTTTTTTAAAAATCAAGCCTGTCACCTTCTCAGAGGCTAAGTGCGAACTGACTGGGTTCAATAATCTTTCCCTGGTAGCAGGTTTAAAAACCCAGTTGTGGAGAAGCAGCACAGGGACACAGACCTCAACTATAACAGCGAACAGTGAGCTCAAAGGAACTGCAGCTTCCTGCTCTACGTTCTGGAAGGTGCACTGCACAAGATTACGGATCAGAAAAGCAAGTTTTTCAGATGATGTGAGATGTGCTTCATACACTTACAGCGTATGCCTTTGAGGAATCAAGTTTATATAAACTGCAGCCTGGTGCATAAGGGTGAATTTATCCCCCAGTCATGATGGAGATACCAGGAACTTTTAAAAACCACATTATATACAC
This sequence comes from Thinocorus orbignyianus, assembly GCA_013400375.1. Lineage (NCBI taxonomy): Eukaryota > Metazoa > Chordata > Aves > Ciconiiformes > Thinocoridae > Thinocorus > Thinocorus orbignyianus. The sequence goes on from VXBW01000853.1 coordinate 1,206,663, forward strand.
ACATTTTTATAAAGTGATGCTATTACTTAAATAGTACAATATGTACAGCAGACAGATATCTATGTAACATGTCTGCTCTTTTAACACTAAAGTAGAATACTTTAGGGAAAACACTACATGTTTGGTTTTTTTCTTATTAGAAAGAAAAGCAGCAAACCCCAGTTTGATCAAGTAGCTCAAAGATCTTTTTTTTTTTTGTTCTTTTAATTTGTTCTTTAACTTTTAATTAAAAAAACATTCTTTCTAAATTTGGCTTAAAACACATTTTGTCTCCCCCAGTTTGCATATACTAAGTAGTAAACTCCATCTACAGCAGCATAGCAAAAGACATTACATGATTTACCTTCCAGCTGTTTTTCTAGTAGTAGTTGCTGTTCTCTCTCTTTTCGCCAAAATGCCTCCTGTTTTTGCCTGATTCTGTGTCGTAATTCCTCCTCATCAGTATCAGACGATTCAGAGCCTCTGTCACTCCTCTCATCTTCACTGTCTCCTGATCCATAACCACCCAGTCCACCTGCGTGCATAAAGTCCAGTCTATCACGAGGAAAGATTAAGCTTTGTTCTTAATATTTCTGTGGGGCAAAGAGGAGAGTAACATTGCCCTTCCTTCACTTCCTCTTCTCGGAAGAAGTCACTTTATTCTGGTAAGTGTCAATGTTGTTTGACTGGTGTGATCAAGGCCCCCATATCTGCATTGACGCTCACTGTCTGGTTCTACTCCTCCTGGAACAGCCCGTCTATTTTCGTCAAGCAACCACTGTGAGCGCGGTACTTTTCCCATTGAATGGAAGGGCAAAAAAGCTCCCTGTGGAGATGGGAACAGTGCCTGCCTCTGCATCAGCAACCGGACAGAAAATGCCTGGGACCTTTCCCAGAAGACATCTCTGAAATGACTTCAGCCGCCTCCGTAGTCCAAGGCTACAGAAATTCTGAATGCCATACCAATTTTTCTATATTGATTTGGAAAACACTGCACTTTGACGGGTACAGAGATGAAACAGAAATGGAATTTCTTCTCCCCTAGAGATATCAATAACTACTGGACTGGTAAGAAAGATAAAGTCAACTTAAACATCGGACATGGAGATAAGTTTACTTTCTTTCAGTCTGAGGTTCTTATGATCTTGGTTGAGTTAGTTTTAAAACATGAGAACACTTGTGATGATAATATTCAATCTAATTCATCAGAAATCCACACAAAAAGCACATAACTGATGACTGACGCTGCCGTAGTACATTTTAGATGATAAAAAGCATGTTGGGAAAGAGCTTTTGCTGTTGTGTCTCAAGCTGGAATTTCAATCTCTTTTTTCTGTGTTGTTTCTGGTCATATGTGATATGGGAGCCTCTGCGCTTATGTAGCTTTTCATTAAAACAGTAATTCCAAAGATCACAGAATTTTTATTTATAGACTTTCACATTACTCTTATCAACTTTCCCTTCTTGTTCGGATAGGTTAAAATAGGACAAAAATATAAAACAGTATTCCTCTCTCTGAAGACCACAGTGTGCTTCTGCAACAATCACGCTTTGAAAAATACAGCTATCTAAAGTTTTTAGGCATTTTCAAAATTAGAGCAAGATGCTCATACGCTAACTCACACTGACTAGTCCTTTACTCCAAAAACCATCCCACTTATATCAGTAGGTTTACCTGTGGAACAAACAAAGGTGCTGATAATGATAAAGTTACTGGAAAGCGACCCATGCTCTTGGGCAATTAAAATCTAGTTTCAAAATGCAATGTCTAGAAAAGCAAGGCAAGAGCGAAACTCCCCCTTTAAGCCCTCTCAAAAATAAGGAACATACTTACCGAGTCCAGTGAGGGAAGCCAGTGCACTGGACTGTGCCAGCTGTTTTGCAGGAGCTTTGTATCACATCAACAACAGGAACAACATGTTAACACAAATAGCCACGATTTCATAGTCATGAGTCTATGGTATTGTTAAATCTACTACTATTGCTGGTCTTTGGAGGGAGAGAAGAAACATTAAAAACGCATCATCCATTTAAAACCAACTCTAGATTTTCTGACCACGAAGATTTAGAATTTAACTGCAAATTAACAGTGAACAGAAAAAAAAAAAGAAATAGAGACTCATAAATCACTTTTCAAGTTACAGCATCTGCAGATAATTTTCAAGTTTCAGTAGTTACATATTTAGATTAACTCAGTTACGTTAAAAAAATCTGTTATGCAAGTATAACACATGTTAACAGTGAAAGCAAATGAATTACTAATTGAGGACTCAAAGTTCGTCTTTTTTCACTTCTGAACAGCTAAGGACTTGAGATAGAGATGACAGCATTAAGAAACAGCTACAACTCAAGAGGCACTGACACACAGGTATCATTTTAACTAAATCAATGAATTGTATGAAAGAAATGGAATAACTCAAGTAACTCACAATACACTGCACAGGACAACAGTACATGGTCACTGGATTTGAGCTCTACCGAGTTGACTGCATTATACTGGAATTGTTCTTGGGGGATAACTATGGAGGTTAAATGTTCTAGAGACATGCAAATATAGAATATTCACAGAAGAAACTAAAAAAAAAAACAAAAAAAAAACCACCAAACCCAAAAAAAGGGGAAAAAAAAAAAAAACCAAAACCCCGTCATACCTTTAGTTGCTTTACGGTGAACATCTTTGGCCACATAATAAATTTCTTCATTTGTGACATCTAAGAGAATCTCTGTCAGCAGCATTTTTGTCAGCATCATCTGAAGAAAACAGTATATACAATTAAAGGCTAAAAACTTTTGAATAAACACTGCATTCAAATTGTATCTACAGAGCTTTGCTTCTTTTGACAGCTATGAAAGTACTCTCCTGTACATTTTATTTAACTATTTCTTTTAACAGACATGACTTTAAAACCTAAGTCTGAAACTGTTTAAATTTGATCTGATTTCAAAACTTTTAGAATTGTATTTTGACTGTGAACTGTATCCACACGTATTAAACACAGCTCTCCAGGGCACTGATTCCTAATGTCAAAGGTGGTACAAGAAATAAATATGTACATCAGAAGTGACTGATCCCATTTATTCTTAAAACAAGCAAACAAACAACAAAGAGCACACTTCTGTCTGGCATGCTGCCTCACTGACCCCAATCCTGTAAAAATCATCAGAGCTTACTTATATAGGATATTATTATTATATATTGACTACAAAAATCCAAATGTTGTTCTCCCAGCTGCTTGGTCTGGCCACCTGCTTTACGAAAGTACATTCATCAAACTCTTTAGAATTCAGGGCCTTCATTAACAAGGTTTCAGTTGTTCAATTAGCCCAAGACCATGATTTCAAAGTACAAAATTTCTGCAGACACAGCACAGCTTTTGCTGGTCTAGGACTTAGGTTTCTAACACTTTCTTGGAAGAATAAATTTCTTAAGCTTCCTTTCACAGGAGAGGAGGTTGAGCCATAGATTCCAGATGGGTGAATTTAATCACTGAAAGTTTTCAGGAATTTGACAAGTTAAGCCAAAGCACAGAATTAGTAACGATCAATGTAAAGATTACGGTCATTACATTCTTTCATTGTTGTGCTAAGGATGGGTTATGTAATCTATATCCCTCTCTACACGAGAGAGACAGCGTTACAAAGAGACATGCAAATACAACCCCACTTTACTGTATAAGTACTTTACCTCTATCGTCAGTATTAGGCAAAGTGTTTCACTTTGCTATGCCCCAAAAATACAAGCAAAGAGACAGAAATACTTAGTGAGAACTACGTTATTAATACCATTTGATATTCTTTTTCTTCTTCTGTCATTTCTGGTTCACTTTGCTCCTCTTGAGGAGCCGGCGATGGACTCCTGCTGATTTTCCCAATGCTTACAGCCTCTGTGTTTTCAGCATCATCTTCCTCATCACTGTCCTACAAGAACAGCATCACACATTTCAGGAGCAACTTGGGACGTCAAGCTCATTTAGTTTCCATTTATTATAGTCAACATTATTTACTTTGTACAGAAATCTGTATTACAGTTGTCATAAAACTATTTCTTTTCTCCCCTCCTAAGAAACACACAGGTTCTACCCACACGAGGTAAGTAAATACAGAGCTGTCAGTTCATTGCCAGACAGTAACTCAGAACTGCACAAAAAGGAGGTAACTGCTAAACTGAAGGCAACACAAAGCTTCTAAAACAGGCTCAGTTTAGCAAACACAGGTATCTAAATTTGTTCAGCTACTGATTTAGAATTCAAACCTTCAAAGATATGTATGTTTCCAAAATACAGACAAGAAAAAAAGCCTAATTTCATTGTCGTTCCTTTGCTACTACAGATCAAATAACATAATTTAACCTCTCAGACATTAACAACTTCAAAACATCACGTAAATATCAACAAAGCAGCAGCTTAAATTCACGTAACAGAAACAAATAACCAGGAACACACAGTCTCTATTTGGAAAAGACCAACAAGTCGATACCTTTCAGGAAATACAAGCCTGACCAAAAAGCAAACCTTTCTACTTACAAATTTACTTTTCTGAGGTAACCGTGGGCCATCTGCTTCTTCAGCCTCCTCACTTTCCTTTTTTTCTTTTTTAGACATCTGTGAGCGTTGCTGCTCCATTCTCTCCTTTTCCAATTTTTTCTGTTTTTCTCTTTCCATCTTTTCCAGGCCCTCACGAATCCAAGCAGGCAGAGTTCTACGCTTCACAGCATCTACATAAGCAAGTTTTACAGTTCTGTAAGATGAAAAGAGCCTCCCCCCACCAAAATAAGAATAATAATAATAAAAAAAAAAATACAACAACAGCAAAGAAGCAAACCCTCCACCCCAATAAGAACAAGCCACACAACTGACTATGGGAAAACACCCATTTACAATAGCTTTTTCTTTCCCTCCTTTTTTAGTTTCTTAAAAAAAAAAAAGTCCCCAAATTTTGCAATTCTTTTCAAAATACAGCTTTCATGGATTTTCATTAAGGAGTGGTTAACATGTACCGATCTGTGGAGGCTCCTGCTTCACAGGCATGGCAATAGGTGAACGCTGTCGGTCTCTGAACGAGGGTCTTTCCCTTCGATTCTGAGGTGCGGGAGGTGCTGGTGGACCTGGCGGCCCTGGTGGTCCTGGCTGCCAATAAGGTGGATGAAATCCACCTTGAGGTGGACCAAAAGCAGCCCCATGCTGAAAGAGCAATGCAGTTTATTTTTCTTCACTTGTAACACTAAATACAGCATGTGAGCAAGTTGGTCTACAGAAATCCATGCAGGTAGGAATCCACAATTTCTGGGCTACTGAGATCAATTCTCAATCTCTTTTTCTGTGGCCCCCAAGATACAAGTCTTCCTTAAACATTTAATGAGTAAACTTAGATTTAAGCAGGGATACTAATGAAGCTGAAAGGGCTTCAACCAGTCTCCTTCCACACTGTGCTAAACATTAAGCCCTACAATCGTGATCTACCTCCACCGGTTCCCTCCCAGCTTATCAACAGAGCATGCAGTTAAATGAAGAGGATACAAAAATATGGTTTAAAAATCTATGTTACCAGTCTTTCCTTGTAACTACAACGTAAGTCAAAAAGGGAAAGTTTGAGCTAAAGAACTTTTGCACTGTGCCCTCTCCAGTAATCATTCATGGATGTTATCAGGATGGCTGATTAAAATATTAAATGCATAATTATGCAAGTTTAGTGAAGAGCCGGGGTCCTGAGCCAGCTGTATACAATCCAGAAGTCCTAAGTCTTGAGGCATACATGAGGGGTTTTTTTGTCTTAATATTCTCTGCCTGGAAATGCCTAATAAAACCATTTAAGAGGATAGTGCCTAGGAAGAAATTTAAAGCATCAGGTATTTTTTATTATATTCTACTGACTTTCTATTTAAGTCACTAGTGGTGGAAGCACCCTTCCACTACCATTTCATGCCACGCATCCCTTTGCTATTCAATGCAAAACAAGCTTCCTGCAGTACTTCGAGAAATTAATTTTAAGAGTTGGTTCCATAACAGTGAACAAAGGAAATTATAATAAACTAGGTGTATTTGGAAATACTGGTTCATTTCCTAACGCTGTTGAACAAGAGCACTTAATAATAGAGATAATAAAAAGTAGGCCAGGATATAGAAATATATTTCTGCCCATCTTCCCTTGGGTTTGCTTATGAACAGGAGGCAGGGATTTTAAGAGCCAGCTTGTCACTTACAACAAGAGCTTTGAAAGAAAAATACTGAAAACAAGGGAAAGATCCAAAAACCTCTTTGTGTTTAAAGATTTGTGATGCCCTCTGCTATTATTAGTGCCAGAAACACCTACAGATTTATTATGCTATGCAACTTGTATGTCAAAATGAAGAAAAAAAAAATTGGATATGGAATTTTTAAAAATGCCATTGTTTATTCAAAGAATTACAGTAGATAGATATGGAAAAGATCAATGGATCATCCAGTCTACCTCCCTGTAAGTACAGGACTGTTCCCTGTGGTACATTGCCTAGTATATACTTCTGAACTTTTTTTTCCCCTCCTTTTTGTTTTTGGTTTTTGTTTTTTTAATACAAAACTACGTAATATTAATCTATACACTGGAACACAGTGATTCATTTTAGTATTGCAGCCAACAGCCATTTCTCATGACTAGGATACGAAAAAAAAACCCCTTTGGCCTCAGAACAGAACCAAAAGCTCTAAAGTCTCTTCTGTAAAGCATTTGGTAAAAATGTATCTTAGCAGATAACAGATTCTGGAGATGTTTGTAGAACTGAAGAATGAAAGTCGCCGCTAGATGACATTAGAGGAACACATCCACGGAAGGGACTCTGCGTGCCTACAATATTAAAGCAACAAATATGTTTCACCTGATAGTCAAACTGGTTCACTGGCCCCATTGCAAAGTTATCGGGAGGTCCCCCAAAGTTGTGATTGTTCTGGTTAAATATATGCCTGTTGTCAGGAGCGAATTCCCCACTGTCCTGACTGTTGCTGTCTTCAGATGGAGGAACAATTTCCATTTGACCTGTGCTTGGAGCCATCCACTGCTGATCTGGAGGTGGGTGAGGGGGCTGGTGAGGCATTCCCCATTCTGTTTAGGATTCAGAATACAATTCAATACTGAGTTAGTGTAATTTTTATGAGTCACCAATCACTACATGTTCTTGCACGTATCACAAGGTTCCTTAAGGCAACAAACAATAAAGTTATGAAAAGTCATCCCTCTACAGACTGTATTATAATGCCTCAATAATTTCTTCAACTACATGAAAGAAAGGGAAATAGCTGCAGCTGAACTAAAACGTGATGGGGATGGGAAGGTGTCAGAACTTGACTTGTTTTTATAAATTGATGGTGATACTGAGTCCATCCGTAGCACTTACAGATTGCATGAACTGTTAAAGAACAGCTCCTACTTCTCTAATTCTACGTTATTTCAACTTTCACAGCAATGAGCTCTTTTATTGCTTTTGCAGAGTAGACTTAGAAGACTTATTACACAAAGCAAATGGTTTTTTAAACCTGATTTCCTAAGTCTTGTATCTTGATAACAGATGATTCCCTGGATTCTCCATTATCTAGCAGAGGTCCCAGCATAAGCTACAGTTATAAGCCCTCAAACATACGTTACAATTGGCTAACAGAATGAAAAAGGTTTAAGGAATTAATTAAAAGCTCATGTAGCTATAAGCTTTGTCTTCTTAAGAAGCCAGTCTAAAAATTATGTCCACTGTATAGATATTTATAGACTGTGACAGAACTACCCTGTAACTTTCAGCAGCAAGAGAACTAATGCCCAGCCTCTCCAGCTAACTCCTACCTTCCACCCAGTCCTGGAATAATTCTTTCAATTTTTTTTTTAATTTTTACTGTCCTTCCCATCTGCATTCATCAGCGTAGCAACTAGAAAGCGTTAACACAGTTTTTCTACTTGGTTGTTCTTTTTCCTGTACGTTCAAAGATTGTATCATTCCTTTCACTCTCACTATCATCCTGTTGTGTCATTTTTAGCTGATTAGAAGTATTGACTCTGGAAATGGATTTGATTAAAGTACTCTAAGAGACAGAATCCTGTATCTTTTAAGGAGTTATTGTTCGTGTCTGTGTTAACGTCTGCCACTATTTAAGTGCCTGGTTTAGTTCAAGTCCCATACAAGAGATGCTGGTTTCACTTGCGTCACATGAATCCCTTCAAGAGGAATGGTCTGATAGTTGCACAGCTGGTTTTCAGATTGCCATTTTGCTTTTTTATTAGTAGCACATAAAGGAATTTTGGATAAAAAAAAAAACAAAACAAAACACAACTTTGGGAGGATATGGAGAAAGAAGAGGATGGAGAAAGTCAGCATCTGCCAGTTGTACTGTGAACTCATTCTGTGTGTCAAGATCATGCCAGAGCAGGTACGATGCTAGAGACAGTAACCAACAATCTTTAATTCTGAAGCACCCTGTTGCCTTCAGCACAGGTGTCCCTAGTGCAGTGGAATAAGCAAGAAACACAGAAGATGGAAGAATAAAATCCAGGGAAATAAACACATAACTGCCAACTCATACTTTATCTTTTCTACAACGTTCAGGGACAGAACAAATCTTACAGACAGGTGTATTATAAACCCAGTTTATTTATTTTATATAGAGACTGCTGATTTGTGTTATCAGACTTTCATGTCAGTACTGTTACCCATTTTGTGGAATATCTGACCGAAAGACAGAAACTGTGATACTCAATTAGTTGATGCTACTGGTAGCTTTGCATCTTGAAACCTGAGGGACATGCTATATTCACACCCAAAAACATCTGACAAGACCAAAATTCCATTACATGGAAAAGGGCAACAAATGGGAAGGAAGACAAACCTGTCTGCCACATTCTGTTGAAGTTGGGATCCCCCTGAAAATTATTATGGTTGTTTGGACCAGACTCTATTCCTGAAATATCCTGTCCGTTTGGCATCATTCCTTGTTGTTCCACCACACTCTGTTGCCCTGAGGCTTCTCGTTGAGCGATCCATGCTTGAGCTAATGCAGCCCAGTCAATCTGGCCTAAAATAAACACAGGAAATTTAAAAGGTTAGTATTCACATGTCTGAAGTTTTACCTACAGCAAGTATCATGAGCACCATTAAAAGTTATTCACACTGTACAGCAAAGCAGACTGAAAACAAATGCCAGAGTACATACTTGCTGAAGGAGAGTTTCTCTGCATGTGTTCAAAATGCCATAAAGTAGAACATTTTAGGTTCACATTAGCAATGAATGGGCAGTCGTAATAACACTTTTTTTTTCCCATAAGTGAACTCATTTTGATATCAGAAAGAAATATGTATAGCCCTAAATTCTAAATTCATAAAGATTCAAGTGTTAGAAAGATGCACAGTCAGAAAAGTACATTTTGCAACGTATACTCTCTGTATAAGCCCTGATTTCTGGGATGCAATTTTATGTTACAATTCTCTCTCTCCCCTTTTTTTCTTTACTGACATTCCCGCCAGTCAGTAAATAAAGTGCATTCAGATGAGGACACTCGTACGTGTCACACTTCTGCTCATTATCAAGTCAGGAAGTGTCTCTAGTGAAGTTACAGAAATTAAAGTGACAGAAAGCAATGTAAAACCAGTGCCCCTGATCACTCTGCCAAATTATTAAATACATGCCTCTACTCTCTTTATCTATTGTGGTATTTTTCTTCATATTTTGAATTGTCACCTCACCTTTAAATTAAGGTATATTATGTTCTATTGTTTAAAATTCGGATTTTTTGGTGCTGTAACATAAAACAAGTATCACACTGATTTTCCAGTGAGAGTTTTTCCTGTGTGTGCATCTGAATTAGTACTTCTGCCACACAGGCAACAGAAAAACAGCAGATGATTCAGCTTGGCTAAAGAACTGACAGGGATATAGATTCTGTAAAAGTACATGAGGTCTAAATGCTGCTCTGTCTGACTGGTAAAATGTTGATAATTTCTCCAGGATAACTCAGGTTATTTGCCTGTGTTTTGCATATTGAACATCAACTATGGCAAAACATGCAGAACCGATGTTGTGTTTTCTATTTTTTCTAGTTGTTCAAAAAAGCATCATAAAGGTGTTATCTTGAGAGCAACTAAAAAAACCGCAACGATCAGTCATGCTCTGTAACAAAGACTCAAAAATTCCAGTGACAACAGATTAAAAAAAAAAAAATTGAAAAGAAGTGAATCCACAAAGCTTTCTATATACTTACTTGGATCTTGCTGGTGCTGAAATGACTGCATCCACTGCTGTTGGTTCAAAGGCCATTGCTGCCAAGGTTGTCCACCTTGATCCCACATCTTTTAAGTCTTTATATAGTCTATATTTCAACTAAAAATAATAGTTGTATGTTTAAATAGATGCCCATGAAACATCACATAACTGAAACTTACATAACTGCAGATACAGTTAAGCCTTGCAAAGCAAGCTGAAGCAATGCTGGCTTAATATTTTAAGCTGGAAGAAACGGTTCATCCTTTAGAGTAATATCTGAAAATATTACTGTAAGATTTCAGAAGCCTAGCACGCTTTTTCTGTATTTGCACAAAGAAATTAACTACAAAAATGACGTTCAAGGAGAGACATGACAAGACCGTAAGACAAGAACTCATCTGAAAATAAATGCAATTTCAAGTAAGTCAAAATATAGAAGACATTACTTAAATTATATCCTTGCCTGTTTCTTAGGGAAAAGATGTGTATTATTCTAAACAAGTGTCATGCAAGGCTGGTAAGAGAGACAAAGGAAAGCCACTGACTGACAAAACACACGGGTAACGATTGCACTGGAGACCTGTGCAGTACAAGGCGGTGTCCACACGCACTGTGCGCACTGCACTGGCTCATTATGATTTCTGAGTTAAAAAAAAAAGGGTAGCACTCAATAACTGTACTTTTACCACATCACCCCTTAAAATCACGAGAGACATTTTTTGGTGCTGTGCTGTCCATCCTCACTGAGCGCGTGGCAGCTGCCCTAGGATCAGATGGCATGGGAAGCTCCACAACCTGCTTTCAGCAAAGCTCCAGGACCAGCTTTGCAGGAATTCACCGAGGTACAGTGGTCTGACAGCAGGTGTCTCTAATGGTCCACCAGTTCCTTCTGGTCATTCGTACCTCCTGTCTGCACCTAACCTGCTACACGCGGAGGACAGAGAGTGGCCACCTACACGCCTCCAAACCACTTTTCTGAAAACAAAGCCTGAGCTTTGGGAACACGTCACTCCAGGAACCATTCCCAACACCAGTACAAGTAAGACTGCACCAGACTCCCTCTGTCCTTCCTAGGCTGTTAACAACTTCCCATCAGCCTTTCTGCCCTCAGTGAGTACCTCCTCACGCCATTCAACACACAACCCCGGATTTCATGCTTGATTTCATCACCCATGTAGGCTGCTTTCAGTGCCCCAAATTTAAAAGAAACAGAGAAAAAAATAAATAAATCATTCCCTGAAGTCAGAAGAGCAGCACACAAGACCCAGATGATGCCAGCAGCTGAGTGCAACACAGGATCGATGAATGCAGCCCGTCCCCTTCAGAGAGAACGGGCTCAAAGCAGCTGGTGACCCTCAGGTGGCCATCCAGGGACGTCAACCCGGCCACCATCAGGGAGCAGGACACATGAAGACCCACAGACAGAAGTGACTTTGGGCTGACCCAAGAAGAGTAATTAGAGTGGATCCTGCTTGCAGAGGGATCTCGTGCTTAGTGATTAACAACATTCTCATAAATAATTGCACGACTGCAAGGAAGAGAACATCACACCACAAAAACGCACCACAGAAAATAAGCTGCATGTAACATTGTTGGGTGCTGGGTCATGCAGAGATGAAGGCAAGCTCATATTTTACATGCTTTTGTCAGATTTTATTTTTGTTCTGAAAAACTGTAGATCACCTTATGTACGGCTCAGAAAAATTCAGTTGCAAGTGCATTATTGGAGTCTTTACACAAGACCAGATCAACTTCAGGAACAGAGGGAATTATTGGGTAAAACTTACTTTTTTATTTTCACAATATATTCTTGCCAAATTAAGTCTTTGATTATTCCCCCCCCCCTTGTCCATAATGTCTATATGATACTTAAAAATTTTAGGAAGTGAAGATGATGCCCTTTTTTTTTTTTACCATTCTGGTCTGTACCTAGAAAGTCAACTTTCTTTCACCACTTGAGAGTTAAAAAGCAGCTAATGAGCACTTAATCCAACATTTAAGCTGGCCCTGCCACTCCAACTACTCATGTTTCACACACAAAGTATGAAAAATAAATTTCTCATACTGCTTTCACCCTAATGAAAGAGCTAAGCCCTTGTTTCTTTCTCCTCTCAATTCATCTTTCCATCTAGAATCCAAATTCTTTCAATTGTCAGAATAAACTTGTTTACATCTTAAAACAAATTTTTAACACCTGTGGTTCAAGATAACCACTGGTCTTCAAAGCACTGCACGTCCTCACCATGCCAATCCCTTTGCTTCCAGCTGTTAAATCCCACTAGCAATAATACAAACCTATTTCAGTAATTCTGGTATCACTTTTTAATCTAAATACTTACTACTTTGGGAAAAGTTGGTTAAATTTCAAACTCAACAAAAGATTTAGAACATAATGCAAGAGGCAGGTTTGCACGAAATTGTATGCTGCCCCCCCCCCCCAAAAAATCAGTTTTTCAGTTAAATTGCCAACTTCTATGGAATACAGCAATATTAGGAACACCTCTACCAGTTCATCTGAACTGGAACCTCCTACACACAGCTTTTACTTGATTAGATGCAATGAAATTTATTTTTATTGGACTGGCAATACAGCTGTCCTAAAGTCTTGGACATTTGGGGCTTTTGTGTTTGCTTTTTTTCCCATGCTCTGGCTAACACAACCAGCTTGCAATAAACTCTTGTACCTGTTAAAACACTTCTCAATTATCTGTTTCTCATGGATTCTGCACTGAAAAATATGTTTATTATTCAAGCCTTTTTTTCTTTCTTCTCTCACTACAGGCAAACTGAAGTACTAGTTTGGAGTTTAAGAAGGTCTCAGACAACAAACTTCTCCAAATCTCCTCTGTAGGTATATCCTCTGAGACAGCAACTACCTTTCTACTTTACAAGGTGCTCAAAGAAATTAAAAAATAAAAAAAATGTGGGAGAGAAATTATTCTGCAGCTGTATCAACTGGCATCTGAAAAGGCAACCAAGAGACCCAGAAGACAGGCAGACTTCAGGCAGCAGCATTCCTTCCCTTCATGGCTTCCCTCTCCACAAGTTATCACACTCAAGGCCAAGTCCATGCTTCTATGGGAACTGGTGCCAAAGGACTCCACCATCTCCCCGTTACAGACCCAAGCCACTGAGCACTCCTCCAAGCTGCTCCTAAGCACACTGCAGGTGTCAGGAAGGACCTTGGACCCGGCGGGCAGCTGGGACACATCCATCCTGGTTTGGAAGGTCAGAGACCTTCAGTCAGAGCCAGCTGGCTTCGGGGCCGGAGAAAGAAAACCCGTCGGGTTTTAGTTGTTAGTGCACGTGGCTGCTGCTCCATGGCTCTGCAATCCAATACGGCCTCGAGTCTTCAACTTGCCACAAACAGATTATTTCACCTCATTATCGCTATTTTGGGAAGAGAATTCAGGTGGGGAAATGCAAATCAAGAGGTCAAGACATGGAGCTGAGTTCTATTTTGATACCCAACAGCATGACAAGACAGCAGCAACTGTGTAAAACCTTGAAGAACTTCAACATTGGGTTAATTCAATTATGCCATCCCAAGCAGACCAAGTGAAAAATCACCACCATCTGAAGCTGCTAATTTTAGTTTGTGAACCATATTTGAAAGCTTTTCATTCTATATTGCATTTGTGCTTTCACTGTCTTCCTGAAGAAATGTTGATTCCCAAAGGTCAGCAACTGTAAAACATGCTGGCTTTCATGTATATATTTGTAAACAAATTCAATGTAAAAAATTTTCTTTACTAATCAGAAATACGTACCACACAAATTCTTCAGCAATTACATCTCTTTCTTTACACAACTGTACAGGTAAAAGCCCTTTTTCAAATATCACGTGAAAGTTGGCCAAAATGATTTCTAATTTTCTATTTATTTCAACTCATCTCTGTTGTTCTGCTACTTTTTGGACAGAAACAGGAATTGGACGTGGAAGAAACAAAATTACCATCTTAAAATGTTTATAAAGCTAACCGTAAGATACACTGGCTAAAAGAGAGGACCACATGTATTCAAATTCAATTGAAAAGCAAATGATTTATTTTAATATGCACTATTCAGAGCCAGTGAACAGAAGGGGTTTGTTCTAAGGTCTCCATCTACATGGTGACCTGAAACAGGAAGACACCACCTTTCTGAGAAACAGACTTCCCTGCTTTTCTGCTCCTCACCTGATTTCCTTCACTTTTTCCAAGTTTTCCCTCACTGGTATAAGGTGAACATGAGAAAGGTACTCCATATGAAATTGTCTCACTTGCTATAGGAGGCTACAGGCATTTAAAGGTGCTTTATTGTCTTTGCAAATTTAATGATTTCATCTGCTTGTAAGTTTCAGAGGCAAACAAACTGGTTGTAACTGGCAGGTAACTCTTCAAGTTACCTACTCTAACAGATAACTAAGTAAATCTTATATACAGGCACATCCATTTAATTACATACACTCAGACTATTTGATGCCACTCTCTTTCACCTAAAAGTAATATAACTTTTTATGCTGTTTGTGAAACTTTACTGAGGAGAGTATTTAAGAACTTTTCAAGAGAATCTCAGTACTGTCCTAACAGAAGTCACTGACATTTTCATCTATTCGTGCTATTTTAAAGATGTCAAAAATAAAAGCAGACCAAGGCAAATCTTATCATAGCGAACAAACCAGGTGTGAGAGTTACCAAAACAACACTTTTGAACTTCAGTGTCATCAACTGGAAATGGCACAAAGTACTTCTAAAAGAACTCGCAAAACATGGCAAAGAAAATGCAGCCTGTTTGCAGTAATTCTAAATTTACTGCAGAGGATTCACCCCAAATACTGGGGTGGGGGAGGACGATACCACAACCCCAAAAACAAAAGATCTCTCTGCCACCAAACCAGTAAGTTAAAGCATGAAATAGCTGAAACCTCTTACAGTAAGGTATGGGCCAAGAAGCTTATTTTCCTGAGATACATCAAGAAGTAATAATGGAGAAAAGAGAATCAAGTTCACTCCCACCTAATTAAAATCTGCATTGCCAAAACTAACTGAGGATGCTGCCAAACAAATTATAATTGAGTTTTAATTGCTTACAAAGTTCCTAAATCAGCATCACCCAAAAGAAAGAAGCTTCACCTAACACAACAGACAGCTCTCAGCCTAATTCCAGCACCAGGCCAAATACGCAGCAGAGCACTCAAATGACAGGGAATCAAGCTTTAATTTTCACTGAAAGGGAGCGGGAAAGATGAATACATACCTAAAATCTACTAAATTCAAATATTAGCAGGACAGTTACTCACTAACAGAGGGGTGCATCAGCTGAGGAATCATTAAGACACTCTGCTACTGATGTCACCAATGTGTACAACAGGTTTTGAAAAGCAAACAGGTTTGAAGAATGGATCCATTTTACAGGTACCTACTTGTAAAGGAAAATACAGATACTACCCTCCCTGATGATCATGGGTTAAGGTTCTTATACTTAGCTGTTCTACCCTCCAATTAAATTGGATATAGCCTTTCTGCTTTCTCTCTCTCTAGCCAACGCAAATAAACAAAAGAACATCTCTTGGTGCTTCAAGAGTCATTCCCTGATGTGGGATCATAGAAAAGAAACCTGAATCTATTAAAAATTTGTTTACTGATGGACCACAAACCAATTTGGATTCTTCTTGTTTTATACAGCAACACAATCTCATAGGAAAAAAACTCTGTCAATTCATATTTAATTTCAGTTACATGTACTTAAATTATGAAAAGTTAATGTGTTGTGTCAAAATTGTGCTAGAATTTTTAAGAGCACATATGTATGTTTGGGGGAAAAACCTGTCTATTTGTCTGCAAAATATGGTATTTTTTGATGATGTGTCCAGACACACCACAAACACTTAGAACTATATATCTACGAGTTACTTACCAGTAACCAGAGTTCTGAGTGATAATTCATACGCTCCCCTGTAACTCTAGGAGGCCCCCTCCCAGCACTTCCCCCAAAACAGTTACCTCAAAGCAAATTACTGACTTTCACACAGAGAGAAATACCACCCTGTCACGCAGAGCACAGTTTCCTGACGATTTCCCAATGGCACAGGGCTTGGTGAGTGCCCCCAGAGCTAGTTGCCTGCTGATATCAAAGATGGGCCTATTCTGTTTTTTTTTAAACAAGGCCACCAACAGACCTTGAGCTCTAACAGACTTGCTCAGATTCCTCCAAAACTCTACCACAGCAGTTTAATACTGTAAGTTCATAACATCTGTTACCCAGTTCAATGGTGCTTCTGTAGAGGTAACTGTGCCTAAACCTCTCGCCAATGGAGAGGAGCAACCTTAGGGAGCAAGGCTCAGTCCTGTGAGCATCAAAAGATACCCCACTTCTCATCCTGGAGACGCTACCTTTCTTACACGCCTTACTGCACTGGCTGCAGAAGAACTGGAAAATACCAAGAAACTTTCTGTGAGAAGATAAGGAAGACCTGCCCCTAAAAAAATTTAATAAAGCTAACGGATAACCTGAACTACTCCACTTCATGCAGATAGTCCAGGACAAGAAGCACAGAGACTTACAAAGGCAGCCCAGCTCCAGAAGAGCATCAGGAAGACGGCTAACCATACCAAATTGGCCAGATGCGTACATCTAGTAGACTTTTCTGCTCCTTCTAAGAACTTCATGTCACTGTGCTAACCTGTTTCTCCCCACTGTGAATGTTGCATAGCACCCAAACTACACAGAACATCTGCCCTGGCTTCAGCTGGGACAGAGCTCATTTTCTTCCTAGCAGCTGCCGTGTTTTGGACTTGGTACAAGAAGAATGTTGAGGAATGCCGGTAACAGTAAATCCTTTTAGTTGTTGTTAGGTAATGTTTGTATTAGTCCAGGACTTTTTCAGTTTCCCATAGAAGCTGATAGAGAGCACAAACTGAACAAGCTGGCCAGAGGGATGTTCCAGATCATAGACATCAGGCACAGCACATAAACAGGAGTTGGTCAGGGGGTAGGGATCCACAATCACTGCCCAGGTGGGGCTGGACAAGCCATCATCAGGTGGTGAGAGCAACTTGTATTCTATCACTTATTCTGTATCCTTTTACCATTATCATTATCCTCTTCTGTTACTGTTTGATTAATCTGTCTTTATCTCAACCCCACAAGTGTTTTTTTCTCTCCCCTCTCCCTGTCCCACTGGGGAGAGTGAGCTGCTGGCTGGGTTTAAACCACACCACCATCTTACACACCAACAGCTTCTGCAGAAAAAGATCTGGAGATTCTGAATGGCTTGTCCCAGGAAATTCACCGAAGTGAAATATCTTGGCAATGAAAAACAAGTATCCTTTGGAAGATTGTATTAAGTAAGATATTTGTTAGAACATGCAGGAAACTTCTGCTGTGTCATAAGCTGAGGAGATCAAGGTTAGGAACTCCTACATCAGACATCAAACATCATTTGACCAGATCTCCAGGAAACTAAGTGCCAACCTGTTTTTTTCAACCCTGTAGACGGGTAGACTAATAGATGATTCTGGAGCCTACAAAACCAGAGCCAATAATTCAAGTGCTTTCTGATGCAGAAAAGGGGCTCTTGCATCACCCTTTGGATAGTTACTCATCACCCCTGAACAGCAGGTCCACATGTGACGTGAGATGGCCTGACAAGTTTTACTTGCAATCTGAGTTCTAATACGTAGCTGCAGAACTTCTTCTGGTGACTAAAGACCTTGTCTTGCAGGCCTTCCAAACAGGTACTGCATTTTAGCAAAGTAACCATTATATACATAAACAAAGAAGCTGAAACCGCAGGTCATCACACATACTTTGAGAACCCCTACACGGCTAGTCTCTGGAGGCAAGGGATAAAGACACCACTCTTTTTGATATTCCATTCATTGGCCAGTCATCTAGGTTAAAAAAACCCAGATGATCCATCTCCTGTAAGATAAACTGCCACTGCAGCGTGACTATCTTTAGGTCAACAGAGTAGGTGACGGGAAGAACCTCAAGGGGTAAGAGTCCTGGTTTATAACAAGTTGCAAGTACTGTTCTTGAGAGAAATTAGTATTAATAATCAGTGTCATTAGCTAGGTAATCTTTTGCATGAGCTCAAGACAACACAAAACTGCAAAGGTACATCAGACTCTGGCACTCTTTGTGGAATATTGTGGTCTGCAGGGAGTCATCCACATCACACCTTGAGAAGCATCTCAAAAGCGTCACACACTCTCTGGGCAGAGCTTCTCTGTCCCATATAGCCTCAGGCTCTGGAGGTGGACTTAAAGGAAAATGGAGAGGTCTCAGAAGCAGAGATCATCAAAATCAACAGCCTGATCTTTCATGCAAGCACCTTGTTCTAATGTAAGGTCCTTTCCTTTCATTCAAGACAGCTGATATCGACTCTGAAGCTTTAGCACAATGACTGGAGGTTTATGATGAATTTCCATGATGAATTTTGTGGAACTGTTCAATTGTATAAACTCCAAGAACATCTATCTCAACGTGCTCCAAAATGGAAGAAAACATAAACTGAACACTTCTCCCATGACTGTGTCACTGGAATAAAGAACACATTACCGTAAGAATCCATACACAGATTCTTACGGGGTCACCCTAAGTTGTTGCAGGTATTTAATGCCCAGATACTGAGATATTGTCCATCTTTTCTCTTCCTGAGAGCATCTTTTTTAACATCAGAACTACTCTTTCTGAAACTGAAGAACAGAGGCTTTCCAAACGTGTGACCAAGACCCAAAATACAGAACCAGAAAAAGAACCAAAAAAACCAGCTTGTTCGGTATCTACAAAGTTTTCCAGAATCCGGTTCATCCGTCAGCATGTCTGACTAATATTTACAGTGCTACCAAGATGAAATAGGCTGAACAAAGGCCAAATTAAAAAACTAAAAAAGAAAAAAAAGAAGTGCTACAAAAACTTCTTCAGTGAGTCATTCAAGCAGTGTAGCTTCCAAGGTCTGTTATTTTAAACTTAAATCTACATATCCACTGAGCTGAAGCCAGCCCTTTTAAAAGTAGAACAAAAGGACCAGATACTGGCAACTCAAGTATCACTTACTTTTCTTCTTTCTTTCTTTCTTTAAAATTTTGAAGATATAAGGACAAACACATGTTTTGATGATCATAAAGCATCAAAACCACTGTTAAAACATTCACTAGAACACAGTAACTTTAGCAGTTTGAGACAAAACTCTGTTGGAGTTAAGGGGGATGTGGGGAGGGATTATTTTTGGCATATATCATTCCACTAGAAGACCTGACACTAGATTTTCAATCAGCCATGTAAGCAGTTGGCTGGGGTTTTTCTGAAGTGTGTTATTTTTGAAGTGTATTATTTTTGAAGTGTATTATTCAGCCACAACTTCCTCCTCTGTACAAAAAAAACAGGAATAGCACCAATAACTAAATACATGACTATTCCTTGCTACTTACGAGCAGGTATTACCCTAAATGATAAATACAGTTATCACTGAAGGAAGAAACGTCAGCTAGTGATGAAAGCAAGGATGTTTGATAAAACCTACCCACAGTATTACTTGTTGCCAAGGGCAAACCTATGATCATCATGTACCTCAGCCACGGGAAGAAGGAAGACTGGACACTCCTGTTTCCATAACATCTTTCCATAACCCTGCACCTAACTGAAAATCACACACAGTTCAAGCCAACCACTCTCCACCACTACAGGTTACATGGTGAGTTGTCCACTAAGGATTTGTGGAACTGTGCTAAATTTGTGGACTCTTAAGTCCTGCAACACCTATGAGCCCAAAAGCAGAGAAACCATTGTTTCAGAGCAGGAGTTTGCATGCCCCTTGTGACAAAGACAATGCAGGAAGTCTTACTACAGAGATGACACAGGGTTTTCTGCTGCCCCAGACGAAATAAAAATCAGTAGCTTGTCTTCTGATTTGTCACTGATTTATCAGCAATGCCTTGTGACTGGACAAAGTCAAGGATTCCAGTTCCTCCCATGCTCTATGGTCAAGGGGAGCCACAGCATCAGTCACCTCCCAAAAGGCACCATCTCTCAGCATGTCCTAACTTTAGAATTTGAAAGGGTATTCTAACTCCTACACACGATAGAGCTATTCAGCTGGACTGGACCTTTATTTCTAACCCTTTCTTCGTAAAATGATGCTTGAATACTGCCTGCTGGTAAACATACCTTAGTGTTATATACTACTTTTGACTTCCTCCTCTTTAGAAGGTGGCTCAACCTTTGCCTTAAAACAAATCCTTTAGAGCATCCCCTGCTCCCTGTATCCCACACCTTTCAATACTAATGGTCTGGATACAAACATTTACAGGTATGACTGTAAGAGAAGAAATGAACCACCACCAACCTGGCTGAATATTCCCTGTAGTAATTTGTTTCATAAACTTGCTAAATTTCAGCTGGGGTAGCACCTCATAGAATGGTTAGAGCCGGAAGGGACTTCTCAAGATCATCGAGTTCCAACCCCCCTGCCATGGGCAGGGACACCTCTCACCAGACCAGGTTGCTCAAAACCCCATCTAGCCTGGCCTTGAACACTTCCAGGGATGGGGCATCCACAGCTTCTTTGGGCAACCTCTTCTAGTGTCTCCCCATTCTCATAGTAAAGAATTACTTCTCAACATCTAACCTAAGTCTCCCCTCTTTCAGTTTATAACCATTGCCTCTCATCTTATCACTACACTCCCTGATAAAGAGTCCCTCCCCATCTCCCCTGTAAGTACTGGAAGGTTGCTAGAAGGTCTCCTTGAAGCCTTCTCCTCTCTAGGCTGAACAACCCCAACTCTTTCAACCCATCTTCAGAAGCAGTGTTCCAGCCCTCTGACCATTTTCTGCAGCCCCATCCTTAACTGTAAAGGCCAAGCACATCCCACCCAAGTTTAGCTCAACACTGAATTTTTGGGCATTGTCCAAGAAGAGTACTGAGAATCTGCCTAGCTAAGTGCGTCATGCAAAAAGGCTCACAAATCTGTGGCCTGTTTAGGAATCGATTTAGGAACACCCAGCATTTGCCAAGCTACTGAAGGAGGCTGCAGTACCTGACAAACATTGTTGCAAGCGATGTCAATATAGGAAGGATATGGACCTGACGGAGCGGGTCCAGAAGAGGGCCACCAAGATGATCAGGGGGCTGGAGCACCTCTCCTATGAGGACATGCTGAGGGAGCTGGGGCTGTTCAGGCTGGAGGAGGCTCCGGGGAGACCTGATAGCAGCCTTCCAGTATCTGAAGGGAGCTACAGGAAGGCTGGGGAGAGCCTGTTTACAAAGGTCTGCAGTGACAGAATGAGGGGCANCACTGAATTCCAGTTCTCCGGAGCCCTCCAGCGGAACGAGCCCGCCAGAGGAGCCCCCGAACGCTCCGGAGAGACGCTCCATCCACCAGCCGGCGCCAGGCCGCTGGCCCCGCCAACCACCGGGCCCTGCCGCGCCGCCTTCCCTTCCTCACCGGGTTATTCCCGGCCGAAGAAGCCACCCATCCCCGGG
>VXBW01000853.1:1228363-1286463 GCA_013400375.1 Thinocorus orbignyianus
AAGCCGCCGCCACAGCGGGCGGGCGGGAGGCCGCTAACGCCGCCCGGCCCGAAGAAGAAGAGGAGGCGAGGAGGAGCGAAGGGGGTCCGCTCAAGGCCCGGCGGCCCCCCCGGAGCGCTGGGGAGCGCAGCCCGCCCCGTTACTTACACGGTGCGCCGGCGCTGCCGCTGCTCCCGCCCGGCGGCCGCCCTCGCCCCTCCGCCGCTCCGCTTCTTCACCGACAAGACAATATGGCGCCCGCTGGCGCTCACCCGGAAGTGAAACGCGTCAGGGCGGCCACCCCGGCCCGCCGCAGGCCAACGCCTCCCCCCGCCATCTTTGTTAAGGGCAGGCGGGAGGGCGGTGCCCGCCGTCCCTTGGCGGGAAGCAACGCCCCTTCCCTTCCCCCGCCGCCGCCATTTTTACTGCGGGCAGCCGCACGGGTTCCGCTCGCCACGGCGGCCGGGGGGCAGGGGGTGTCTCCTCGGCCCACAGGGCGCCCTATGGCCTCCCCTGGCCGCCTGCCCGCTTTTCGTGTGAGGAGACTCCTGGGGAGCTCGGCAGCCCCGCGGCCTGAGCCGGGGAGCGCCGTCACAGGCTCCGCTGTGGAGCCCAAAGCCTATAAATGGTGCTGCGTGAGGTGGCTGTGGCTCCAGGCCATGGTGCCCCGTGGGGAGGTATCAGTCCCTCGCACATTGCGCGGTGGCGGGTTGTAGGCCCGGGCAGTCACACCTGGAACCTCCGCAGTGCGGGGTATTTCTTGATGTGGTGCGTTCAGGATACCCCGTTTGACTGGATTTACCTTTGTCCTGGGTTGAGAGGCCCAGGACTGACTTTTCCTCTGACGCTGCACTTTTAGAAGACTCCAGTGTCTGCATTCATCAAAATATTTACCTTATGACCAGCCAGGCTCTGTGAGATTCAAGGTCTCAGTGTTTTTGAGCCTTGCCAGGTGCAGGGATGAGGAGGAGCAAGACCTGGGCATTTGACCCAAGCTGGCCAACAGGATTATTACATACCACAAATGTCAGATTCAATATAAAGTAGAAAAGTTTGCTGCCTAGCTGGCTCCCCCTTGATGGCAATGATCCAGACAACTCCTTGTCCCGGTGCCAGACCCCTGAGGGGTCCCTCCCCTTCCCCCAAATCCATTGCACTCGCAGGGTCCCACATTTGCTTTCCCTGCTGAGAGTGCACAGCTTCTGCTGAGAGAATGGGCTCAGTATAATTCTTCTATGTCTTCTACCAGTGTCAGGATTAATACTGGTTCTTTAGTATTATTGTCAGTTATTTAATCTTACTCCATTAAATCTATTTCCATTTCAACCCTCGCATTTCTTTGCGTTCCCCGATTCCCCTTTCCTGGCTGGGGAGGGGTTATTGGGTGACAGAATAATTGTCTGCACGACAATAAATTGTTGTGGGCTTTCTCAAACCGTAACAACCTTGAAGTTACCATTGTGTATTGACACGAGAGGATAAATCCAAAATCATCCTCAGTGAAATAACTCTCCTTGTACGGGCGCTGGGGTTGATTCCATAGGCAAGGCCCCGGCGGTTGCTCTGGTCTCTGTGGAAGGGAGGTTTTCATTACCCAGCACATTGCTCACCGCTGCCATCACTGCCCGCCCAGCCTCTCGCCTCACATTGTTGTAAATGCCTGGAACATCCATAATCCCTTTGATCAACAGATACAGTAACACTGATACCCATGTAGGGTAGCAGCGTAACTTTTATAAATCCATAGAAAATTGAAAGCTTCGAGAAACTCATGCTTTCCTTCACATAATGATTTCATTGTAAGATTTGTTGTTGCTGCTGATGCTACATGCTGCTTTTAACTGAAGTGTTCTAGAGTTCTGCCTTTTGTGTTGCAGTGAGCTGGACCAAGGTCTTTTAGAAGATTTAACAGTGCTCAGCACCAGCCGACCACACCTGGAACCCTGGACTGGTACTTACAGGTGTGCAAGTTTTAAGCTGCTACTGAAACTGTGGATGGTCCTGGTCTTGTCACAGAAGGACAAAATCCTGTTCTTGTAAAGGGAGTAAACTCTGTCTCTTACTCTGTGACCTACTCCATGCATAAGGGAGGGGGACACAAGTGGCAGAGTTTAAGCATGGAAGGATATGGAGACATCTTTTGAGAGGCTGAGGGACTTGGGTCTTTTTAGTCTGGAGAAGACTGAGGGGGGTCTGATGAACACCTATAAATACTTTAAGGGTGGGTGTCAAGAGGATGGGGGCGGTCTTTTTTCAGTGGTGCCCAGTGACAGGACAAGAGGAAATGAACACCAGCTTGCACATAAGAAGTTCCGTCTAAACATGAGGAGGAACTTCTTCACTTTGAGGGTGGCAGAGCCCTGGAACAGGCTGCCCAGAGAGGTGGTGGAGTCTCCGTCTCTGGAGACATTCCAAACCCACCTGGACACGTTCCTGTGCACCCTGCTCCAGATGGAGCTGCTCTGGCAGAGGGTTTAGAGTAGAGTCTCCAGAGGTCCCTTCCAACCTCCTATCATTCTGTGATTCTCTCCTCACTGCACCTGGAGCACTTCCAAGTGCAGTAAAATTGTGACACAAGATGAAAGGATAAAAACAGTCTCTCTTTAGTTGGGGGAAAAAAAGGAAGCTTTGCAAACTCAGTTGTACAACATACAGCTTATACTTAAACAATATAGTTTTCCAAATGGTTGGATGCTTTATTTATAAATTTAACAAATAGATGTATCTTTACATCTATACCATAGATGAAAAGACAAAATGAACAGAAGATAAATGGTAGCTTTATTCTGAGAATCTTGTTAAAGCACCTAGGATAGATTGAAAAACTGATCAGAATTTTATCTGTTTTTTTTAAATGCAGTCTGTGTTTAAGGCCCTGTTTACTTAGTGATATTTGGAACTAGAACTTTACAAATAAACTGCACGATGTATCATTACTGTAGTAAAATTCTAAAAACATTATTTGTCACTGAAATACCTGCACAGTAGGGTTAGACCATATGTTCAAACAGATGAAAAATGTAAACGAATGAAAACAAAACTTTTAATGTGGTTGATTAATTGCTCACAAGCATTTCGGGCTGAGCAACGGGGTTTTCTGATTACTTGGACTGTCTTTTGTCTAAGTGCAAGCACGTATGTACATGTCAGGGATTATTCCCATGCATAAATGACAGCAGAATCAGAACTCGGCTTTGTGAAAGGGCTAAATGGGAAATAGCTGTCACTCCCAGGGGGGTTTCATTACGGAGCTCACTGTAACGATCCCCAGATTACACAGCTCAAACCTCAAAAAAAACCTAACCTAGCAAAGCAATGAGGGAAGCATCAAGAAGTCATTAAGCTACTCAAAACCAATGCTTTTCTGATCTCTTTTAAGAGCAGTCCTGCACCTTTATATTTTGTACTAGAAAAACACTGGAAGCTGCAGTAGACACAAGAAATATTCTCGACACTTCAAAACCAGTTTTTCTAGTAATACCAATGAAGACAGAAGTATTTATAACTTTTTATATATAGAACGTTGACCGAGTAGTCTTAGTCACAGTGCAATTGTTTTATTATAACAAATAAATTCATTTAGACTTTTTATTGTTGTGCAAAAGCAGTGTTTTGATTTGACGTAACAGGCTTCTGCCTGAAAATGTATTTTATGATCTCAGTTCACTAAAAATACAGATTTTGAATCATTCTGAATAGCCTCTTTCCCACTGTTTGTGCATTTTATTTATACTCCAACAGGAGAGGTACAAACACCTAAAACAGCTGACGAAATGACACCCTAAGACACAGTAAGCAGATAGAGAAGCAAAGCCAATCCGTTCTAAAATAATTATGCTGAAATGTTTTTACTATTAGTGGCGTCTCTTTCACGTAAAGGTATAAACATTCGTACAAATGTGTAAATGTGAGCAGGGCACAGCAAAAAAAAAGTTTCCAGCTGATGAATACTGAGGAATATCAAATTCTTGTTTAATCAGGGCTGCTGTGAAGCTGCTTTGTGAAGCATGCTACCACTTTTTAATTAAAAATGGGTTTGCTAATTTTTGCTAAGACAAGACTTGTATTCAAATGCTTTCTTTGTTCCCATTTTAATAAATCTTAAAGTTCATCCTCAATAAATTATGCCTTTCCAAATCTGAGCTTGTTACTAATATGTTCAAGTGAGATTTTTATAATGGGCTGAGGATGGGGGTGCGTTCAGGTCGCGGCCCTTTATGGCTCAGTTTGTGCGTGTATAAAGAGAAGCAAATGGTGAAGTTAAGACATTTCAGCCTTTTAATGAATTTATAAACCAGTCTCACCTGCTACCCCTTGAAACCTGCAGGCAAGAGCACTTCACTGACAGAGACTGAGGGTGCAGGGGGGAGTAGGGTGGGGAGGTTTGGCAGAGGGCAGGGCTTTCACTTTCTAAACCAAGGCCACCACAGCGGGTACGTTTTGGGCAGAGAAGTTCAGCGTGGGTGGGCTGGTTTCTTTTTATTTCAACACTACGTATTTGTAGCCCTTTCTTAGGAGAAGAGGCTTATACAAACATGATGTCCTGCAAGTTGGTGTGACAACACGTGGTAGAGAGTGGTCAGGACAGCATGCTTTTTCTCCAAAAAAACCCCCAACATTTCCACAAATGAAAATAGTGAACAGAAATAAGGAGCGAGGTGGACAGGACGGAACTGTTACGGAAGTAATTTGTATTTAAGTAATGGCTTATTAAGGAAATGAACTGCCACAGAGCTTCAGATTTTGACCGGTAAATGTATTACTCTCCAGGCTGGAGAAGAGAAATCAGATAACTCAAAGCGGTGTGGTCAAACCAGATACAGCAACAGGTTCTGCCACCAAGACACGTGCTGTCCTCCACGGTGACAAAGGGAAGTCCAGGCGTGTATCGGAGGGCAAAAGCCATCATTTACTGTCCAACTCACAGACACAGTGCAAAAATAATTTATTACTCCTGTGAGAAAAAATGTTCAGGAACAGATAAACAAACTCAGGTTTAGACCCAGAAGTAACAAATTGCCCAGTTATAGGTAAACCCCGTACGTACTCCTACACAAGCTTAGAGGCTGTACATTGTCGTGAGTATGAAGTTGAAAATTTACTAAATACAGAAGTATTTGCAGTTCTCTTTCCTAGTAGGTAAAATGACAATACATATTGACAGATTCGTGGTGTGCATATATATCTGTATCTCAGAGGATATACGTAGGCACACTAAGTATATGTTTATATTAAACCAGGAGCACATTGCTACACCAGTGCCAGCTGGAGACAGCTGACGGGGCACTGGGGACTCCGTGGGAGCCCCGTTCTCCCTGTCCATTCCCTGCTCCCTCGGGAAAGGGCACCTCAGCATCACCCAGTGCCAGCTGCTCTTACTCCATTCTGGAAGCCCTGTGCTGCCCAATTGCCAGGCGTGGGAGCCACGGGATTAGGCAGGTTCTTCTCCACAGAAATCTGGGCAGCTGACACCCAGCCCCGTGGCGGGAAGGGTCTGGACTACACCACAAAAAGCCGAAATACTTGATCTTCTTACTGTACCCCAGCAAATCCAGGCACTTAACGCTATCGGTATTTTTATTCTCAACTGTTCTAGAACAACAGGTGAAAGCTTATTAAAATCAAGAACAAACTTTCCGTAGAGCTCAGTAGGATAGGACAGCATCTTACATTCTAACAGTACTGTATTTTAATGAATCTGGGAATTGTAAATGTTTGGCAAAGTGCATACTTCAAGAGAACCATTCAGGTATTTATGATCACGTGACTGAACTTCAGAGTCAACATATGATAAATTCTCTACAAGATAAAAGGCACAATATTTACAGGTACTCTTACCACTGCAGCTTTAAATAAGATAAACGAAAGTACAACTATCATCTTTTAAATTAAACTGTTGAGAATTATAGTAATAGTCTTTCATAAAAAAGTAGATATGCTTGTGCATTCAGTACTCTTGATTCTGGAACCATCTGAACATGGGCATCACTGACATACACCCACTGTCCTCCCGATGCTCCCATGGCTTCCTTTAAACCTGAAATGCAAAAGCAAAAGCTGTTGTTTCTTGTCTTTTATGTCATCATCAAACAACTAACAATTATTGCACAGAAAGCATAAGACTGAAGGAGATTTCTGTTTAACAAATAATACAAAAAATTGTCCTTCTGGGCAATGAGCTTCAAATGCACAAGGACCCTACACAGGATAGACAGGGTAGTGCTTGGCTCTCACCCCTTCCACAAAGGGAAAGAGTAAATATATTTATGTTATTCTGCCAGCTCAACATTCTTGCCTTCACAAATCATTGGCTAACAGACTCTATTTTAGAACCTTATTTCATTCTGCATACCCAGAACATACTCATAAGAACTAGTGTGCTGTTCTCAAAATACCAACAGAAACCTCATGCTCTCCATGAAAAAGTTTCTTGCTCTTCACCACAATATTCCAGACTTTTAAAAATTGTCCAGTCCTAATACAGGTGAAATATTCAAATATATGGAAAGTTTAATTGAAATTGTCAGGGATTCTTGTACTATAAGATTTTCAAATACCAAATATGCCAAATAATTATATTTTACTGGGCACAGCTACCCATCTGGACATATTCTTTTGATTAGGAAAGAGAGAAGAGTTTTCCACCAATTCCGTTTAATAACTGGACCAAAATCCTGTTATTTACTCAGCTCTACATGGTGTTAACGCAGAAGTAGGTCATGTACTGGGTGTAACAGAGAAAAAAAAAGAATTGATTTATGCAGCCCTAAAAATAACAGAATATTCCGAGCTAAAATAGTTATTTGCTAAAAATCCCCTTAAGGATAAGGAGCTGTAGCCAGTGGTTGCTTTTGGTTTTAGTCCCAGAGAAAGAAGGCTCTGTCTGTACATACCCAGAACGCTTTTAGTGGCAGAAATATGCTCCAGTAATTTCTTGGAGGGTGTCCTGACCTTCACATACGCCGCATAGTGACCACCCCTCATGGACCCGCTGTGCTCCACTATCCCGTACAGGCTGTAGAGCACTCTGGCACTGTCCGTAACGTTCTGCGGTCCCAGAAACACAGAAAACAAAGAGAAATTATTTCACAACGAATTTTGCAGGTATCTTAACTAGTTTTCAACGGCATTACTCTAAAAGAAGCAAACAGACATTGACAGCATTTCCAATGGCAAAATACATCTATCAAAAATACTCGAGAGTCTAGGAATGGAATTAGTTACCATGGAAGCAGCAATACTTGTCCTTAATGCTGCCAGATACACTAACACCAGCAGGGCACCAGAGCTTAACGAGTACTAGTTATCACCTCTGATATTCTCCATCTGAATCGAACTTCAGTGAGTTACAGTTCTGGTCTCAGGATACTATTTGGAAATACCCACTTTCTAATTTGTCTTGGAAAGGAAAGAATAGTAATCATCATCATCATCAATGCAGTTTAACTTGTGCTCAGGACAACAACTTTTGAAGTACAATAAAAATTTGAAACTGGTACCTTGCAAGATGCGGAACAAAACGGTGCTAAGTCTAAAATCAGTGGGAAATCCACGTGCCTATTTACTTTCCGTAGGCTCAAACCAGCCTTCAAAAGGAAAAAAAAAAAAAGGAAAAAAAGGGAAAAAAGCCTGTAAATTAAATATTTTTACTAGGAAGCTTTGTAAAGACTGCAGCTGATTTAAACATTCTTTGTTATGTTTTCAGTACAGTGCCTGCTACACATAAGCATGACGGACACGTAAGAGGTTTCCCTGGATACTGAGCTCTTGAAGGTAACACTCAGTCAAAAAGACACCATAAGCATATTTCAAACAGTGGTTCTACCAGCTCCCCATGTAAAAAGCAAATATGGGCATGCACAGTGTCACGTAAAAGAACCACTGGTCCACCAGTGAGGCAGAGGAACGCGCAAGAGGGTTTGAGCCTTTTACCTGGTGGAATCTTTTCAGATGGAGAATAAGAATCGCAGGAACTGAAGAAATCAGCAGCTGTTTCCGAGCATTTGTGTAGACACCGTCCATTTTCTTTTCTGTATTTATGAATATCAAAATAATTTGTAAAGTGGGGCAGTCACACAGAATTTAAGTCTTTCTCAAACATCTGACAGAAACAGATCTACGGTGCGATGCTCTTGTACATGCTGTATAAAACCCAAGGGAAATTTTGTGGAGTAAAGCACATCTTTTTTCTCGTTTTTCTTGTTTTTAAGAAACATCACCTGCCAAAGCTGAGCAATATTTTAACCTCTCCTGCTCAAATCAGATCAAAAGTTGGAAACCTGTACACTATCTAGGTCAGCTTGCAAGCTGAGATACCTACATCCTCTGTTACTATAGCACCCAACTTGCCTGTTAAAGCCATTTCACCCGACATAAATGATCACTGGAACAAGAAAGGGAAGGCACAGGTCTCTTCATCTATGCTGATGTCCTGCCCACTAGGGCAGAGATTCATTTTACATTCCTCAGTTTCTGAACGACTAGATACTTTGTGCTTAATCAAGGAAAAGGCCTGAGGAGGGGGCTGGCTGCTTCAGGATGCCCCACGCTCTGCTGGTGTCAGCACCCAGGGCTGGGAAACGCAGCCCCCGATCCCCCCAGGGTGCAGAGGGAACTCAGCCCGGGGCTCTGACCAAAAATAGCTCCACGGTAACAGCACTGCCTTCACTGAATAATTCATTCATTCACTGGTCGTACACATGTCCCAAGGAAAATGTTTCATTTGAGGCAGAATGGAGCATTTCAAGTAGAAGTAGGTGACTTTTTATATCTCTCACTTCAGAAGGAAAAAGAAAATAGTGATTAATTATGAACTGATTTTCCCTTTCAATTTTTCACTGTGCCCATGGGACCAAAATGTTATTTATATGGCACTTACTCTCAGTCCAATAATGATAAATCTATGATTATAAAATATTTTTTTAGATTAATTTTTCTGAATTACCCATGCCTAACTTTTACCTCTCTGGGTTTCTATAAATGCACAACAAACAGGTGATTTTTTGTTACTCTAAGACTTCCCTATATATTTTATTTACAAATAATCAGAAGAACTTTTTTTTTTTTGTCTTTTGGAATTACTACACATTAAAAAAAATCCTCCAGACCTTTTCACAAGTTTATTTTTCATTATATTTAAATTGTTTTTCTTACTCAGTGAACCCTAATGGTCTGCTTGGGCTGTACAAATAACCGTCACAAGAAGGTAGTTCTCTCTGATCTCCATTCTTAGCAGTCTTTGTAAGGTTTTTTTTCTCTCTCTTTATTACAAGTGTCTTATCTTTGCCCCTCTTACATACAGGGGGACGGCATGTAATTTAGTAAACTGCTAAATTACTAGTTGCTAGTATTACAGCATTTATTTCAAAGGTTCTGGGATTGTGAAGGACAGAAACAGCAGTAAAGATTAACAGCAAATGATGAGCCTGTTCAGTTTTTAGTCATCTTTCAATTGCTTATCTTGGATAAAATAACAGAAAAGATGCAAAATAATTCCAAGTTACACCTACGGTTACGTTGTAATAGAAAATTTAGTCTCGTTGCCTTCACAGGATGAAGTTTTGTTACAAGCAAGTTCTGCTTGGGGAGACAATTTCTATTTATCCACAAGGGGGAGGCTCACAGTGGCGCAGTGAAAGAGCAGCACACACGGGTCACAGGTTCTGAGAGGCAACTCTGTAGTGCCAAAAGCGCAGATACAAGCACTTTACCTGTGGAGTTGGTTTTCTTCTGATACTTCTGTTTCCTTTCCGTGCAGCTCTCACATAAAAGCTTGTTGTTGCCCATCAGGAGCTCTACGGAGGTGAACTGGTAAAGGCAGGACTGAACAGAACACTCCTTCGAGCTCGTTATGTAGCTTTGGGAAAGCGTCTGGAAAGCGTTTTGAGGGGGTTGGGATAACGATTTGTCTACTGAGAACACTGAGTTATTTGATAAACCTAATGCCGGATCCCCACGGCTCAATTTTTTGTCTTCATTTATGGTATCAGAGAAGCTGAGTTTGGAGATGGCGCTGGAAATCACCTCAGCGTTCCCCTCGCCAGGTTTGCAGTGCGGCATCTTAGCATTCCCGTGGCCGACGTGCAGGCCAGGCAGGCTGCTGGGAGGGCTGGGAGCTGTTTGCCTGGAAGCGCTTTCGCTTTCTGAGGCTTCGCTGTCTGCGTCGAAGCTGCTTTCGGAGCGGGTGGCTTCCTTCTCGCTGCCCTCCGTCTGGCTCCCGTTTACAGCTGAGTCAGCAGCTGTGTCTTTGGAGCACGGGACGCCAGAGCTACCTTCCAGCTCCAGCTTTTTGTTTTTTTCCTGCATGATAACAGGGCTTTGTTCTTCTTCATTAGAGGGGGCTTTTCTGGCAAGCCGTCTCTCCTGGTTCAGTTGGTTCTGTAAATCATGGCATTGTTATTTCAGCAAGACGGGAGAGAAACAGAAAAGAGATCTGTGCTCTGAGATAGCTTTTGAAACATAACAAATTCAAAGCCAAATTAGATCTATTATTTTTTGTATTTTCCACCTCTCATGTGTTCAAGCTCATTATCTCCTGAAGATCTTTTTAAACCAATTTAGGATTAGAAACCTACACCCCAGCCAGCTAAGAGCATTATATTTACTGGGAGATCAATACTTCCCCCAACTAATTACATTCACTTTGTGACAGCTGGGGATGGCCCATCTGAAGTGGCATCTTCTTAATCTAACTTAAGCTTCTATAAGGTTCTCAAGTTTAAAATAGTCCCCTAAACTCCTATCGGAGGCCTGAGCTGCTGAGCACCTCCAGAAGAAAACTCCTCTCGCCTTGTTGGTGCTTGTCTTAGAATTAAATGAAACATCCCTACTCAGTTTTAAACTTTAAGCAAGAACTGAAGTCCAAATGAAGATCACATGAATGACAAAAAATACTCCTGAATATCTTCTTCTTCACGGTTTAAGCCTACACTAAATATATGACTTCATAATTCAAGTCCTTAAGCTTGTCACAGAACATCAACAAACACTGACTGAGTTCAACAACTGCTTGGTTTGGACTAGATGTTTTACTGCAGAACAGACAGATTGCACCAAAAAGAATTTTAAAGAAAGCGACTAAAATAGTGTAAATATATGTCTGAAAAGATGGAGGGAGAGCAAAGAATCACAAAGCCTCACCAATTAGACAGACAGGCTTCATAGGCCACTTTATTCATTCTTATTGAAAACCGAGTTGTTGCTTCCCTTAGTCTGTCTAATCTAGTTTATTGAATCCATACTATATTTTACTTCCTTAATTTTGAAAATATTTCAGCAATTGTGTTTTATGTATCAGTATTAAAGCCGTTACTGAGATTCTAACTGGCCACATAATCCTCTACGGATGCTAAGCCTTATTAAAAACCAGGATGTTAATAATGACAGTATATGACATATGACGACATTTATATGCCAATAATGACAACGAGAGCCTTTGCCATATTTCATTAACAATAATTTATGTGCACAGTAATTATTACGGATTTCTTTTAATCTCTAAACACTAATACATACAAATAACCTCTTCCATTAGGCTGGAGTATTTGCAGAACCCTTTTTGCTACCATTTGGAAGAACCACATTAGGAGGCAGCCCTGAAGACGGGCTGAACCGAGGCTCCCCAGCCCCGGGGGCTGTGCAGAGGCCAAGGGGGTCAGGGACACTGTTGTCCCCGCCACCAGCTCATCCCTGGGACGGCAGCACCACAGACCTGCCTGCTCTCCCAGCCAGCATGTACAGCCCCTTGCGATTGCAAAGGGGGACCCAAAAGAAAAGCAGTCAACAAGACCAAAAGCAACATGAAACTAACTTGCAAATTTTATATTTTTTTCCTTTACAAATGAAACTTAGGTTTTAATTATCACTAAAACCTACATGGTTCCCAATGACTGTCCTTTCTCATACTTCAAATAATGACCCAAATATTTAAAAACAAGTCACTGTCAGCTATATGCATAAAAAAAAAAAACAAAACAAACCCAAAAAAACAAGGACACCAACCCGTTGATAGATGTCAAAACTTCCACCCCTGCAACCCCGGAAATTTCAGAATAAATTCACAATGACTGGTTAGTGCGAGTATTTAAGTTCTTACCTTATCTTTTGTTAAAGCGTGTTTCTTGACAATTTTGGCTTGATTATTCACTGTAGTGACAGAAGAACAGTTATACTGACCAAGATCTGCCTCTTGTACGCTTTTGCCTTTACCTGTTCTTCCCAAAGGCACAGGTTTTGCAACCTATGAAATTAGAGAGGAAATTAGGAGAGGAAATAGACCGGTTCTGTATTGCTTTGCAACCCATAGAAAAGATGGATGTAGGTGGGTTGTGTTTCTTTACTTTAGAATATAGTAACCTACATAAATCCAATTAACTGGCCCCTGAATTGCAATATAAAGCTACTTTCTAATTTTATTTATTGTAAGACCTTTGAAGGACCAACAGAGAGCCACAAGAACTAGGAATGATAGAGAATTCCTTTACAGAATACAGACTAAACAATTCATTCTAGTATTGTATAACCAAATGTGGAGCTCTATGAGAGGACACAGCGCCCCAGAAGTCAGTCTCTCGTGCAGCCCATCACCTTAAGATGTGATGAAAGAGCTGCTGCACATCACAGAATCACAGAATGATATGGGGTTGGAAGGGACCTCTGGAGATCATCTACTCCAACCCCCCTGCCAAAGCAGGTCCACCCAGAGCAGGTTGAACAGGAACGTGTCCAGGTGGGTTTGGAATGTCTCCAGAGATTGAGACTCCACCACCTCTCTGGGCAGCCTGTTCCAAGGCTCTGCCAGCCTCAAAGTGAAGAAGTTCCTCCTCATGTTTAGACAGAACTTCTTATGTGCAAGCTGGTGTTCATTTCCTCTTGTCCTGTCACTGGGCACCACTGAAAAAAGACTGGCCCCTTCCTCTTGACACCAGCCCTTTAAGTATTTACAGGAGTTGAACAGATCCCCCCTAAGTCTTCTCCAGACTAAAAAGACCCAAGTCCCTCAGCCTTTCCTCGTAAGAGAGATGTTCTAGGCCCTTCACCATCTTGGTAGCCCTGCAGCAGCATATCTAAATACCAAGGAAAGAGATGACCATAAAGTAATGCATGTCCCCAGGTCAATGCAGGGATTGCTGTAAGACAGCAGATCTCTCCCCAACAGAACCCATGAGGTTCCTGTGTTACACGTGTGAGCCAGGGAGCACGGGGGCCTGGAAACTCAAAACATTCCCAAAGCTTTAACTCCTGGGCGTCTGATGAATTTCTTATGAGCGGAGCTGGTGTTTGGAGACAAGCGCATTTTGTACAGGATTAAATATTACTTTAAATACTCTCCCTTAAATATCCATGGATATATGCAGGATGGGGGAAGAACCACTCCCACCCCACCCCCCCAACTCTCAAATGAAAACCCCAAGTCCTGCAAAACCAGAGTACAGGCCTTCAAAGCAACACAGCTCCTCTGCAGCTAACGGGGGCGTTCTGAGAAATGCCGAAAACGCCAGAATAAATACACTCAAAAGTCTATCCATCTTTACACTGTCTCATCCCGTAGGTTCACTCCACCCCAAGGGACTCAGCTTCGCTAGATGCAAACCAACAGGCGAGAATCTAACTTTCTGCACCTTAAAGAAAAAAATTTATAATCATTCTATTCCTGTAAGTATATACTAAAAATACTACTAAATCAAGTTAATCTTAGACCTACATACACTGTAAATCAAAATGCCCATTTGTTCCATTATTTTGAACTAATTTAAAATTCTATGCACTTACGACATTGTATGTCTCTCTCTCTATATATATATATAAATAAAATTATATAAAGAACAGATGTACGATGGCAAAAGTATACATGGACAAGCATACATTTTTAGGCTTGAAATCAAAGCTCTGTGTATGTCCATAAAGATCTTCACAAAAGTATGTAAAAATAATCCACTGGAAGCAATATTTATTTAGTACATATTCTGTTTCTTACCCTCTCCTCTATTATAGGAAGTGAAAGATCAATGAAAGGTTCTTTTACTGTTGAAATCTTGAAGAAAAAGAGAAAATGCATATTAAATGCAAAGAGGAATATATGGGTTTAGCACACAGCTCCCTTTTTTAAATCAAACTGTTATCAGAAACTACACAAAAAGCTAATTAGTTACAAGATGTAGCAAAAAATACAATGAAGAACTTCCCAGAAAGTTTTTTGGTTGGTTTGGTTTTTTTTCTTCCTTTTAGATTTTAAGTTAATTCTCATTTTCTTTCTAACACTGCACAAATTTCATCGTACAGACATACAGGGCAAAGCCATTCATCTGGGCACAAACTGGACCTAGGAACTTTCTCTGAGCTCCCGACAGATCTGTGAAGCCACGTGGGCCTTCTAGATGGCACGGGTCTACAGAGAGTGAACTTGTAGAGTTTCCTGACCCAGGACACTCCTGCACAGGCGTCTGACCTCGTGCACTGTCAGGCAGCAAGGACCGGTTAATGACGGTTAGATGACAGGTTCTGACCTGACGCTCTCAGAAAAGGTGGAGTCAGGCTTACTGGTTACAGCCAAAAGCTTTATTAGAAATTTTCAAGCCATAACATACACTAGTAATTGTTAAAATAACTGCAATTACTGGGGAAAAGGGGATTGAAAAAAAGCCAACTTTCTTTTCTGTACTGAAGTCTTGTTTTCCCAACTATAAATCTAACCTGAAACTGGAAATATCTGGCAAATCATACCTACAGACATTCTCTCTCAGCGCTCTCCATCTGCCTTTATCACCGGAACATCTCACCCAAGCCTGTTTTTTAAGCTCTCTCTCTTGCTGTCACCAAATTCCTTCCAAAACTGACTTATCTTACCTCTGGGAAGACTGAAAAACAAGGCTTTTAAAAAAAAAAAAAGAATAAATATCATGTTGTACATGTAAGTTACTAGACACAATCGTGCCTTCAGTTCCTGTCATCGTTGCCCATCTCTTCCACCTGTGACCCTGTCTTCCACCTGCACCGTCTGACATGGACTGCAGGCTTGTTTCCACCTGTTGTGCAGGGACTCGGCAAGGTTTAGGCTCCAGTAAAGCAATAAATGAGAACAAAATTATCATAACTCTGATGAGTGACTGCCTGACCGGCCACTTTCAAACGGGGGCTCCACTAAAGACCTGAGTCAAAACATGAGTCAAAAATATCTTTGCCCACGCAGGCAAAGGGAAGTCAACGCCAAGCTCCTCCTCAAAGGGCTACAGCTGGCAAATTCCCGAGCCCTCTGCAGGCAGAATCTAAGAATCCAGCAAAAATAAATGGCACACACAAATGCACACAACCTCTATTTTGTATCTAGTCAAAGTTCTTCATTGCTACCAGCAGCACATCGCAGTGTTACCTGCACATCACACAGAGGGAAGTTTACCTGGCACTGCAGGACTGTGCTTAATTATTCAGGCTGATTGATTTACTTAATCTCTATAATATGAAATGTAATGTTTTAAACCAAACACAAATGTAACATTCAATTAGAAAAGTCATGCAAATAAGATTGTTCTCTTCCAAAGTTAAAGAAAATTATAAGGATCATGGAAAGCATTTATGATGAAATGTCAGTAATATTAATTATGAAAGGAATATGCTGTTTATTAGAGTTATTACATTAATTATCAGAAACACTTCAAGTAAAAAAAGTAGCATTTCCCCACTCATACTACTTCAAAGTAAGTCATTTCCAATTTTCAGGTGTATCCCAGAGGAGTAGGCAGGAGGATTTGTGTTTTAAGACAGGTAAGTGTTTAAAAAATATCAAATAAAATAGGGGTGTTACACAGATTATAAAATTTGGAACCTCCAGCCTTAAGTCAGATGTAAAATCAAGCCCAGTACTTGAATCTTTTTTGAATTCAAGGGACCCCTCTTCTTAGGTTTGCGGAGGATAATGCTTTAAAGAAGGAATAAATCATTTTAAATGAGAAACTTTCAATAAAGTCTTGCTTTTACAAACAAACAAACAAGTATAAAATTGGCAATACAATTTTATACTTTCAAGACAACGGAATCAAACCAGTATGTGATCTATTCCACATCAAACCAAATTCCAGAATACCTACATTTTCACATTCCTCACACATGACAGTGCTAGTCAATTCACCAACAAAGATCCTATCTATGAAGTTCATCTTCACACCCTCTCTTCCATATGCTGAAAAAACATTGCCTTTTTTAAATGTGAAAAACAACAGATCCAATGCCACACTATAAGCACAACAAAATGCTTTCTAAGATTTATTGTGAAAGCACAATTTTAAACATATTCAAAACGTTTTGAACACATTAACGCATCATATACTGTATTATGTCAACATTTCAAAATATTTCAGTGATATGATTCCCTTTTATCTTTCCCTTCCCCACCTACTGTAACAGAATAATAATACTGTATCTCTCAAGAAGCAGCCTTTTTAATAAAAGCTCAGTTTTCTTTGGAATACATAATATCATTTTGTCTTGATACAGACACTGGGGTAACAGACAGGTTGTCACCCTTTCTAAATGGCTTTTGAAACTATAAAACTCTAAAAAAATGAGAACAAAGCCTGTTCTAACACAGCTCTATGCCCTAACTCTTGCAGATTTGGAAAAGGTGACTTTCAAAACAGCTTAATCGTTATCAAGACTTTAATTAAAACAAAAGCCCCCAAATTAGAACTTTTGCATAAACACACACACTTGAATTAATTAAAAAATGCTCATTTTTAAAAAAAAAAAACATGCCTTCTTTGGAAACAGCTTCTTATCTTGGCTCTGCAATCACATCTAGAGTGTTTGCAGTATCAATCCGCTGACAGAAGTGAATTTTATTTATGGAAAGTGGCCTCTCTGAGTGATACAGTGATTGTGGCTACATAACAAACACGAAGAGGCAGCAAACTATTTTTGAAAACAAAATTAAATTCTACCTATTATTACAAGAGGCATTATTAATACAGGAGAACACTTTATTCTGGATAGAAAGCTGTTAAGTCAGCACATACTAAGCTCTTTATCCTTTAGACAGGCACTAGGTGGCACTAGG
Organism: Thinocorus orbignyianus; assembly: GCA_013400375.1. Lineage (NCBI taxonomy): Eukaryota > Metazoa > Chordata > Aves > Ciconiiformes > Thinocoridae > Thinocorus > Thinocorus orbignyianus. Next base: position 1,245,390 of record VXBW01000853.1, read on the forward strand.
ATAACACAGAATAAAAGTCTTGTAACTACAGTACTTTGGGACTGCTGTTTGCAACAGTCAGGTTTGAAGAAAATGGGAATTTAAAAACTTGTGCATTTTTAAAAGTATTCAATAAAGAGTTGCATACCTTTCACTTTCCTTCTAGTTTCTTCATCTGCTGTCTTAGTAGTCGGGTTATTAAATGCTTTTAAGATACCAGTTTGTATACGCTAAAATTAAAACAAAGGAAACATTTAGAAAGTATTCTAAGTGTAAACATTCTAAAAGTATTAATATAGGATTAGCTTTTATCTACTCTTATTTCCATAAAATAAGCATAATTTAATATTTTAAAACTACTTCGGTAGGTAACCATCACAAAATTTCCTCCCCTTAAAAAGGGAGCTGTTGTAGAGCACTTGAGAGGTTATCAGGAAACTAAGATTTTCAGTGAACAAACACTTTCCATTTCTTCCACTGTTGGGGCAGGTGGGGAAATGATGAAGAGAAATGATGAAGAGGCTGCTAAGTGTCTTTCAACAGCCAGATTTCAATGCCTGTGTTTGAGCAGTATTTTTATTAATTCTGTTTACTTTCTAACACTGCACGTTTCAAAGTTATGCCAGAAAACCTTAGGAGAGATACAAAACTTTTTACCAATCCGTATAAACGTCATCAACGCTTGCTCAGAAAATCCTAAAATTGATGTTTTTGAAAGAAGAAAAGTCATGCAGGTGAACAGGGGGTGCTGCCCCTGCAATTTCTCAGCTGCCAGGGGACAGGGAGAGATGAAACCCCTGAGCAGGAGGGCGGCTCAACCCAGTCCCCAGCTGGGAAGCCAGAGGCTACATCAGGTTGGTGGCCAGAACCCCTGCTTCCCTTCTTCCCAGAAAACAGGCTGGCTCTAACCTACACGCTCTAGTAACCTGTACGAGTCTCTCACGCCTGTGAGCAAATGACATTCACGATGACACGTGTCGCTGAAGTCACACTTAGAGCAAAGTGACCACCCTAGAGACACACAGTGACATCAAACCTCCCACGAGTAACCCAAACCCTGTGCCCTAGCAGGAAAAGAATCATAAATAACTCTTGTTAGACAGCAAATAACACTTGCAAGCCATATATTATGCCACGTCGCAGGTTCAGTTTCCAGTCCAGGCACCCATCAGCCCAAGTCATACTCTCACCTTATGAGTATGTGACCCGGCTCCCACTGCCCCAAGCTCAGCTTTGTTCATCTTAAAGCCAACAATATACTAAAAGGACTAATCAATAGGTAATTCATGAAGTTGAGCACCATAAATGGGTTTAGGGCCATAAGCAACCCTTTTGTTGGGATTAGCGCGTTGAACCATCTATTTAGGTCAAAGAAAGACACAGTCTTTGAATGGGCAGGGCGCTGGGGACAATGGCAGCAGACATTAATCAATTAGCAGCAGGGTTCAGCCACTTCAGGCCCCGGTGTGAAACCATCTCCAGCCCACATTGCTGGGAACAGCAGACGCTATGTCATCTTCACTGTAGCATCCACAAGCTTTTATCTCAAAAAAAAAACAAAAAAAAAACAAACAACCCGCTCGCCTACATCCACACTTCCTAACTTTTTTTAGCAGGGATGGGGAAAAGCTCAGTGTCGGATACAAGATACAAAACCAGAGAGAGGAGGCAAAAGTGTAACAAGGTTTTTTGTTAGTTCCAATAACTAGTGCCATGGTTTATATCATACTTAATTCTCATCGAAACCATTAGGGTTTAAATTAAAAAAACCCTAATGCCAGTAGGGCCAGGGAAGCAGGGACAGCCACGTTTGGCTCTCTCAAGGGGGATGGCAAAGCAGGGCTGCTGCCTCGTCCGAGAGTACAAGTGGCGTGAAAGAAGAAGGTCAGGGGCTGTCACCCCGGCCTCAGGGCTGCAGTGGCAGACAGGTTGCTGCAGGCAGGCTGTCCCCAGCCAGAGCCGGCGTGCTGGGAAGCCGTGGGGCAGCTGCTAGGCTCCTGCCGGGGTCACCACGGGCCTGACGGTCACCATTTGTCACACCACCTACAGACCCAAAGCACAGGATAATTAAGTGAAATTTAAAAAAAAGACAGAGCTTTTACTAGTACTGACCGTGCTGGAGCTGCCTGAGGTGATAAAGACACGTTTGTAGAGAGACAAAGGTGATAAAGACATGTTTGCTGGTCAGCCTGGAGAAGAGAAGGCTCCAGACAGACCTTATAGTGGCCTTCAAGTAGCTAAAGGGAGCTACAAGAGAGATGGGGAGGGACTCTTGATCAGGGAGTGTAGTGATAGAACAAGGTTTTAAACTGAAAGACGAGAGATTGAGATTAGATACTATGAATAATTTTTTCTCAATGAGAGTGGTGAGGCACTGGAACAGTGAGAGAGAAGCTGTGGCTGCCCCTTCCCTGGAGGTGTTCAAGGCCAGGCTGGATGGGGCTTGGAGCAACCTGCTCTGGTGGGAGGTGTCCCTGCCCATGGCAGGGGGGTTGGAACTTGATGATCTTGAAGGTCCCTTCCAACTCTGACCATTCTATGATTGTGTAGTAATGCACCATAAGGGCAGCAGAAGGGTGCAATTGCAGGGCAGGGGGGGGGCAACCTCTCCCTGCCTGGTGACGGGGGCAGCAAAAATACTACCCAAAAAGTCACTTAAAATTCCCACCATCTTTCATTACCCTCTCGTGGCAACTACTGTAGCTGTCACCACTCTCTAATAATAAACTATTCAAAAGGCAAATACAAACCCAAGCTCCCACAATGACAGCACATTCACGGCTGAAACTGGAGATTGACTTGAGGGGAAAGCACAATCACCCACTGGAGAAACTGCTCAGTTTATAGTTTCCACATTTTATTCCACAAAAATCAACAAACAACAAAATAAAGTCTCCCTCTACTACAAAAAGTCAAGAAACGTTTTTTAACTAAGATCAGCTGCTGTGGTTGTGTACCCTGTTCAACACCCTATGTTTTAAAGTCAAAATTTATCTATTTCTCCCTGTTGTTCAGTCCTGCTTACGACCAACTGTATTTCTGACAAGACCAATTTGTATTAATGTTCTGCTAGGATGGAAATTTTTTCAGTGCCAGGAACTGGACTCAGACACAGTTTTATGACTCATCTCCAAGATAATTCAGCTCAGGATCGTGACATTCATCACGTTGCTGAAAAAGAGGGAAGAGGAAATAACGCTGGTCAGGAGGAGATTTAAAGCCCCCCTTTCGGTGAGACTTACAAGATCCTATTCACCAAAATATCATCTGAAAAGAAGGGTCCAAAATTGATTCAGGCAGATGGAATCTAATGTGGTCAAAATAGTTTGAGCAAGTGAACAAACGCACGCTTCCTTGTGTTCCTCTGCAGGAGGCAGAGATAACAAAGCAAAACATCAGAAAAGCCACCCAGGGACATTTTTACTATAACGGGTTATATACTTGGCATGCAGGGATGTAGATTTTCAATAATGAAAAGCAACACCTTATTTATAAAACAAACAGTTCTTCGCACTCTCAAGAAATATAAGAAACTTTATAATATTTTGCTTTTGTCTGAATTTTTTCACTTAATTACATTTCAATGAAAATTATGGGCTAGCCTGCAGCTAGGAGCTGCTAATTTCTGTCCCAAAGCTTTACCCTGAAATGCACTTTGTCAGCTATGTCAGAGGCTCTACTTCTACCTTCTTGACCATTCAAAAGTCCTTTTATTTTTTTAATAAAGGCAAACAATTCAGATTCCTAAAGCTATCATGATCTACTTACCATACCCTTTCTGAAACTGTAACTTTTATTCCAATCACCAGTTTTAACATATCAACCTGAACGTAATTAAATCTCAAGATAACAAAATGAGCCACTGCTATTCCATTAAGTACATCTCTAAAACATAGGGAACATGAAGAACATTCAAGGAAAGACTAGTTTACCATACAGCCAAGTAAGTTCTTCAAAAACACGCACAAAGACACTACCTTTGTTTCTTCAATCCTCATTGCATCCAACAGATAGTGCAGAAGCTCCTGGCTGTCTTGCTGCTGGAACCCCTTAAATCGAGGAGCCCTATGAAAGAAGAAGCAAGGAATTCAAATTTACATTCTTCTTGAGACAAAGTCTACATCAGACTCATGTTAGATGCCAGGGGGACAAACAGGTGCAATCCCTGCTGGACCTAAGGGGGCTTTAGGAAGCTCCTGGTGCGGTTGCAATCACACCAACAAGGCTGCACTTTTATCTGGGTAGCATTTTAACCTTTTTGGGGATGGCTTGACTACCTCACGTGTGCATTAAGCAACCCATACATCGTAAACCAAAAGCAGCACCACAGTCTGAACTGGATCTTGAAATGGAAGGGAAGAAGTCACAAGGTTGCCCATTAAACAAAGAAAAACTGAGGCTCCAAATTATCCAAATGATAATTTTTTTAACTTCTTAAACAAAAGTATGTATGACTATCTCTTCTGAATGGCTCCACAGCCAATCAATCCAGTAACTGGCGACTTACTGAACTGAGTGAAGAGTCTATGAGTAAGATGGTAAACACACTAAAAACAAGTAGTATCACATAAGCATACAGATTTCAAATGCTATTACGAAAACATAAGATAAAAACTATAATAACATGATATCCTGATATATCTAATTTACGCTGTATTCAATTAATCTGTTATTTATGCTAAATGTCTTCAATTAATGTTACAGATACTGGAGATAAATGCTCTAAATATAGGGTTTCCATTCTAAGCATTGCTAATGAGAAAAGCTAGGGTTTGGAGTGGGGTTTTTTGGTAGGAAGAGTTACTCTTACAATGTTTCAAAAGGACCTTCTAGCATTATGAATTACCAACTCATACCATATCCACATCCAAACTCCTGTTCTACAGTCTAACAAACTGCAATACTTCACATCTGAAATTCCTATTAAAACATACAGTATTACCAGAGCCAAACAAAATGCAGCTTCATACCTAAAATGGAAAGAACCCAAAGCTGATAAGACAACGTTTTCATGGTTGTTTTGATTCAGACCATACAGCTGAATCCAGATCCCAAAAGCAATCTGGTCTGCAAAAGCAGGTAATAAATTGGATACAAATTGTCTGTTATTTTTCCCCAAAAGCTGCTTACAGGAATTGCATACCCAATTGGTCTTGAGAGAAAAAAAATCTGGGATGACAGGCTGAGATTTCAGAAGTCTTCTGCACTAATTTAAAGGAGCCTTCCTGATCCACCCACCGTAACAGCCAAGTATATCAAGTATTTTGCTCCCACTGCATAATGAAGACAAAAACATTACAAATCTTAGCTTTCTTGCCATTTCTAAGTGCACCAGAACAAGTTACCTGGGAAACCCATGGAAGATCATAAAGTGTCCACACTGCTACGGTGATTTAGTAACACTACATTTTCTATTTAGTATCACTACATTTCCTATTTACTAATCTGAATAGGCAGCATTAAAACAAAAATCCCAACACAATGCTCTTTTCTCACATTAATCAGGATTCAAAGATGAGGGATAGTGTGGTGCAGCCCATCCAAACTTTATAACCCTGGGTAAACCTTGGAACAATTCATCTAAAATGGGATTTGAAAGGGTGGATTTTTGCATTGTGAGTAATGCCACCAGCTGGAGTGCAGTGGTGACTTTTGGGGCATGCTGGGAAGAGCAACATGCAGTTGTAACTATGTGCATCCCTTCCAAAATCTGGCACGGGAAACGAGCGGCTGAGCAGAGCTCAAACAGGAATTTTCTCAAACTGTCAGAGCGGCCAGAAAAACCAACCACTCACTTGGTTACTCAATTTTATTAAACACACGTTGAGCCGGTTTTCATCTCCAGCCTCAGATTGCGTGCTCTGGCTAATCAGCACATCCAGCTGGAAAAATCTATCAACATTTTCTCAAGACACAACAACCCGACTTGCCCAGCCACGTCCCTCAGCTCTTCCAGGGTTCCTGAAGGTGAGGTTTCTTTCCCACTCAGACACTGAAGCTGCTCGGGGCTTGCTTCAGAACCTTGTGCTCACAGACAGGAGCAATTAAAGGCAATCAGAAAATGCATCAGCCATGCAATGTGCCTAGAAAAAACAAAACTTAAAGCTGGGCAAGACGACGAGATGGCAAGTCAGGGCATGGCAGCCCTGGGCAGCACCATGACACAAGGGGCTGGAGGCGCTTTGGGATGTAACTGGAGAAGGCTCTAAGGTGATGAGGCATCTAAGGTCAGTGCCTAAAATTAAGTGGAAGACATCTGGACCTGCATATGCAAAACAACACATTCACAAACATGACACTTTCACATTTGTACTTGGTATCTACTTTTTGACAGAAAGTTGACAATATCCCCAGTTAACAATGATTTAATGGTGCTGCTCCACCATGAGGCTTACCACAAAACCCGGAATCAGCACCGTGGGTGATTTTTTTTAAGCATTCTTTTTAAATTCAAATTATTTTTTTTTATATGCAGTTCAATCCAAAAAATTAAGTTCAAATTAAAAAAAAAATAATTCGAACTTGAAATACTCCTCCTAAAAATTAAATATTTTTGCTTAATATTTTTAAGATGCAATTTTTTGCTTCTATTGAAATGCAATGGCTTATTTCCAATTAATTTGATTATAAAACCCAAATGCATTTTGAAAAGCACTCTACCTTTATTTTGGATCCAATAAAACAGTCAATATACGCTAAAAAGATAAATAACATCTGTACCTGCATGCACTGTTTTGCTTTCCAATTTGCTAAAGCAGTTTTTTCACTGTTTCTTTAATTGAACGACCAGGAATCTGTAAGAATCTTTTTCTCTTTTTGAAACCCAGAAGCCAAAATCAGTTCAATTCTGAGAAACCTAGTTAGTTACCCACAGTATAATCGTTAGTTTTATTTATGAAAAATGTCCTGTTTTCCCTGAGCCAGTGGGAATCGACGAGTATATTCAGTCTCTGAAATACACACATTAAAGAGCTCCAGCAGGAAAACAGAATCTTGCATTTACACAACCTGGATCCTGGTACTAATAGGAATTTTTGTGGGGTTTTTTGGCCACAGAAGCCAGGCCACCGCAAGAGACATCACAGTAAAATGGAGGAAAAATGACTAATTGCTTGACAAAGAAGCAAGCAAAGGCTCCGTCGCTGTTACAGGAGGGTTTTTGCTTTGCAGAGACACCTCCCAGAGCCACATCTTCAACACCCATCAGAACAAAGCCCCACACAGACCTTTCCTTATCTTTGCTTATGGTTTGCAGCGTGCCCTCCCGCAGGAGGAACACACAATAACCATTTCAGATGAAAATTAATTTACTAAACAATATTTCAAGGCAAAACAGTTCACTGCTATGTTCCACACCAGTTCATTAGCTTAAATGAAAGGAGGAAATTAACTCAGCCTCGGAGTTTTTTGCTTCTCTTGGTCTTTTCTTTTACTAGCACATAGTGCACCTATGAGGACAGTTCAAGAAGGACAGGAAACTACTGAAGCCAGTACAGCAGAAGACCACAAAGATGATTAGGGGCTTGGAGAACCTCTCTTACAAGGAAAGGCTGAGGGACTTGGGTCTTTTTAGTCTGGAGAAGACTGAGAGGGATCTGATTAATGCCTATAAATACTTAAAGGGTGGTTGTCAAGAGCATGTGGCCAGTCTTTTTTCAGTGGTGCCCAGTGACAGGACAAGAGGAGATGTGCACAAACTTGTACATAAGAAGTTCCATCTAAACATGAAGAGGAACTCCACTTTGAGGGTGGCAGAGCCCTGGAACAGGCTGCCCAGAGAGCTGCTGGAGTCTCCATCTCTGGAGACATTCCAAACCCACCTGGACATATTCCTGTTCAACCTGCTCTGGGTGGACCTGCTTTGGCAGGGGGGTTGGAGTAGATGATCTCCAGAGGTCTGTTCCAGCCTCATACCATTCTGTGATTCCCTGTGCTTGTAATAAACCCTGTTCCAATATCACATAAAACTACATGCTTGAATTTTAACGGAAACAAGGATGATGGGAATATAACAGCTAACACTTCACAAGTGAAGTGGCAGAGAAAGCGACTTGTAAAGATGCGATATAAGGCCTGAGTCAATTGTTTTCCCCAATAAACGATGTCACTATTAACACTGCTTAACATATAGTTAATCTGTCATTTATGTATATAGTGTATTATGGAATATTGTATGTAATTCTAAATATTTGGCGCTCTGTGGAAAAACATTTCAGATTAGAGCATTTGTTTTTGAGGGGAAGTCACAAAAAAAACCCCTAAAAACAATTAAAAAAGAGGATGGAGGGAATTTCACACCACACAATGCATTTACTGGAAACTTCTTATACTTAGAAATCAGTATGGGGCGGGGAGGGAAGGAATTAATCCATGCTGATACACAGAAATCTGACAACTAAAAGATGTGTGCTCTTGTCTCCTTGAAAAATATGCTTCAAGCAAGATCCCTGGCGAAAGTGGGGGCCTTGAAGATGGTTGGTTGGGTTGACCGCTCACAGATGTGCTGACATATGGAAGCCAGTGCCAATGCGATACAACCTGTTGTACAGTGTCAGCAGGATAATGACAGAACAGGTTGAACTCCTGCTAATGGCCATAAGTGGTGAAGGACAACTGTGACATCTACATGCCTACTACTTATCTAGCCTCCCATTACTCATCTGGAGACCAGCTATAATTGCTTGACTGTCAGTTAAAGAAATACTTGTCATCGTGATCTACTGCCCAGAATGTTTCAGTAAAAAAACCTACATAGTAACCTAATTTTTAAAAGGGAAAAACAAAAAAAAATCACCAGTCCTCTAAGCATTAATGCTTTTAATTCCTATCTCATATTAATTTGAGAGAAATTAAGTTGTGCTTCAAAAACAATTTTAGTCATTCAATCATGCTGCACAGAACTGCCATACCTTTGGTAGCTCTACTAAAAATCCTCTCCAAAATCATCCTTGCAATAATTACTATCTTTGAGCAAAAAAAAACCCTTAGAAACAACAAGAAGTGCTTGGAAACAGAAACCAGAACACACTATTTGATGTTCTCCAGTATTGCAAAAGGCAGAGGAACCCCTATAATACTGCAGTACCCTATCGAGTAGCAAAATAAAACATTTACTTAATGTTAGCCTGAGAGAAGAAATTTTTCTTATCTGCAGATGAAGATGTTCATCTCTCAAGACTGTTCAGTTACCAGTGAAAGTTACAAAAAAAGCATGAAAAGGGTCAGTTTGTAAAAGTTACCACAATACACAGGACTCGCCTTTCCCAGTGAAACTATCAAATACCTATTCACTGTCACGACAGAATATTGGAATGAAGTTCTGCTCTTCCTAACCAATCATTCTCACTAATGATAGCAAGTTATACACAGCACCGTGACAGAAAAGAGAGCAAAATCCTACAGCATGATTAATCCCCATGATTAATCTTCTCTCTAAACTTGCCTGCAGACACAGGAGTTCTGCTACCACAAGGTGCTTGGTAGGAAAAAAAACAACCAAATATGGGCTTGCCCCAACTTGTAAATAACAAATAACACCAGGCATTCCTGTCCTGTCTGGATGGCACAGATAGACAGCACTTAGCTGTCATTTGAACTGATTTCTTCCATCTTTTTCTGTCTCACTTTCCCCCAAAAGAGAGAAATAAAGCATCATCACTTCCTTGCAATGCACCAGATCTCTGGTACCTGACCAAGAAGCACTTGTTAGAAGCAGCTCTGAATAGACATAATAGCTGTCTTGCTACACCTGAGCCATTTCCCACTTGACCATCAGAGGGAAAATAAGGCTCTTTCTACTCAGTAATGGAAATACCTGTCTGGGGAAATTTCTTCCTGCCAGCTGGGAGCCAAGCAAAGGCTTTATGCATGAGGTCTTGCATCCCTTTTATACAGATGTCTAATTCGTCCTTCCTCCTTTAAGTCCGGCTAAGATTTTCAAGAGTGCTCTGTAACAGCAAGTTCCACAGGTTAGCTCTATGAAATGTTATAAAAAACCTTTTCTTTTTCCCCTGGCTCTAAATCTGTTTCCTTTCAGTTTCACAGACAGCTCCTTGAACTCTTCTGAGGGCAACTAAATAAGCACAGCTAACTTATCTTGTATCATTTACTGTCTTCTCTTACTCTCATGCCTCCTTTCCATGTCCTCTCCTGCATAACTCCCAATATTGAAGTCCCTCCTGATGTGAAGGCTTCCCAGTTTTGTTACCTCTCCCTAAAGCTCCACACTGGCTTTATCTTGCAATGCTCTATTCTGGTGAACCTCAACATTGCTACTGAGAATACACCCCCAGTACACCTAATGAAATTACTGGTTTTCTCCTTCATTGTGTCTACAGATACTGCTCAGGTGGTTCACCAACACCACACACATTGCAAGTACCTGTATCGTCCAAAATGCTGCAGAGGTCTTCCTCCTGAGTGAGGAACTGAACACAAAACTCAGGAACGAGTGCAGATGATTCCTGCCAATGGGCACTACTTATATATGTAATTAATTTACTCTGCACTCATAAACCTCATCCATCCAGCTTTGCTAATTTGTTTCTAAAATTAAGGAAACTCTGACGAAGTTAACTGAAATAAAGACATGCAACCTCTCAGCTGCTGCTGCATGGAGAAGACTCGGTCTCCTCTGGCAGACAGCTCCTGAACATGGCACAGCATCATCAGCAAGGTACAGGGGGACACAAACGGGACCCAAAATAATCCTTCAAGGAAACATAAGCCGTGTGTCCTGCTGCCATTATCTTTAAATGGTAAAAATCAAATGGGAAAAATAAGCAAATTGGAAATCTTTTCTTAAAAGAGATTTTTCTCTACAGCGACATCCTTTTAAATGAAAAGGTTCAAAAAGACCCCTAATCAATGAGAAATATCCCGTTTCCTTCATTCCTTAAAGCTTTTACAACATTAGCTCCGTTTCCCTTAGCATTTCCTCTCAGAAGTGACAAATGCAGATGTTCCAAGCTTTGTTTAGGTTTCCCTCTAAAACTAATTAATTGTGCTAACTGCGCAGGGCCTCCGTTCTGTCTGTCCCACCTCTGTCTTGAGTCCTGCTTTCTGCACCTGAGAAGGAAGGATGAAAACTCCTTGGGGATGGAAGACCTATGTATATTTTGTGAACAGCAATAAAATCTTTCTTAGGCAACTATTTTTATTTTTTTTCCTGCATGTTAAGGTAGCAATATAATATGCCTATAAATAATTATTTGGTGGAAGTTTGAAGCACCTGAATTCCATGACTACTTTGTGGATTCAGTGCTTATATGCTGTAGCACTTACTTGCTATAGAAATCTAAGCTTTCTTCCACCAATAAAATTATTCAATCATAACAAATAAAGGAAATAACATATATGTCCTGCTAATATATCTGTGGTGCGTTAGTCACTAAGTCTCCAGATAAGTCAGAAGTCTGCAGTCCTGATATTCAGCATAGTGGAAAACCAACAGAAGGGCCCCGTAGCTATGCTCACAATCTGTCCTCGCAAAACATCTGACAGCTGCAACACTAACAAAATTAACAGTGGATGAATTAGTACCAGACGCTAAACAGTTGCTGTAGAAAGACTCATCCATTTCTTTTCTTCTTCTTCCCTTCTTCAACCCGGCTACCCCACCACTTGATAAAATTAACACTCGGTATCATTTTTTTTTCTTTTGTTATTTAATAGAAAAGCACCACGAATACCCTTTCATACATAAGATGATGAACTCCAGGCTGTGATCTCCCTCGACTCCTAAAGACACAGTCTGCAGTTGGAAGGACTGTGTGCCAGTTCTCTTACTGCTTTTGAGCAGCAAACGTGCATCCACTCGCAGAATTTCTCACTTGCAGGTTTTGGGATCCCACCTGAGGCCATGACAGAGCTGCAGCTGAACAAGGCAACACCTGCTCCTTTCTTTAAGGGCATTCTGCCCGTACCCCACTGCATTTCTACCTGCCTTTGTCTGCTCCTTTTTTGCCTGCTTTCTTCCTTCCTTCCCTCCTTCCTTCTCTGCCTTCTTAGGTCTTCTTTCACTGAGCATTTTTAAATTTTTGGGTAAGGAGGCCCAGTCCAAATGTGAGCATTCAGATTCATACTGCACCATCTGAAGCAAGTGGAGTCCTGAAATCCTACAAGGGCATCAAAAAAAAAGCATCTCTGGACATTAAATTCCAAAGTGTGTTCCAGCATTGAACTGGAAATGAGGGCAAGTGTCAGGTGTTAAATTATCCAGCTACCTTTAGTCTATCTTGCATCAATGGATCCAAAACAAAAACACATCACTATTCAGCTAGAAGACTAAAAACCAAAAAACTCATCAATACCAATTTAACCAAAAATTGTATATATTTCTATATATCATCTAATTGTGTCATCATGAAGCAGTAAATATCTTTAAAGTATTGAGAAATACATTACTAGGAAACTCCTGGGTTACTTTTTGCCTAGATAGCATGCTATAACAGTCCTGACAAGCAGATCAATCTAAATATATAAAAACCAGCAGCATACCATCACCTACTGACAGCATTTCAATCATTCACTTTTCCAAGAAGCCCAGTAGGATTTTGGAAGCAACTACACTAAGTATTATGTGTGCACGTCCCTGTTTTGTAAGCTACAAGCAATGATTCCAAATAATGTTACGGTAAAGACGGGGACTAGGAAGGCAACCCCTGGGTCACTGAGTCCAACCCTCGGTATCACAGACAAGTACATCTGATACTACTGTACAAGCTGCTTCATAAATACTTTATTTAAGACATGTATGGCTGGGACTGAGACAGCAAGGGGAAAGAATAAATTAAAAAAAACCACAAAAACAAAGTTGCAATGGGAGTCAGCAAACTTTTATGCAAAATATATAAATTATATTTTAAAATAATATTATATAAAATGTAATATTATTACAAATCCATCCCGTGCCCTTCTCCCAGCAGTTCACTGACTTGTCTTTCTCTGGCATATCTCTCTGAAATACAAACTTTTTTTTTAGTGTAGTTCTTCCTCTTACACATCCATCCTGTCATCTCTTTAGGAAAGATACTGTTTTAAGTGAAACGAGTTTGTGCTGATGCATGTGAAGACCACAAGTAGTACATGCCTTCAAGATTACTTTATTAACACGACATCTTGGTAGGATTCAAAAAGCAGTTTACAGAGAATGCTGCAGCAGCACAGATTTCTTCCTAGCTGGTACTCCCGCGATCTTGCCACACTCACTCTCTCCCTCATTTCAGCTTTGATAAAGTGTAGAAAGACAACTTTAAAAGATTAAAAAAGGCTTCGTAAAAATTGCATGACGGAACACTGGATTCATAGTACTGAAGTTAATATACAGTAGATGTACTGTTTGCAAAGGTGAAGATTTCCTGTTCTCCCACTTTTACCACTGCAGACTGCTGAATTTGCTGAAATTCTCCCTTTCTTCTTTCTTGCTTGTGTCACCATCAATAATCAGAAGACCAAAACCTACTGACACACCTGTGACAGTACTTACTGCTCCTGAACACCTCACTTCTTGCTAACAGGAAGAAAAAGAGCAACTAGGTACCTGAGATTTAATACCACCATACTGTGTAGCCATCACGTGCTGACTACACAAACACACATATGCACACACAAAGAGCAGATAAAAAGAGCATATCACTTCAAAAATACAATGCCATTTGAAGTGCACTGCACCATGATTGTTTTACAACACATTTGCTACGGTGGGCTTCAAAACATGTTTTGCATCATCTTTTCCCTTCTATCCTTAATACTCACTGAGCCAAAACTACTCTTCCCAGTTAATCATTTCCCTTCCATTTCTCAATAAAATTTTTATTCTTATAACCACATTTTTGAGGCAGCCCCAAAACAGGAGGAAGAGTGAGGAAACAGCATATTTTTCTGCCTTAATGTTATTTTCCAGGACACTTTATATTTACATTTATACTTATGTTTCCTTTTACATCTCAGAAGAGTCAAAAGAAGTCAAATACAATAGAAAAGTTATAATATTACATTTCTGAGGTTGAATTTTGAGGATAAAGAAAAAGTAATAACTGACTTCTTTATCAGAATTACATTTTCCCTGGTGTAGTCTAAAAGCTTTTGCTTCTCTACACCAAATTTTAAACCCATATTTGCACCGTGAGGTTGCCCTGGAACACCATGGTAGTCTGCAACTTTCTCCCTACCTCTCTTGCTGTTTAAAATTCCATACAGTAATATTGTAGCAAAGAAACTAACATGCATTATTTATCCTTTTTAATGTGAGATTCAGCTATGCCATCTTCCTGCTACTCTGCTTCTACAGCTTCTTTTACTTGTAAAGTCAGTATTTAACTATTTGTATCAACTTTTAAATATGTCTTCTACAGGTGCTTCAAAAAGCAAGATTGTTTGCATCATAATTGAAGGCACCTACAAAGCACCACTGTAAACATTTTCCACACCAGGAAACAGGAGTTTCTTTAGGGCTTGTGAGCCCTTTGCAATCTGGAGCCATATGCCACTTCAGTACCGCTTCAAATCCTTACTTGTTAGACTCTTTTTAATTTTGAATTGATGCCAAGGTCAGACATCATAGCAGAGGTTTCCCACTTAAAACCTTATACTTTTTTTCAAAATATCTCCATACGCTTTGCAATATTAGTACAGCTGTATACTAACATATCACAAAACCTCAAAGGTAATTCTATCTTCTTCAGTTTTACTGTGCCCTCTTCTGCCCCCTCACACTAGGTTCAAAGCCCATTGAAAGTTACTGGTTACGGACTGGGTCATACATGTCACGAAGAGCAGGTACAGCCCTGGGGCACAACAAGGAGCCCTGCAACTTTCAAACACGAAGAAGAAATTTTATGGAATGCCCAGTAAAAACCTAATAGCACCTTAGAAAGGACAACAGACATGGCACCTTCAGAAACGTATCACTGGAAATTTAAAATAAATAAGTAAGTAACAGATACTGACAATACGTACTTCTGACAAAGTTGGCTGAAGAGCACTTTGGGGGAAAGAGGGCCTTTTCCAGCTTCCCTCATGCTGTGAAGGAATAAGAACATCGCTGAAGTCAAGGGTCCTGGGCTGGAGAGGTTTACCACCAAAGGATCCTTCAAAGAAAAGGTAAATTTCAAAGTTAATGACACACAAGGCTTATTTTAAGTTAGTACACTTATGACAAAGAACAATGTCATTTCAGCCCTAGAGTACGTTTGGTGTTTTTTTTTAAAAAGCAGTTGATACTTACATGATTGCAATCATACAATCATCTAGGTTGGAAGGGACCTTTGAGATCATGGAGGCCTAGCATCAACCTACCACTGACAAAGCAACCACTAAACCATGTCCCTCAGCACTATATCTGCCTGTCTTTTAAATACCTCCAGCAATGGTGACTCAACCACTTCCCTGGGCAGCCCACTCCAGTGCCTGATAACCCTTTTGGTGTAGAAATTTTTTCTAATATCCAATCTAAATCTCCCCTGGCACAACTTGAGGCCATTTCCTTGTGTCCTGTCTCCTGTGACTTGGGAAAAGTGACCAATCCCCATCTCTCTACACTCTCCTTTCAGGCAGTTGTAGAGAGCGAGAAGGTCTCCCCTCAGCCTCCTCCAGGCTGAACCATCCCAGCTCCCTCAGCCTCTCAAGATCTGTTCCCCAGACCCCTCACCAGCTTTGTTGCCCTTCTCTGGACTTGCTCCAGCACCTCTAAGTCTTTCTTGTAGTGTGGGACCCAAAACTGAACGCATTATTCGAGGTGGGGCCTCACCAAGTGCTGACTACGGGGGGATGAGAAAGCTCATTATTTAAGCAGGAGTAGTTGAAAAACCAAACAATCCTTGCCCAGCAAATTGGTTGGTAACCGATAGTTTTGGAAGCAGGCAGGTGAATGAGCCAGTCTGATTCTCACAAAACCAGACTGTGTTACCTGCTTCACTCCTCCTCCCATGGGCACTGACATTCCATTGGAGAGACAACGCAGGCAACCTCCTCTGTGGGCCAGCATGAGATGGAGCTCGGTGGCACCGTCTGCTCTGCCTTAGGGATGGGGTGGCCAGCTTCTCTGACCTGCGAGCCCCACACTCAAATTCCCACACATCCAACAGCCAGAGAAACATATTGTGTTCCTCCAGGAACCAGGCATAGGGAAGGCATCAGCAGTGGTTCGCCATGGTCCACCATGCCAGTAGGGGACAAGCATGGGGTATATCCTGCACAGCCCCACCTGGTGTGTCCTGGTGTGACACTCCTGCGCTGCTCACATGCCATGTGTGCCTCAACCACAGATGGCCAACTCTCCCTGACACACTCCCAGGTTCATATGTGACCACAGAGCTTCCTACTAGCTGGTCTGTCTCTCACAAAAATAGATTAAAACTGCCAGGCAAACCACTAGAAAGGCTGCCTCATCTACAGATGATCTGCAGATCTAGACAAAACATAAGAGCTATGGATATACACAAATACGAACTATTTGTGTTATATACTATGAAAAGGTAGAAAAATGCCCGTCATCAAGCAGAAAGTTGGGAGCTCCTCCATTACCATCCTGTGCTGACATACAAAGACCAGAAAACACAAGTTTTTGTTCCAAAGATCTTATTTACATTGTAAGCATTGTCATTAAACAAAGAAAAAAATAAAAATCAACCTTACGGCTGGGCAAGTTTCACATCAAGCATAAGGCAATGTACCACTGGCTTTCTAAGCCTCTGGGCACAAACAAGCTCCAGACCTCCACTGTGGTTCAGGATAACTTAGTGAAACTGTTGCTGCTCGAAACTGCCACTGGAGGTAATACAGACAGCAACACAGTGAATTTCACACTGTTCTTGCCTGGAGAAGCTACGAACATCACTGACAGCCACATACAGAAATCTTCATCATTTCAGAGGTATCTGAAACAGAATCCCACCCCTCAACCCTCCCTGCCACCAGAAAGCTCCCAGCAAACAGCAGAGAAAGAAAAAATGGGAGAAAAAAAAAAACTCTGCAAAGTGTTTTTTTTTTAGCTAGCAGGGGGAAAGGAGTATCATCTTTATTGCCAACCACATATTATGAAAACCCAGGTCTCTCCAAGACATGACCAAAACCAGCAACATATTATTTTAATAATAAACACAGAAGTCTCTTTCCCAAATGCCTGCAATGAGCCTGAGGACAAGAAATTTGGTCCTTACAGGTCCTTTGGTCCTGTGAAGCATGTAATAAATTTTAAAAGCCTTATCAATGAAGCACTGCGACAGACTGGAATAAATACTTCATTAACACTTTCTAGAGCCATATATACTATTTTCTGTATCATACGTTCATACTGAAGAAACTAAATGGCAAACAAAAATAAGTCAGCCATTCTTTCTTAAGGTCAGACATTATTTGCTACTTCAGCGTCACAAAAGGTGAAAGGAAGTGATTATTCCTCCTCCTCCAGGGCTGCATAATTAGTTTTGTAAAAGGAGTGAGTTCACAGAAATCATAAACTGGCTAAACAATTACAAAACAAAAGAAAGAGGAGAGTAAGAGCATCTCTTTCATGGAGAGGCGATTTCCCATCCTCCAGGTTCTTCCCACATCTCCCAAAACTTGTATTCCTCATTGCATACTTACCAATTGGGAGTCTGAAGTATGACAGATTTTTAACTTTGTTCCCTTCTCCTTCACCTCATACATCAGTTCATTTAGTATATGAGTCTGTGCCAAGTTCTTAAAGGAAGAAAAAAAGAACAAGAAACACATGTTGATCTTTGAACTGTACATTTTTCTTTAGCTCTAAATTCTAGCTTCAGGTATAGACAAAACCAGATATATTTCATAATCTATAACTGAGGTTTAAATTAGACCACCAGAAAAAGCAGGTATTGCTTTTATAAGAGACAAGATCATTAAGCTCAGACTGTTTCTAAAATTGTATCACTGGTTTCCTAGTCATAACTTTGTTCTTTTTGTTGAACAAGATTCATTAACGGTTTGGTGGTTTTCCATTTTGTTTTTATGGTGAGGAGATTAGTATCAGAAATCATTTGTTTCTATTAAACTCCGCAGTCCCCTTCAAGAAGCATGAAGGCTGTGGCACACTGAGAAGCATTACCTCTCTGAATCTGAGAGAAAAACCAACTCGATATACCTCAGCTTCGTTTCTTTATTTTTGGTCAACCTTGGCTGCAGATCACTTAGGTTTCTACAATGCCCTAAATATGGGCAGAGAACAATCTGCAGTAATTCTACTCCTTACAAATTTACTATTTGTTTGTTGAATTTTGAAAGTACCACCACCATAAGTACAAGGTAAAGAGTATCAGCTTAGAGCACCTTTGTAGCAGTTTTGTCTCATTTGTTTACTCCTGTCTGCAGAAATAGAGATGTTCCTGCTCAACTGACAAGCAATAAGATGGTCCAGTACAAAACCTGCTAAGGCTGCTGCTTTTTTGAGGGTGTTGGATTAGTTGTACACTCAGTATCAATAAAAGTGTATTAGTGTAGCTCACTCCTCTTACTCTGGTCAGAAAAAAGCCCCTCATAATCAATAAAAGCACTTTTATAACTGCATCTGTTGTAGGGGCTTAAAACCACCACAAGGCACTGTGCAGACATTTACATTACGCACAAAGTGCCACTTTTCACACCCACTGGTACGGTAAATACTGTGCATTACTCATGACTGCCTAATGCTGAACTACAAATAAAACCATATGCTAGAGCACAACCCACACACATATGCAGTGTGTAGAACACTTGACATTTTGTCTCATTACTGTGAAAAATGCTACTGATCCAGGCATTCTTTTTTGTTAGTAACAGGAAATCTTGCTTGGACAGCAAGGAGTAAAGAGAACTTGAGCAGGACCTTCAGAAAGCAGAAGGAAGACTGGTAACAGTCAGAATCTTTTCTGAAGCCCACAGTTTATACAGATTAAGTATTTCTGAAATATATTAAGACAAAGTTGTATGATCTTCCCATCTTACCTGCATGACAGCATTAAAAAAGCATGTATTTCCTAAATTATTTATTCCTTTAACTGGAACCGCTGCACCATTACCAGAACTTTTTCCTTTCAGTATTTCACTTGCTTCATTGTTTTCTTCACGGAGTCGTATGATTTTTGATGAACCTATAATTAAACTATAGATTAATATAATTGCATTATATGAAGTTTAATCAATGCAATCCTTCCACGCATTATGTTTATCATTTTTAACATCTGGGGAAAGATACCTTGGTGGTACTCTAAGCTGCTTCACATAATCTTTAAAAAAAAACAAAAGAGTCATCAGCAGTTAAACTGGGGGAAAAAAATCCTCCCCAACAACTACATATATCCAACAAAATCTTCAACAATAATCACACTGTTCCATAAGACTGTAACTTCTTCAATTACCCAACCAATAAAGTAAAATGGGCTGTGTCAGTCTATTAACAACAGTCAGTTAAGGTGTATGTTCATTAGACACAGGAGAAACACCACACAAAGACTTTTTTCTGGTGCATTTGAAGACAGGTAACCAAAAGTGACCACCTGAATGCTGCAAGTCTTCATCAATTACTGTGCTTTGTTTGAATTGCCTCATTGAAACAACAATGAACATACAACTCGAAAAACAGCCAAATCAGAGGTGTTATCAGTTTCCTCAAATGCTATATTCCCTCCTCCACCTGCCCCCCTTTGTCACAGCCTGAGGAATTGCTAACACAACCCAAATGCATACAACACTGCTGTTTTCATTTTAAACAACAAAAATTTTATAAAACTGCAATGGAATATGCTACCAGTATTATGTCCACGTATTTCCCCATTTCCCTTATTATTTAAATAGATAAGGGGCAGCAAAGTTAGACTGTCATTAACTTGTAGCCTAGAGGTAATGAAAAGACTTGAGATAACAACATTTAGCCTCAAATTCTACTAGCAACTTTCATATTGTCATGGTTGCAGGACTAAATATGAACATTACTGACATCTGCAGTGTTTTAAATATTGATTAACAATGCATGTCAATGTAAACGAGTTATGGACTTAATAGATGCCAAGAACTGTGATGCTGCAATCTCTGTCTTGACATATGAATTCATATATTTGTTCTAATGAGTTTCACATTGAAGTCTCATTAAAGTGTTCTTGAGAAACAGCTAACAGACCTACTTACGTTAATTAAATGCTCATGCCAAGAGGTTTTTTTATATACACTCCTAGGTACTTTCTTGCTTAGAAGATGAAAAAAATTAAATAAAAAAATAAGTCATTAAAATATCTATTATATCTGGCAACAAACTTCTGATGCAGTCTGTCTGCATCCTATAGTGCCATCAAGGCATAACTATTTTTCTAAATTGTATACAAGTTCGTCAAAACGCAGTTAGAGGTGCTTTGCTGTTTAAAAGCATTTGTAAGTGTTCTTGGCAATACTGCTTACACAGCTTCCCACTCGTGTGGAAAATTAAGACAGTACAAGGGCAAAGTAAGACACCAAGTTCTCCTTGAATGACAAACAGCTTGGGAGCTGCTTGCACCCTGAAAGAGACTGTTTTGTGGGCCACAAGCAGCAACACCTTTTAATTGACATGCTTAGAGGGGGCACGCTATGGTGTCTTGAGCCTCCTCCACCCACCCAGAGCTCAAAAAAGAATCCTAGCAGGAGAACAGGAGCTTCAAGTTTCTGCAACTCAAAGGCACTGATCGCTCTCGGCAATTTAATAATACAAGCGGACCCTTCTTCCCCTCAGAAAAGTGAGAGAGAAGTGTTGGGGAGAAGAGATAGTTAAAAAGAAAAAGAAAAAAAAAGAAAAAAAAATAGGAAAAAAAAAAAGGCAAAATTGTGTAAATAATTTGTGTATTAGTATACCACAGTTGTTGCATTTATCCATCGGCATTCAAAAACATCTGGGACAGCATCTTAAAGTAAACAATGTTCACAAGGCCATCTGGACAAAACTGCAGGCAAAAATTAAAGCATAAGCATATGGAAAAGCAGATTTTTCTCTTCCCTTTAGCAGTACAGGATGACAAATGTCAAACCTAGATCTGTCCACGCTTCACTGTGCTATGCTTTGCAGCACCACCTGGCTCTCCTTGCACAGCCACCAAATATGGACAGCACTGCCACAGCAGACCATATCTGCAGGGCAAACTCGATAAAAGCATTTCACTTCATGGTTAAATGGCAGCTTCACACAAGTAGCAAGGTTCCATTTGCTGAACCTTACATATAAATTATTTAAGGGGGGGGAAAAACAAAGCCGAAGCATCCAGCTTTGCGCTACGAGCTGGATGAATATGCAATTATAAAAGGGAATAAATGAGAACCAGGCATCCCATTGCCACAAAGCCGCATAATTAGTATAGGGATAAGGAGCAGTATGAGTAAACCAAGAAAAGGTCTGTATGTTGTTACATACAAGTCCAGGAAACTCCTTTCATTCAGAAGGTTTTCACTGGTGCCTCTTGATTTTTAATAGATTTTACAAACACAATCCACTTGCCATTTTATTCGTGTTTTGTATCTGTAAAAAAGTCTTGACAGAAAAGTGTTCCTTTGCCATTACAAACATTATCCTCGTTATGCCTTGTTACTCCACGCAGATATTTTCAAGGACGTACACAGAGCCAGAGGAGGGAGTACAGTTTTTAATTTAACTCTGTTCAGTGTCCCCAGCTCAGTGATAAATGACAGACAGGCCCGAAGCTGAATGTTCAGTTGTCATGTGAAGACTTGGTCAGTCTTAATAGGAGATGCTGGTAATGACTGTGATAGCTAATACTTCTACAGATTGGGGCTGGAGGGCTCTTCTGCAAGATTAACCCAAGGCTACAAGTATGTTATTAATCAAAAGGGTAATATGTAATTTTTTAAAGTGAATTTGCACTCAACTGTTCCATAGACTCCTGCTGACACAGTCTTGCAATCCTGTAATATTTTAGCAGGCGAGCTTTTGGATATGAAAAGTGACTTCTAAGCCAATATAGACACAAGAAGGACACCAGCAGAAGGACTCCATCAAAATGGTTGTCATCTGCTGCTGCCCACAAGGGCCTTCAGCTCCTGGCCAAAACGTGGTTTGAGAAAAGCAGCACCCCGAGCAGCCCAGCTGCACACAGTGATACCTGTTACAAAGGACCTCACTGATGTGAAGAAGAGCAAGGCAGGTGAAAAGCACAAAAGTCATTAAATTCACAGACTCATTTCTGCCTGTAGTTCACTATTAGATCTTTTAGATAATTGGCACAGTGCTCCTCAACCTCTCTGCCCTTCTCCAGCTCTGTGGACATCAGCCCCAGGCAGGTCTGTCCCTCAACAGCGGGGACAGAGCATCCAACTGCAACTGTTTTGGGGCTCGTGTTCAGACTACACCTCTCTGTCAGACTCCTCCTGCAGTTTTTTTGCAGAGGTGGCCTTCCTAATCCAGTCACACGGGGAAAACTCTCATCCAAGTTGTGTCTTGATCACCACAACTTTCCTTTTCCATCTGGCTGCAGAGATGTCTGACCAGAGTACTCTGCCAAGACCCACTGCCCAGCTCTCCATCCAAGTCATTGCACCCTACTGACCACCTCCTCCCTGGCATCAGGTCAGTGCCTGCCTCTGGTCCCACCATGACCTCCACCTCCAGCGCTCACTCCTCAGACAGCTGGACTTGTGCTTAGGCGATGCCTTCAGGCTCAGCAAAGCTTCCCAACGTCCCCCTGCTCTCCCCCATGCTGGCAACCACCTTTCCCACCATAGAATCAGAATGGTTCAGGTTGGAAGGAACCTTAAAGATCATCCAGTTCCAGCCCCTTGCCGTGGGCAGGGACACCTCCCACTAGACCAGGTTGCTCAAAGACCCAGAGGAAAGAAAGATGAGAGTAGAGCCTGCTCCACTGCTACAGCTCCTGCTACAACACACTCTTGTCCTGCAACTATTCAGCCTTTTTTTTTTTTTTCCCCTTTTTTTTTCTTTTTTTTTTTTTTAACCTACTTCTGCTCACCTGTGGTCTGGTCTTGTCAGCTCTCTGGGGAACATCTCAGGGAACATCATTTTGTCCCACAGCTGCCCAGCACCAGCCTCATGGGTACACGACTGCGATTCCTAGGCCCGACGCTACCACAGGCAATGACTTAGTCCGTGAATCACAGGGAGTCACCAGCCCAGGTGTACACACACACACACGCACACACACACACACACGGCGCTGACACATCCGCTCACAAAAGACGTTCAGGAAACTTACAGCGGGGTCTTTATCAATTTGTTTTGCCAGTATTTCAAACATTTGCAGGGCTCACAGACTTCTGTACCGCCCTTGCTGAAACTGAGCTGTGCCTGAGGGTGCAGATGGTATGCAAGCAAAACGATAAATGACATCCAATTTTTCTTTCAGCCGGGGGAGTAAGCATTTTTGCTCATCTTTTCAATGCAACTTTTTTTTTTTTTTTTTTTTAATTAAAAATGATGGTTCCAGGAATATGCACTTTTATTCCAAGGTCAAGCCTTTTCTATTGAATACAACTCTGGTACTTCAGTTGAAGGTCTTCACAGTAAAAGCAAGGTTAATAGACTGCCTTTCTTTTACCAAGTTCTCATCACGCTGTATTATGAAATGCTACTAAATTGTCTGGCGCTCCTTTTTTATTTCAAAAATTTGGATTTTTTTTTTCCGACACTGTACAACAATGAGAATCTAACCCTTAGAAAAACAGCTCTGTTCTCTTCTGAAATGGTCACTAGCTTTAGGTTTTAAAAGCCCGGTTTCTCTTGTGGTGTTACAATCCTACCAAATTAAAGACTGCAACTGCAATTTTATTTCTCTGATTCTGCCAGAATGTTATAAACTAAAAAACAAGTCAGCACAGTGTGCAAGAGTAAGTTATCCAAGCACCCTCTATGTTCAGATGACATGTGCTACACCTCAGAAGTAAAAAAGTATGTGGACAGGAAAGGGAAGAATCTGTGGATAAAAATGACAGAACTTTTTGGTTCAGTTTTAATTTCTTTGCAACTTGTATAATTAACAGTAGCCTCTAACAAGTAAGGAAACTTGAAAGAAAAATTTATGACTCACAACAGAAATGTCTTTTTGCTAAAGAGTACCTCAGATTTGGAGAATCAGCATATCCAGCTTTATCTTGCTAGTTAATTTTCTCTTTATATAGACAGAATGCACTTATATGACTTTAAGGGCCAAATTACACAGTAAAAATCAATTATGAAAGAACACCATTATTTTTTTTTAGTGTGATCCTTTGTCAACTGCCAATGTTCACAGACAAATGCAGATCTGAAAAGTTATTCATCATACTATTTGTTTTTCCACACAAGTCAACACTTATTACTTGCACTGTAAAATTATTTACTTTTTTAATCTTTCCTTTATATCCATTACATCAATTGAAACAGAAATGTAGGTTCTAAGTTTCACCTACTGTAAAATCTGGGCAGTTGAACTTACTAGCAAAATCTCATTTCTCTGCTCGACCTTCCCAACAATAAATTTAACCAGAAAAATTGAGAATAAATATTCTTCTTTCCCATTCCATCGCCACACAAACACATTTAATTAACTGCTCTCTAAAAACATGGAGTATGCATTCTCATGTCTCCACCGACGCCTGATTTGGCTTTTGAAAAGGAAAATACGTGTAATATTCACTTTTAAGACTGCAAAACAATTTATTTTCTCCACCAAATGAGCAGACACCGCAGCCCGCAACGTCTCAGCATGGTTTCTGTGTACTACATGTGCATTATGTCCATGTGAAGCTCACAAGTGTGCCACACAGACAATACTGCACCTGCCTTTCTGTGAAAATCATCATGGCCTGCTAACCTCCTCCACAAAACAAATTTCTGGGTGGTACACCCTAAAAAGCAATCTTGCTTTATTCTTCCATCTTGTGCCCAACATGACCTCTTAACCAGACTCCACTAAATAAAAAAAAAAAAAAAAAAGAAGGCCGAGGGGGGAGCATGGGGGTGGAAAAAGCAGGCATTGCTGGGTACAACAAACCCCAGGATCAGATGCGAAAATCACACAGCTGCAAGCATTCTTTTGGGAACCCAGCACTGGGATTTATCTCAATTGCTTAATGTAATTACAAAAGTCAGTCATGTAGTAGTAATGTAATTTGCACATTTTTACAGCTGAAGTGAAGTTGAATCTTTATGAGAGGCCGAGTGAAAAGCAGGGATCCTGCTGCCACACTATTCCACCACATTAGTACCAAATGACAAGCATTTTGCTTTTGTTTATTTTCCAAGATGCATTAATTAGGAAATCTATATAACCCTCCCTTACATGTTTAAGCTGATTATTTTATCTTTAAATGACTCCTGCAGCTTTGAGAACCAAAAAAAAAATACCCTAGCAGCCCTCGTCTGTTACTTATATCCATGTTCGTACTGCATTTATGCAGAAATTTCTACAGAATGCTATTTGCATTTTAACGATGCACCATGCCAACCAGTTGTTCCAACAGAAAGAAATCCAGACATAAGATGAATTGTCGCTACAGTGCCACGTTCTGATATGAAAATTAAGCGTCTTCACTTTGGCTATTTTTTAGGAAGAAACAGAAAAGCAATGGGGAAAAAAGCACGAGACTGATTTTTAAGTGGGAAATATGAATAATTGCCAGTTTTACACTACTTGTTTCTCACACAAGTTTTTTCATTTATTTATTATTAGAGTAATTCATCTTTATAGTGGCTGAATATCAAGAAAAATATAAGCCAACTAACAATTTAAAGGATGACAGTTATACTGAAAATACCACTGTCACAAAATAAAATGCTACACTTAAAAACACAAAGGCAAAGTTGTCAGTAGTAAATTTCCACTGTTATTTCTTGTGTCCTTTGTGTTCTGGACAACAGCATGAATTACATTTTTATTTCAGATTTTATTTTTAAAAAATCTTTATAAAAAAATCTTATAAAAAAATTTTAAATCTTACTTAATCTTTTCAAAAAAAAAATTTTAATTCTTACTTAAGCTATATATCTTTAGGGGGAGTACCAAGTATGTCAGCCCAAGTATTTGACAGAAAAGGCATTGCTGTTAAATTTATCGAAGTGGGACAAGAATGCCCACTCTGCCTGGGAATTCCTTCTCACACTTATTTATCAACACACGCCTGTTTCTCAGCCTCTGCCAGCGAGAAGCCCGGCCCGATGCAACACAGTGTGCCAGGCAAACAGCTTTCTCCTCTTTCCCCTGCCACTTAAGAAATCCCAACAAATCATCTTTGGGCCAGCGTTCCCAAAGCTCTCCAGAACGGGATCCAATGTGCTCAGCACAGGCTCACTCTCTCCCTTATGGAGAGGGTCACTGATTTCCAGCTTTGAAAACCTTACTGGGAGCACACACAGGCGCTGGCTTTTTGTGTGAAGGGATTGCACCTGAGCTGTAATCCCTTCCCTGCAGAGAGCGGGACACATGACTGCCCTGTAGGATCAACCTCTGCACTCCAAGACCTCTTGCTGCCGAGGTGGCCACCCTGCAAGGCATGTGCGTGACCTCCTTAGCCCTGGAGGACGCTGGCACGACTACTTGCATGCTCAAAACCAGCCATGTGAATTTGAAGGATGAGGCGTAACTGTGCAGACCGGTAACACGCGCTCTGAGACGCTGGGAAAGCAGACTCTGCAGGTTCACCACCAACTTCAAACCCTCCCACCAGTTTGGCAGAGGACCCTCGCACTGGCCACAACCCACCCTCGCCTGATGTCACCAGTGGTACCCAACTCTGCCTTCCACATCGCTGTCCTGAACCTCCCCTCCCGAGGCACCAGAGCAAGCAGGGCCAGCTCAATGCATCGCCACCGCAAAATATGTGACCGCAAACTGGAGCTGGGTAGCAGCTAGTTTTTCATTTCGCTGCCTGATTTCAGAAACCAAAGGGAAAACTGACTTAAATAAGATGGCAAGGCAGGAGGTGGGGAGGAAAAAACCCTTATGCCCCTAACAAAAACAACACTCTTTTTTTTCCCCAGTTATATCAGGCCAGTATTTCAATGAAATGTATGCGCTTTCAAAACACAGCATCAAAATGCAACGCAAATATAGTCTGCCTTCTGCTGCTACAAACCCCCGATTTCTAAAAAAATCCTAGGCCAAGTTTAAGCTTTCTTTTCCTGAGTTAGTTTGGAATTTTCGTTGCTTAACTAAAGATACTTCACAGAAAACTTCCAAGCACCACACTGGAAATTCAGATATTTTGAAGACTTACAAATTAAGAACCTAAACCATGAAGCACACAGAGTCGTATCACACTGAAAGTCTTATCCAGCAGCTCAAAATCAGAATGAAATCGCTTCCCCTAAATTCACTAAAACGAACACTACAGCATTTTCATCTGCAAGCAAGCTGCAACACCCATTTATTACACATATACTTGAAACTGAAGCTGTGAACAAAAGTGAAATCAAATATTGTATTTTCATCACTCCAAGTGAAAAGATGCCCAAAATAGCAATTTATCAATTTATTACAATTGAATAATGTAGCATATAACTTGTGACTAGATAAAAAAAAAAAATATGTATTTCTGGGTGGCTCTTCGTTTTTTTACCCCTTAAAAAATAACGTTATGTCTATTAAATCCAGTAGGATTTACACGCATGCAGCTAGAGGAACACCCAGCCTAATTCAGCAAGGGAATTCTTTTCCATTCTTACTTCTAACCAGTTTATTTTGTCTGCTAAAAACTGTTGCAGCCAATTGTTTAAAAAGGTTAAGTAAACTGTTTTTTTGTGAGCAAAATCTGGAATCCAATGCGCTCCCTAAGTGACAAGCCGAAAATGCTGCCAATGTGTTACAGCATTGAATAACATCAACATTATCAAGAGTAGATGGTTGAGGGCCACAGGTAGGAAGTTCTATCTATTTTATGTGTATTGACAACATATAGTAGGCCCCTAATCTAAGAAAATAATTTAATACTATTTTCTATTAATAGAAATGAGCATTCTATCAATTAAAACCCAATAACATCAACGAACAGAAAGCATTACACCCAACAATAGAGTACTAGAAAAATCCACTTAAACAAATTTAATTAACTGTGGAAAACAAATTTAAATTAGAAAAAAATTAAGATGTGACACATCCACACCAGGAAAATTAAATTAATTTATGCTTCTATATAGTTGTTATGCATTAATTTATATGACATCTTACTTAAGTAACAGCTTCTCTACAATAAACTTCCTTCATTAGAGACAAAATTTGGAAAAACTGTCCTATGGTGCCCAAAGTGTTTTTAAAATGTAATCATACTGCAGAAAAAAAGAAAAAGAAATTATGTTTTGACAGGCATTAACTGCCCAAGTAATTGTGCAGTTACAAAATGTATTACATTCGCATCATACATAATTTTTCAGTTGTATGTTTAACACGACTCAAAATCTGAAATGCTCATTTTTAGAGACAGTACATTACAGATGTCTGCAGATAAAACTATTTGTGTAAACTTACTTGGTTCAGCCCTGGAACCATGTTTCTGAAGAAAGTCAACTATCTGAGCCAAAACCTTTTTGTTGCAATGTGTTGACAGTTCTTCATCACATTCGTAACACCTAAACAAAAGCAGAAACAAACTGGAATTCGGGATATCTGGATGCCCCTCCCAGGTCTAACAAATGTTTCTGACAATCTTACGCCAATTACTTAAGCTCTAGGTTACAACTTTTCATACTGAAAAGAGGAATAAAATTGAATTCTGTCATCCCATATATGCTCTTCTATAGATCAGCCCCAATTCCCTGTGATACTTACAGATTTAAATAATCTCAGTTTATAGTCCTGTAAACAATCATATAAAAACAAGCAGGAAGGACAAACTCCTCCAAAGTATTCACTTTACCTGAGAGAATCGTTCTTTATCATGAGAAGACACTACTTTAAGTTCTGAGCAGTCCTTCTATACAAGCACCCACAGACACCTGCACACTCGTTCTTACCATATGATCCACGTGCTGAGGTTGATAACGATGCAATGAGGTTCTGTGCGTGCTGTTTGAAAGTGTTTCAGGGAATGCTGGCCTTCCGAATTCTTACTACATCCCTAAAAATGGAAACATCAACACAGTAAGAGGTGAAAAAAAACTGTATTATTAGTAAATAAACTGCAAAAACCTTACTTTTTGAAATTTGACAGAAAGCTATATGGCCCTAAATACTCATTTAGCATTCTCAAGGACTGAGAGGGTTTAACACTCTTTATAATCCGGTATTAGAAATATATCAATTAACCTTTGAGGTTTTCTTAAATGAACACATTTTCTTTTTACTAACAAAGGAAAAACAACTACACAGAACCAAAATTTCATCTTTTCCACTTGGAAAAAATCAGTTAAAAGTATAGAAAATTGCCAGGTTTGTTTTACCTTCACAAAAATAATTCCTAGTTTTTAAGTAAGTATCAATAGACAGTAAATTATGCCATTCACAAAAGTTAAGAATTATCTTTAAAAAATGCTAATTAAATGACTGTGTGGTGTATTTGGTCCACAGAATATCAAGGAAAGCATAGTACAGGTAAACCTCACTGCTTAAGAATGCCAAATGCATTCCAGAAAGCAAAAAGCACACAAATTGGTTTTGTACAAAAATGCTACTCAGAACACACTATTTATGTGCAGCAACTTTGCGAGAAAGCATTTCCAATTTTTCAAGTATTTACAGAGTGGGACTTAAATCTTTAAGACTGGTGTCCGAATGAGACATGAGTTTTGGAGGCTTATTAACTGCATAAACATGAAAAAAGCACACAGATTTAACTCCTTTTAAAAGCCTTCCTTAACTACAAAATTTCAGAGCCAAGCTATATGAGTCCTCCTCAGATCTAGGTAACTATCTTCTGAAGCCTGCTAACAGCATGTTTCTTTGCAAAAATAAATCCGTTCAGATAATATTGGTAGGCGCTGGTTTCCATCCTTACTACAGCAACACCAACTGAAACTCTAAGAAAGTTGGGAAATGCTTTTTTCAGGTAACTGTTAGCTGAACCAAGTGTGACACAGCCTGTAAACTGCATTCTTCTGTATCAGGCTTTACTTCACCCACAGGACAGAAACTTGCACAAGTCCTTGGGGTCAGGACCTGCCATTTAAAACTCCAAGGCCACGATTTGACATTATAACTGATCCAGCCTAATGGCGAGCTGCCACAAAAAGCAGCATTCTCACTCCAGCACCGTCCTTTCTCCCTGGTTTCAACCAGATCTAGCAATTCAGTGCCCACGATGTAAGCTGATTCAGCAATATACGTACCCATTTTTTCCATTCACTTGTATTTGCAGGATCTTCTGCCAACTGAGCCAGCTGAACGCATGCATTTTGCAACCACACGGTTCCTGGAGCAATTCTCCGTAAGTGGCAAGAGCATGCAGATAAAGAACAGAGGAAAGGCAGGGCACTGTGGGTTTGGAACTCGATGATCTTTGGGGTCCCTTCCAACTCTAACCATTCTATGATTCTACAACGTACTCCTTGTGATGCCACACTGCACTTTAACACATAAAACTAACCCAAAACACTGCCAAAAACCAGAGAAGAAGAACATAAGACCACATTCCACTCCACTGAAGAAGCTGAAGCATGGACTTGCACGACTAAATACTTATATCAGATCGTTTCACTGAAGGTAATGAGATGCCAAACAGACAAGGATCCACACCAACGGTATCCTTTAGAAAATTAGGGCTGATTCACCTCTGTAAATGTGCAACGTATGCTTACCTGAGAGCCGCATTTGAGACACAGCCAGATGTCTGAAGGTGCCACGGGCTCACCATCACTCATCCGCCTCTCCTTCAGACATTCTGCGCATATCGACCAGACGCTCTGAGCTACTGCTCTCTTCACATGATGCACATCCACTGCCTGGCTCACGTGCTGGCAGGTTAAGCCTAGAGAAAAGGGCACATACTCACTTTTACCCATTAAAAAGTAATAGCTGGGAAAGGGAGCACATGTACACAAAAAGAGCAGAGTCTTTTCAGCATTAGGAAAAATAATAGCAAAGAACTAAAATAGGAAAAATCAGCCAGCTGCTCCCCATATCCTGAATTTTATGAAGGATCTATTTCAGTCTTTCTATAATGAGAATCATTTTCAATAAACACTACCTCTTAAAAACAGGTAGACTACTTTGTATAAAAGGATTTTGAATTACTTTTGAATTACAAGAATTACTTTTGTACAAAATTTATTTCCATGGGGTTTGGGTTGTTTTTTTTTGTCAACAGTAAAATGCTACATAAATCTGTTTTTGCATTTAAAACACAGGCAGCAACCTCCTTTTCAATCCATAAAGAAAGATTTTCAAATACCCACGCATCCCGACTACAAATGCCCATTCTGAACACGAGTATCAATCACCATTGCTCTCTGTCATATTTTTTTTCACAAATTCCACTATAGTATCACATAACAATCTAGGTTTGAAGGAACCTCCGGAGGCCATCTTATCCAAACCTTCATCCAAAGCAGGGCCAAATAAAAATTTAGATCTGGTTGCTGATGGTTTTATTCAGCTGAGTGTTAAATATCCTCAAGGACAGAGGTTTCACCAGCTCACTAGAAAATCAGTTTTCTCTGACCACTTCAAGGTGAAAATAAAATAACTTTCCTCGTACCCAGCCAAATTTGCCTTGCCCTAACTTTTGTCTGTTGCCTTGAGTCTTTTCATTGTGGACCTCCTAGAAGAGCCTGGCTCTGCATTCTCTATAACCACCTACCAGGCAGCCAAAGAAAGAAACTACACTTTTGCTCCTCTGGCAAAACAAATCCATTCCCTTCAGCCTCTCTTCAAGCACCATGCTCTCAATCTCCTTAACAACGTGGAAGGGGATGATCCAGCTGGGCTCAGATCAACAAGTCGATGTCTGTCTTGTAACAGGGAGCCCACAACTGGACACAGTACTCCAGGTAAAGTCTCACAAGTGCTGAAAAGATGGAAAGAATCACGCATCCCACCCTGTGCTTTAGTTAATAGAGTTCAGCACATGGCAGGCAAGAAGCCACACTGCTGGCTCTTATTCAGCGTGTGCACTAGGACTCCCAGGACCTTTTCGGCAAAAGCTGTTTTCAAGCCATTGATTACAACCCTGTAATTGCACGCAGTTATTTTGGTCCAGGTGCTGAACTCTCTGCTTGCCTTTGTTCAACTCCACAGGGTTTCTGCCAGCCCATTTCTCCAGCCAGCCTAGGTGACTCTGAATGGCAGACCCACCCTCTAGTCCATCAACTGCTCTCCCCAATTTGCTGTCAAGATGACAGAGCATAGCCTTACAATGTCATTACCTTGCTCTCTCTGCACCTTCAGATGCATCCCATCTGATCCCACAGACCTGGGCACGTCCAGTTTACTTAACAGCTCACAGTCTTCTTATACTTTGGACAATGTTTAAACCCCAGTGTGCCACTAGGCTCTGGGACCAGGGAGGACTAAGTGCAAAGGTTCCACATGAAGACAGAAGCAAAGGAAGAATTGAAGTCCTCAGCTTTTTCCCATGCCCTCTGCTTCCTCAAGCAGCAGGTTTGCACTTGCCCTAGCCTTCATGTTACTGGCACAATATCCATACAAGCCTATCTCACTTCTTACAACCCTCATCAGATTCAATTCTAACTGAGGTTGATTTACCTAATCCCATCCCTGTACACTCAGGGTCCTTGCAAGGGCAGCCCAAACCTGCTCCCACCCTCTCTGCCCTTCCTTTTTGCCTCGGAAGCTCCCTGTTCAGCCAAGCAGCCTCCTGCCACATGCATTTGACCTTCTGTACATTGGAAAGAACTGTCCTCCTGCTCTGAAGAGGCTGTCAATGAAGATCAACCAACTCTTAAGCCCTTTGGGCAGTCACGTAGTGTAACAACCAATCATGTCATAAACACTTGACTGGGGATATTTCTGTTATAAATTCAAACAAGGAAAGTATTTCATGGTACCGCTCATTTGTGATTTTCATCAGTCAACATGGAAGTCATTAGTCCTCAACCTCAGGGCCAAACATCACTTAATACACTTACCTGAAATATCATCTGAGGAGTCCTCATCCTGTGGCCTGTTAGGCCTTTTGCTTCTCTTCGCTTTCTCAGGGTTGGCTCTTGATGGATCTTTCACCCGCATCTGTTATTTACTGGGAAAGAGAAACGGGGGTTGCTGTATTGTCCAAATACTTCAGCAAACGTCTTGATTTTCAACGCCAAAAGCATGAGATCAAATTGCACATTCAAACCTTGGGAACATATATTTAGGCTTTGATAATATCAGCTACTGTGGAACAGGAGCACTAAACAAATCTCTTATGAACTCTTAGGAAAGCTGCAAGATCAGTTAGTTACGTTACATGACACTATGAACTGTATCCATAGGGGATACGCACTTACAGGCAGCAGTGTCAGATACTTGAGAAACCAAGATTTTCTTCATTTTTCTTACTGTAAACTAAACTACTACAGAACTCCCTCCATACCTTACCAGAAAACCTTCATTAAAACAAAAGCTTCTCTTCCTTAACATATCTCCCTTCAGAAAGGGATACCCTTGCACATTTCCTAAAAGCTTTTGAGCAATTTCAAACACTTTAATAAAATACAAAAGTCTTCCAAATCTCATGAAAGTGTCCTCTCCTATGAGCAAGGACATATTGGAATGCAAGCCAACCCCTCTACTAAACATCAGAGAAGCCACACGGATGAAGTCTCTCAAAGGAAATTTAGGTCATTAATCAAAGAGTCCTATGAGGAACAGAATTAAAGGATAAGTACTTGCCACTAAACTTTTAAAATTCTCAGAGATTTCACCACACTGCTGACTTAATCACAATCCAAATGTGAATTCACTGAAGGAGTGTAGCCGCGCATCACACAAACAGCTTTTGAGGCTTAGTACTGACATTGCCTTTTAATGATGTGCTTCATAAAAACAAATTTATGTTTTCATATACAAAGCATATGAATGTAAGATAGTAAAAAATTCCTACATTGCAAATTTGTGAAACACTGTTCATACAATGTCTTTTTGTGTACCACCGAGAGGTTAACAATATCACCTGAGCCACCAGTACCATTTTCAACTGTGCTACCCCATTTATGCATAGGAAACCTCTAAAATGCCCTATATTTGGAGGCCGCAAAAGATATATTCTTGCTATAGATCAAGTAGATAAGTTTGCCAAAGGTTAAAAAGTTCATCTACATAAGTTTTTAAATCTTCTTTGTATATCCATTTAGACCCTTGTACTACTGAAGCTCTGAGAGACACATTAATTGACCTGTATATAGAACTCATTCCCTCTCCTTTCTTGTCCATTAAGCCAACCAGCAGAACAGTCATCAGTATTGATACTAGAAGCTCCACCATCACTGGCACCTGAACAGCCCTCACTGAAGTGAAGTGGGCAGTCAGTACCTCACAGCTCCTGTTCCAGGCAGATATCTCTGCTTTTGCCACGCATGCTGCTAGCACTGGAAGTTTTCTGCATGAACATTATCAATTAAAGATATATTTTGGACAAGATTAATTTCTGTAGAGTATGAAAGAAACCTTTACTCTCCGCTTCCTCACATCAATGGCTTCATGTCTACTCAAACCTTCAAAATGCACTTCCTTTTTTTTAGAATGCTAGATTTGCCTAGTGATCAGCTTGTATTATATACCACAATGTTCTTAAATTATAGATTTCAAAATTTCCTGTCCTTAAGTATATAAAGCTTGAGATGCTTAGACATGCAAGTGAACACCACCACTGAATTCAGCTTCGTTGATCTAGGTTCACAATTCGTGTTCATACAGTAAGAAAGATCTGAGTATTCCACCTCTTGACCATTTACATTCAACAAACATTAGGATGCCTAATGTACACCAACAGCCACACATCATGGCATCCCTAGAACAGGAAAAGGTCCTTCAGACCCAAACAACTTCAACTTGGCACCAAGCTTCATGTGAAACGACCCATCACCATGTGTCACACTGAGCACAAGATTCACGGAGACGTTCATCAAACAGTGAGGCCGACACAGCTACTGTTAGAAAACCCATGATTTTACACTAAATTATGTAAAGAGTCAATAGCAAAGACAGCAAAAATGTCCTCCCTAAAGGAACATAGTTGTGTTTAGGTTGCTCAACATTGACATAAGTGATCCATGAGTTCATTTCAGCATAGCAATTTTTATCTCTTTGGACAGATTACATAAGACTGTCCAAACCACAGATTTCGCCCAAATGAAAGTCATGTTCATATCAGTACATTTTGAGAGCTTGGATAACTTCATGAAAGAACAATTATGGGCCTGACCAGCTGAACTATAAGCAAGTCTTTACTACCTGTGAAATCCAGTGGCTCCAAGGCCAGGTGACACACTCCAGATCAGGGCACACAGAGCCCACTGCTCAAACCATTCTCTAGGGTCCTTCAGCACACGTGGAAAAGACAGTGTCAGCTGGTACCTGCAATGACTGAAAATGTGGCATTTCTAGCCCAATATAACCAAGACGGGATTAGAAATGCACGCTGGCATAAGAAGCTGGCATTCACACTGCAGGTCTGGGAACCCACCGAGCCACCCGGAGACTTTTCATTCTTCTTTCAGTAAGAGCAGGCAGAACAAAAGATAACACGGACCATTAGGTTAATCAGTTTTCATGAACACACATACAGACAGGCATCCATCAGACAATGTTTACTGACCTGTGAGCCCTCGGAAAAGCCACAGCGTATCAAGGACCTACCCAGCCAGGGTTTGTGACTGATTTTGAAAAGCACGCAAGTGGTATGAAAGGGTACGAGCTGCTCAGCAAGCACCACAATACACATACAGCTTTACCTACCCTTTTCCAGTATATTTGGGGACAGAAAACATTACAAGTAAAAGATTTCAGATAACAATTTAAAACGTGATCAACCTTTTGAAATAAAAAATGTTTATGCCAGGAATTTGATTATTATATTTGAGATAAACAAGAAAGAAACCTAAGGTACTGCAGAAATTAGTTCTCACAAATATTTCATTTTATGGGAACTAAAAGACTGAGACTTTATTGGAATGAAAACTCTGAACAAACACGCCCAAGAGAGCATAAAATACAGCTAAGAAAAAAGCAAGAGAAGAATTCTGCAGCTTTCTGTTGACCATTGGCACAAAACATTCAGGACAAGCAGGTGGAGAAGAAATTAGTAATTTACACAAAACAAACTTGACACAACGAAGATTAACAAACTTTGCAATATTCCCATGATTTGCCTCTTTCCCACCCATTCTCCCATTTTTTTAGTATGTTCAATAAGTAATTTGTGGCTACAGCCATCAACTAGGGAGCCTCCTAAAGGAGACAGACTTTCCCACCGAATGCAAAAGCAGAAAGAAGCCTCTATGCATCCTCACTTGGAAGTTTCTCTTTGTGATGGAAAAATAAATACAGTAAGTTTTTCATTTCATATGCACAAAATCAAATCACAGTGCAAATGATGTTTGACCATTGAACTTGACAAATTAAAAAGAAATTCTTATTTTTGCGATAGCAATAGCTGAGTTCAGAGGGTATGTTAAGTCCAACCTGATCTCTATTTGGCCTACAGTAAAAACCTTATGCAAAGATTATGCAGTTTCATGGGGAAAAAACTAAAAATAGAATGAGAGAAATCTCTTCCTTATAAGCAATCATTTCATACAAAACTAAGAAGCAGTCCTTGATAAACATGTTCAGACTCTTTCAGTTCAGCAT
Source organism: Thinocorus orbignyianus (assembly GCA_013400375.1). Classification (NCBI taxonomy): domain Eukaryota; kingdom Metazoa; phylum Chordata; class Aves; order Ciconiiformes; family Thinocoridae; genus Thinocorus; species Thinocorus orbignyianus. Next base: position 1,282,052 of record VXBW01000853.1, read on the forward strand.
TCAGGAGTTTGAAGAGTAATCATCATCACTTTCTATTCTCGGTGTACTTTTTACTTCTTAAAAGACTCCTAATGGGAGTCTGCCTACAAAAGCTGATTAAGATCAAAAGCTCCTCTCTACAACTGTTCATTTCCACCTTTCTAGAAAGATCAAACCACTTCAAAAGCAGCAGAATGATCTGCCTACCTAATTTTAAAAGCTTTAAATTTGACAAAGTGCCAAAAATCATCAAGCTAAATTTGTTAACATTAAATCTAAGGTATGCGTAGGCTATTTGAAATGTAAGATATGCCTGAAAGAGTCCATATGTAACAGCACTAACATTTCCATATTTAGAAATGCACCCTCTTCATAAAGTGTATATTTAGAAAGTAAAAATAGCTGGATGCAATTTCTAAAATAAATAATTGTTTTTTAAAGTTTCGTATTTTACTGGAACTCGGTAGGGCTAGAACCAATACAAGATCCAAGGGTAGTATGAAATAGAATTTACTTTTCTTTGGGTAAACAAACAAGCAAACAAAAAACCCAAACCAAACCCAAACAGGTTGTTCCTCTTCACAGCATCTTTATTCAAAAGAGGTGGAGAAGCAAATTGTCTTCACTGTCTAGACTCCCAAAAATTTATTCCCATCTCACCCTCTTGCATTCCTTACTTAGAGTTTGAGTTCCCCCTCCTACAATGTCTACAGCTCACTTGCTAAATTTTGAAATGTGGCACCTTAGTGAGTTTTCCCATGCTGTACCTCCATTATGCTGCTTATAAGAAACTCAGCACTGGACTCTTAAAAAAGAGCCATCTTGTCTAAACCATGCTTTTGCCAGGAAGGGTTGGACCAGATGATCCTTCAGGTCCCTTCCAACGTGGTATTCTCTGATACAATTCTATGAAATCCAAACCAGATCATCAGTATGTTAGAGAAATAATCTGCTGTGCTGACTACTACCACACTGCTGCTTCCACCTGCCAAGACCCACTTTTTCCTTCATCTTATAATTAAGGTGCCAGATTTTTCAGGTAAATGCCACCTTTTTGTTCTTACCTGTGTAAAAACTGCCACGACATTTTTCCCAATTCTTGATTAACTAGGAGAATTATATTTCTATTACTAGAATGCAAACAACCAGCTCATCTAAGCATACTTACCCTATGAAATACAGTCAAGTGAGCCCACAGATAGTCTCCAGGTACTATTCTGGATACGGGTAAAACTCTCCCAGTAGGACTGGGAACTGAGAAACCAGTATTGTTAATCATTCCATCAGTGAGCACCTTAATGCAAAGTAGCTGGGGCAAATACATTTACCTCAAACCCTCAATTCATCTGAGGTATTCTAAATACCAACCATCTCACCACTTACAGTTCAAACCCTCCAATTAAAAACCCTGCATCACACTGAAAAGGCACAGCACACCAAATACAGCATTTCAAAAGTTAGCACTTTCATATAAGTGCTAACAGAACTGCCCAGCTGTCAGCAGCAGCCTACCACCAAAGCAAGGGGCTGAGGAGCAGCACAGATGTGCAGATGAAGCCCAAAGGCCACGAGATGCTCCATAGCATGTTTGTGAAGGGGCTTTATGAGCTTCCACGTAACTGTGAGAGTACAAAAAGCAGAGCCTTGTGTGGGTCAGCAATGCCAGATCCTCTGCAGAATCGTTACATGTTTTGATGTAAGCTGCAATTTGATATATATTCGGACGCCTGTTCCAAACATCACCTGTGGCATTTTGGCTTGCTCACTGCTAGATCAAATGTCACCCAATCAGAGCAAGAACCGCGTCCATCACGGTTAGCAACCGGGCAGTGTCACCCATCAGCGGGCCAGAAGGCTCAGCGCTCTGACAGCCACCAAAACCTTCGCAGCAAACAAGCCCCCGCCGCCTGCTAGAGCAGTAAAAGGACCAGAACTGCTGACTGGTAGTGGCAGCAACACTTCTTCCCCTGGAAAATGTCATCTGAAATTCTGAAAGTGTCATCTCCAAGATTTCCTAGCCCAAAGGCACATCACACATCCTACACCGGCACTGGAGCTCAAACGCCAATCCTGACATTATATTACAGTCCTAAAAGGGTGAGACACTGATGTACTCTTTGCGCAAGGAGTGAGATGGAGTCTTAGGACCACTAGATACAACTTTCCAAGTGACAGTAAAAATCACCTAGCATTTCTCACGTTTATTAATCCTTTTTATCCAGCTGCTCAAGCTAAACATTGTCTGTCAACATTCACCATGTTTGTATCCAGCACAATTCCCCTCAGGTTTGCTACCGAAGCCCACTTGCCACAGGAAAATTACTTCTAAGGACAAACATAAACCAGATGTGTCCAGAAACAAGAAAGAAAAGGCCCTGTAACTGGGCTTATGAATAAAGTAAATTTTCCTACAAATTCACACTTCAAAAAGCAAAACACAGAAGTATGATAAAAAGAGCCATGGCTTTTAACTCAGGATATTGGCCCGCAAGTGAAAACTTTGTACAGAGTCATAGAATCATAGAATGGTTAGAGTTGGAAGGGATCTTAAAGATCACTGAGTTCCAACCCCCCTGCCATGGGCAGGGACACCTCCCACTAGAGCAGGTTGCGCCAAGCCCCATCCAGCCTGGCCCTGAACACTTCCAAGGATGGGGCAGCCACATGGAGATGTGAAGAGGCAGTCAGATGACAGAGGTGACAGACCATGCACTCACATGATATGAACACTGATGCAACTGTGCCATCACCACAGAAAAATCTGAGGGTGTAACAACAAAAACAGCTGGAGAATAACCAGTGAAATCCTAGAATCTTGGCAGGATAACCATGTGGACAAAAACTGGGGAAAAAGTGGCTCAAGATGTCATAGAAGAAAATGAAGAGCAATATGAGCCAAGGATGAGCTTCAGAGAAACAGTAAGCCTGGGAAGTCTAAAGAGAAAAAAAAGAAGTAAATTAATAGAACGAAATGGAACTGTGACTGCAGCACCGTGTGGGAGGTAGCAGGCTGAAGCCCACACAAGATAACACGTTAAGCTGAGACTCACACTGCACCCCTACCTAAAGGACTGAGCTGGAAAAGATGAAGGAAGACAATGCTGCGTGTAACTTCCCATCTGCTCTGGAAGGGTGTTGTGGGAGTCAGCTAATTAATGGGAGTAAAGCAGATAAAACCATAAATGACTATGGAAAACTAGTCTGAGCTCTTTGAAAGTCAAAGTCTTACCGCCGAGAGCAAAAAATTTCATTCCATTTTCTTCCTTTGCACAAATTGCCCCAGTTTGTTTTGATGACATATCTAAACTAGAACAACTTGTCCTTGATCTACGATTGATGCTCACAGCGGAACCCGTGAGACGCAAGCTGCACTTCAGTGAATCTCACAGAAACAAAACTACAGAGCACCAGTTGTTCAATATTTCATGAAGAAATCTGACAAAATATTTACAACCGTAGTAAACTGCTGAGCAATTTCACAAAGGCATTTTCTGTTATTGATCTGACACATGCTCGTGCCACTACTATGCTTCTATTTAAAAAGCTGGAAAATGAAGGCAGAAAGAATGCTTTAAACAGGACTCTGTTTTATATGCTTGTATGAGAGGATTATTTAATGGAATTGGAAAATACCTGTAGCTAAAGATAACACGTAGTAAGAATACAGTGCTATACCTGGAGCATTTCTACGTTCTTGATGTCTTACTTTATTCTCGGGCATCTGTGTTTAAAATACCACCCTGTTTAACTGTATGAGTTAGCGACATATCTACGGCAGGAGCATGATGAAGCCCTAAAGTAAACGACAGCAACAGCAAAAGACCAAATAAAGTTCTAAAACAAATTCAGAAATCGGAGAATCAAAACATCAACTCACATACAGGGCGCAGAGCTGTAGCCCGTCACCAGGCTGACATCTAATCACCGGGCACAAACCCATCTGCATTTGCTGAAAACCAAGCTTCCACGTCGCGGAGCACCAGCCCCACGCAGCGCCTGCGGGAACACCCTGCGTGGGGAGCCCGGGCAGGCCGCAGCGGCACCAGGCCGGCGGTGGCAGCACCAGGCCGGCATATGCCCGGCTGTCAGAGCGGGGCAGCAGCAACCACGCCGGAGAAGCCGCAGGACCATTTCCCAACCCCGCTTCGCCTAATGCAAAGCGAACGGAGCTTATGTCGAAACCCGACCGAAGGCGATGCTACCGACGCGCTCCGGTTTAACAGACCCAGGAACTCACTGCAGGTCACTGACGCGGCCCGCTGCGGCTGCTGGCCGTGCCACAGACGGTTACCTCGATCTAAAGGCCACCAAGTACCCGGGACGAGCCGAACCGGGACACCAGTGTGGAACACCGGGCACCCCGCCCCCCGGTTGCCCCCAGCCCGGCACAACCTCTCCCCCCTCCCCGCTCCCAGCCCGGCCGAACCTGCGCG
>VXBW01000853.1:1286469-1312906 GCA_013400375.1 Thinocorus orbignyianus
TGGGCCAGAGGGCGGGAGAGAGGGAACCGGGGGTCGCTGTAAGGCAACAGGTAGCGGCGAGGCGGCTGAGAGACTCAGGTTTCCCTGGAGGGTACAAAGGGAGGGAGGTACCGTGGTGTCCCCTTCCCATCTGAGTTTGGTGGGGTCTTGCGGGAAGGCCCGGAGCTGGCGGACTGGGTTTGTGCCGCTTGGGGAGCAAGGGGTTTGCCAGCACACAAGGGTGTGGGGATACCCCTACCCAGAGTGGATGCTGAAGGGTCTGGGACCTGGGTAGATTTTTCAAAGAGAAGCCGGATGGAGATGAGAATTAGAGTACTGTGTCCAGCTCTGGAGTCCTCGACAGAGAAAGGACATAGAACTGTTGCTACGGGTCTAGCGGAGGGCCACAAAGATGATGAGAGAGATGGAGCACCTCTCCTATGAGGACAAGCTGAGGGAGCTGGGGCTGTTCAGCCTGGAGAAGAGAAGGCTCCGGCGAGACCTGATAGCAGCCTTCCAGTATCTGAAGGGAGCTACAGGAGAGCTGGAGAGGGACTCCAGTGATAGGACAAGGGGTAACGGTTTTAAATTGGAAGAGGGGAGGTTTAGATATCAGGAAGAAATTCTTTACTATGAGGGTGGTGAGGCACTGAACAGGTTGCCCAGAGAAGTTATGGCTGCCCCATCCCTGGAAGTGTTTAAGGCCAGGCTGGATGGGGCTTTGAGCAACCTGCTCTAGGGAGAGGTGTCCCTGCCCATGGCAGGGGGGTTGGAACTCAATGATCTTTAAGGTCCTTTCCAACCAAAACCATTCTATGATTCTGTGATAGAACCTTGGGACACTTGCAGGAGAGGATGGCAAGCAAAGGAGGTAGAAAAGATGAGGTGAGAGGATGTTTCCCAAAGGAGATGGTTTAAATTCTGTGCAGAGAGTGAGGACAGCAGGCTTTATGCATAGGTTGCCATTGTGTTGGGGAAAATGGGATATAAATTTGAGTTGTGTGTGGGTGAGGGTGACAGAGCACTGGAAGAGGCTGCCCAGGGAGGTTGTGGAGTCCCCTTCTCTGGAGACCTTCAAGACCTGCCTGGATGCAGCCCTGATGTGCTCTGGGCAATCCTGTTTTAGCAGGGGAGTTTAACTAGATGATCTCTAGAGGTCCCTTCCAACTCCGACAATTCCATGATTCTGTGGTTAGCAAAGAAGATTTGTGACAGAAATCAGCCAGCTCCTCAGGTTTCCTCCGGAGGCACTCAACGACGTAGAAGCAGAGCCAAAGAAAGCCAGTGTTGAAGTTGAATCATGTCTGGGGTTTGGTAACGAGAGAAAATGAAGAGTCAAGGGCAACGAAGAAAGAAACATGAGCATCAGGAGAGGCATGAAAGCAAGAAAAGAAAAAGCAGTGCAGGCCAAAAGCAAATAATAAAGTATGGTGAAGAATCCTATGGGAAGGCTGAAGAATCTGGGGGGGGGGAAATAAAACCTAGGAAAAGAAGATGCACTAACGAAAAAATCAGCAAGGCAGTAAGATTCGATGAAGGGCTAGGTCTGTGAACCATTTCTTGGATCAACAGAGGCTTCAGTCAAATGATGAGGATAGAGAATATGTAAGGGTAAATATAGTTGGGAAATGACACCAGTGGGGAGGAGGGTGGGAGGCTGTGCAGAAATGGAGAAAAAAATGAAGAGGTAAAATGGAGAGAGGGTCCCAAGAGGAGACATTAAGAAATCTGCTGCAGGATCGAGTGAGGGGTGGACAACAGTGCCATGAAGGCAAGGGTAGAACTGAATGTGCAGCTTCCCACCCTCTCACCAGCCAGGGGAGTTTGCCAACCTTGATCTCTGACTCCAGGCTCTCAATATTTCACAAGATGGCTAGCGGGTCATTCCTCTCTCTGAGGAAGCTACTGTGTTCTCTCTTTGTGTGTACATATGTATTACACGGGGTCAAATTAAAAACATAATTTATAAAAATGTAATTTCATGTGAATATGCATTTAATACCACCAGTACCACATCACACTTTCCGGTCCAATATATGCAATAAATGGCGAGTAACTGTGACCATTATTTTACTACAGATAAAAAAGGAAGTAAATTATACTTTAAAAGAGAATTTCCAGAAGTAGTGTAGTCTACTCATACCTTGTTGAAAATGGAAAATGCATAAAACTTTGACTCATATATACATAGGTACACTGCTTCAAAGAGACAATTTGCAAATGCCTGTCAAGGCAGCCATATGGAGAGGCTGGCAGAAGGGCAGCTAGTGAACCAGTTATACGTGCCAGGTTCAATTTGTCACAGTTTAGTGTACTGAGAAATATTTTATCCTCGTTTTGAGGAGGAGAACTCTCATCAGTAAAGATTCGTCAGCGTGCTCCTGAAAACGCATCTTTTACAGGCAGGGAGAAGACCCAGCAGGCCTGTCTGTGAAGAGTGGAACCACTGGGGCTGTGGGGTGTCCTGGGAGGGGGGGGGTGTTGGTGTATTTGTGTGGTAAATACAGGGAGGTGATTTAGAACTGAGGAATCAACCCTCATTTCTTATATTAAGCCATTAGGGCTAGCTGACTGACAGCCTTCAGGCCCAAGGTGTACAGGACGTGGGGATGGGATTGTTGCCCAGGGAGGGGGTGGCGGGAGGACTGGCAGCGGTACTAAGCTCAGGGTTTGGAATTGTTCTGGAGCCACAAGGCGGCTGTGCGTGTATATGTGTGTATAATTATTATTTTGAAGCCAGCCTGGCTCCCACGGTTCTCCTTCCTCAGCCCCACCGCTGCCTCCGGACCGCCGCCCCTCAGCAGGCGGCTCCGCCCGGCTCCCGCCTCCTCCTTCTCGGCCGGCGGGGCGGGCGCCATCTTCCGAAGCGGGCCGATGGGCACCGGGGGCTGGGGCTGGAGGCGGGCGGCCCAAGCCCTGAGGGCGGCCGGCGGCGGCTGGTGGCGGTCGGCAGCGCCCGGTGAGGCGGGGACTGCGGGGGTTTTTCCGAAGGCCGGCGGCGGGGTGCGGTTTGCCGGCCCCCCGTGTGGTGGTCAGTGTTCTGAGGGGCCATGGCTGCCCCTGGGGGAGCCGGCTGTGGGCTCACCGGGTGCTCCTCTCTGGCAGGTCCCGCCAGCCGCTGCCTCTGCACCGAAGGGGCGCCCAGCCTGTCCTACCAGGAGCTCAAGGACTTGAAGAAGAACCATGTCCTCCACATAGACGTGCGGGAAAGGTGGGAGGTGGACAAGTTTGGAAAAATCCCGGCATCCATCAACATCCCTCGTAAGCCTTGGGTGGTCATGTCTATGGGCAAGAGTGGTGACCGAGCAAGGAGGAGCTGTGCTAGGGTGCTGTGAGGCTAAACTTCTCCGGAGGAATTAGAAGCCTTACATCTGTGGATGGAGAATAAATGAGAATTTTTTTCTTTCTTTTTTTCCTCCCTCTGTATTTCCCAGTGGGTGAACTAGTAGAAGCTCTGCAAATGGACCCAACAGAGTTCAAGGAGCAGTTCAAGCAGAAGATGCCGGCCAAGTCGGACCCTGTGATCTTCTCCTGCTTGGCAGGAAAGAGGAGTAAACAAGCACTGGCTTTTGCCACATTCTTGGGTTTCAGCACGTAAGTGTCTGTGTGTAAGGATGGCCTCCCCCCGTGAAGCAGAAGTCCTTCTTCTGGGCCAAGGTAGAAATTAAAACATGGAATGTGAACAAAGTGATTGGTATTTGAGTTAGACACCTCTTCTTCACTGAACCTTGAAAGACACCGTTGGGTGTTCTAGCAAAGTGAGGTGTATCATGCTGTGATATACCTCTCAGGGGTGTGATACACCCCTCAGCAGCTCTGCACAGGTCACGCTATCTGCTGCAAGACCCTGCTGCCCCGGAAGGGTCCTTCTGCCTCTTGGCAGAACACCTCTCCCTCGCCGAGACATTGCTTCCTTACACAGCTTCATAAGCACTAGTAACAGGATATAGGGTGATTGGAAAGGTGGAGAACCACTCATTTTCGTGAAAGTACAATCTTAAACTTGTTTATGAGACCACTCCTTTCGTTAAATTGCAGTTCTATCTGCACTGTTGACAAAGGACTTTCAGTAAAGCAATGGATTGTTTGCCGTGGGTACAGCAGTGAAGGCAATAGCTAAAATGACAGCAAGACTGATAGAGTGAAAGCAAAAGCAGCATTTGGTTGGCAAAATTCTTAGGCCTGTGCCAGAAGATGCCTCGCTGGCTTGATGACCACAGCTAGGATTTTCAAAATTGGTTGGTTTTGCTCACGTTTTTTCTGAACTTCATTTCATGAACTGGACTATCCCTGCAAATTCTAGTTTAAAAGTGCGGAAGCACTTTCCTGTTTTATAAATACACTGTTTTAATAAGTGCAAAATATCCTCCGTTACCCGTTTTTCCTGCTGCCTAATTGAAGGAGTCAGTATTGTTGTGCATGGTGGGTTTTTGTTTTCCAGAGTTAAGTTTTGTGTAGGCTTACGTCAGATCTACATGGAGCACGTAGGTCTGCAAGGAAGGATAAGGGTGCTGCATTTATTTGATAACATCTGAAGTATTAGATGCAATAACATGTAAATCTCCTGCCACAGTGAGTCTGGTTTTGCTTTAAAAAAAAAAAAAGTGACAAACTGTTTAATTGATCCAGCTGCTATTACTTGATGTTTGATCTCTAGCATTGTGTCATTTGGAAGAAAAGAGCTGGAGAACACACTGCATGGAAGCAGGCAGCATTAGAGTACAAGGAATGTTGACCTGGCTCATTGAAGCTAGAGACAAGTGTATTTGATTGCAGACAATTTCTGTATGCTTTTTTTTCCTCTTTTTTTTTTTTTTCATTTTAGTGAAGTTTTGTTTAGTTTCTGCTATACCTTTTTCAAGAAGAGTCCTTCTTAATGTTGTATCTCCTGCATGTTTTCAGAGTTCAGCAATATGCTGGTGGCTTTGAGGACTGGGTAAAACATGAACCTCCAGAGAAAAAGTGAAGATGACTATGCCAACCCTTGCCCCATCAAGGCTTCAGGAGGGTTTCTGGGTTTTAGCATTCAAACTGGGTGCGTTCTGTAAATGGACAATCACCTTTAAATAGTCACACATATCAGCTGATGGGTTTAACTTATATCTGAAGATCGTGACATGAATAGAGGATGTTAAATTTGTTCAGCCTTTACTTGGGTCTCTGCTTTTTGGTGAAAGTGTGTGAAGAGATCCTGACTGCTTATCATGTTCGCGAAGATTTCTGCGTGATTTAATTTATGACCGCTTAAACTAATGATGATAGGACAAATAAAATTATTCTTTCCTAAATCATTGTGTTGGGTAGTTTGTTTAGAATAGTTCCACTGCAGATAGATACCCCAGTTCCATTAGAGTAACAGCTCTAAGCACAGATTTATTGTACTTGACATGTAGCTGGAGTTTTAAAATAGTTGCTGTGTTATCAAAGAGTAGATGTAGAGTACAACTTCTTAGGTTTGTACTATGTGATTGTACGGCCAAAACTTCACTACTGGTCAGAAAATACAATGGGCAGCTAATCCCATGCTAGAATACTCGCTGTTCGAAATGTGCAATTCCTTATTTTAAAAGTGTATCCATTTTTATACACAGACCTGCTGCTGAGCACAAAACGCTTCAGCATTCAGTCAACAGCTCCCTCAACAGCTCCCTATCAAGCGAGAACTTGCCTATATTTGAAGTTACAGAGACGTCATCATTTTAGGTTGGAAAATTTGAGGTGCCCAAGGAAGTTACTAAATGCCCTTCCTTCTTTTATGGATGCTAATTTGTGTGTCTTAAACTTTAAAAAACAAACTGACCCATCCCAGCCCCACCTACAAATTGGCATAGTCATTTCTTTAAGGAATTTTTGTTTGTTTGTTTTTTAACGTTGTTAGCAGTTATGGGGAACTGGCAAAGGTGAATTACTTTGGCCTCTAGAAAACTTCGGTCCTAGCATGGAAGTTCAGCACTCTGCAGGATGGCTGGGAAAAGGAACTAAAACTTCTGGTTCTGCTGCAATGAGCATTGCGGGCAACGTGCGCTTATCCTGCAGCTCTTCTGACAGCACAGTCTGCAGGGTGAGAGGAGGGCCTAAAAAGCACACCCTCTCAGGTGTAGGGAACAAAAATGAACAAATCTCACTGGAATTTTATTTCTAACAAGTCCTGCAGTCTCCATGCAGGGATTTATTTCTTGAGAGCTCCAGTACCTGACACAGCCAGTGGTATCGGCTGTATCTTACAGGGGTCTCTGTTCTCTCATCCTGGCTGCTAATTACAGACCCTGCAGTGTCGTCATCACAGCGGGTAATGAGTGCATTTTCTTCAAAGCACCATTGACTTTTTAGCAGTCTTACTGCTTTGCTCTATTTCCAATCCATAAAAAAAACCTCAAACAACTTAAGAACCAGAATTTAGACTAATTCTGAAAATGTTGGTTTAGATTAACTAATGAATTAATGGCACTAAGGTGAAATTAAAATGGCAAGATGAGTACAGGTGGTACCTTTGTGTGGTCAATTTCTATGCAGTTCTCACTATCTTATTCTTGAAAGGTCTTTTTCAGACTGGATCTGTAGGAGTAAGAGATGCCAACAGTTTTGCTGATTTAACCAACTCCTACAATCTATTAATTTTTGCATGTTTAACATGACCTAGACTGTGGGGACATAGTCAAAGGGGCAACTGAAGCCTGCTCTTGGCTCATCGTGCCAGGCCTTGCCAGGACTAATGATGCCTTTTCATCTAGATTGTTAATATCAGACTGTATAGAAAATCCCAATGTATTTATCTAAATGTGTAATTGATCATGCCTAGCTCCATTGACCAAGCCAAGGAGATGTTATCAACTAAACTTCATCACAATTTAATCATAAGGGGCCAGTTCTGCTTTTTGTAGCTACGTTAGTTTGTTGAGAACATCTAGTACAAAAAAAATGAACAATAAGCCATCACCCTGGCCCAGCACTACTGTTTGGCAGCAACTGGTAAGAAACATCTGAGGGAGAGCACAAAGCAGGGTCAGCATGCAGCGACACAATCCCCAAATTATCCTCACTTACAGCTCAGGGTGCTTTGAGGCCTCCTTCACGCTTGGCGTGTCGGGTTATTTGGGTATTTGTAGGTTCTCCCCCCAAACTCCAGCAGTCAGAGCAGGCTGCGCTGGCTTTAACGGCGCCTTGAGAGAAGCCTTTCCCTTTGCTGCCCTGCAACCTGCCACGGATTGTTTCCATCGGATGCTCCTTCTGCCAGAAGCGGTGAAGAGTTGTCACCCCATCAGTCTTCACTCAAGATTCTTCTAGACCTCTGCTGTCTCTGCTGAGCTGAACAATTGTGGAATTTTTTATTTTTCTTACCAGGAAAGCTGTTGTATACCTATTTTTTAGTTTAATTAGTTTTTTATTAGTCTTGGTAGTCTTTTTGCAAAGTGTTTCTCAAACTATATGTAGCTTGTCAAAGCTGGTAATTCTTTCTGTTGATCCTCTGTCTCTTCCTTACGGGATGTAAATTCCTTTTCAAATTATGCTTTTTTAAGTTAAAAACACTTTTGAGCCAGTTCACTTTGCTTCCTTTTAGATTTTTCTTTGAGTCCCTTTGGCACAGATGGCCTGCACTTGCTGTGATGCTCCACTGTCACCTACACCCATATAATCTGTGCAGAGTTTCAGGCACCCCTCTTTTAATACGTACCTCATTTTTATGGATTTCTCTCCTTTGAAACAAAGCACAGTAATATTTTTTTTCCTGCCAGGTTGGTAACAAAGCTGTTGAATTCACATTATGTGCCTTTTCCTGTTGTTCCAATTTACAGATTTCTTACTATAATTTTAATCACAGAATCCAGTTCCTTTGACTGTCTTTCACTCTTTATACCGGAATCCGAGCTGGTAAAACTGTCCTCACCTCCCCAGTAGAGAAATGATTTAAGATGCTTCTATTTACCATGAAGAAGCGCCTGATATTTTAGCTCTGAGGTTCAAGTCCCACGGGTATTTTTAGGTGTGAAGTAAAGCCTGCAAAGGCTCTTGAGCAGCAAGAAAAGCTCCAATCGCTCCAGCCAGAATTCTTCATTAACGGTGTGAAATCCCTAATTTTGAAACATTAACTTTCTTAGCAGATCTCTGTGGCAGACGTGAGAAGACTGACGTTCACCTAAAGAACGGTTCCCACTTAAGAACTACACACAGTGGTCAAGTTGCATTGATTTATTTCTAGTCCCCAAGTCCACGTTACAAATAGCACATTTTAGACTTCAAGAAACAAAGGTAAATAGCCAAATTCCACTGTATCAATCAAGTGTCTATAAAAAAGTATGGATCAAATGGCAACAAAAGTAGCAAAGACCAAACTGTATATATTTTCTATCTCACCAGTGTGCTTTGGGCTTGCTTACCTCATGTTTTACAAAAAGAACCTGCACAGAAACAAATGCTAGTAGCCTCATGGGCTACCTACAGACACACTGCAGGTACATTTCAGCCAATGACCAGCCAATTACAGAGACAGGTATTTGCAAAACCAGGGTTGTTGTTTGTTTCTTTTCTTTAAAGGGCTAGTTTTTTGAACCAAGACTCATTATACAGCAAGGGCTTTCACGAATTTCCTCCACTATCCCAGATCAATGAAATGTGTTGCTTCAGGAAAACAAAATAATAACAGAGAACAACACTACCACACTTTATTTTATCATTCAATTCTTATACTTGGGCAAGTCAGTATTATCATTCCAAATGATGTTGTACAGAACTCAATTAAAAACAAAGTTATCTAAAAATCAAGAAATTCGATTTAGGCCAGTTTTTGACTTCAGTGGGATATCTGCCTGAGTAAGGAACACAGGATAGGGCCTTCTGTTCGAAGGAATCCCATTTTCTCCAGCACGTAGTTAACCAAGGAATCCCATTTCAGTTATAATAAGGAGTTGCTCCTAACATCACAATTAAAATTAGCCAGTATGATGTTCACCAAAAGCTTGATCCTTTTAAATAAGCTCTCTAACGAGCCACACAAATTCACGCTAACAGTGAAGACAGACTAACAGTGTATCTCTTGTAGTACAAAAAAAAAAAAAAAACCACCATAAAAACCAGCCATCATCTCCAGATTTGTACTTGATTGTGAAATATTCTAATTGTACTATACAGTACATTTACTTGAGGAAAAAAAAAAATCATGGTACATTGGGTTCTTTTCATTCCTAACACTTGAAATGTTTAAGAAAACTGCAGAATCGCTATACATATTGCACTTCTCTGGTAAGCTGGGCTACTGTGCTCCATGGCAAACACATCCAAGTACATCTACCGAGTAAAACAGCATTTTTCTAATCCAAAAAAAAGGAACTGAATTTCTTTCCTGCAGCTTTCATTAAAACTGTAACGATGTTCTTTGCAGGCTCTTCTAGGCTTTGTTTCTGAGGGGTTGCTGTGTTGTTACTTGTTACAGGATTGATTCGTATTTATTTAAAAAAAATAAAATAATAAAAATCAACAAAACTCAGGGTACTGATTAGATTTAACACACAGTGCAGTGCACTACCTGCCTGCAGTCACAAAAAAAATGAAGACAACACAAGTCATTAATACAGTTACACTCAGGCTTCAGGTTACTGTCACTTTAAAAATAGTTCACTCCAATGGCAAGTTACAATTTTTTCAAAGCAAACAAAACCAATCATGAACTCTTTGTTTTTGAGTGGATAGTGTTAATCTTTTGCAGCTTGGTTTAAGGTTTGATTCCTTACACTGAAAAATCTTAGTATATTTGCTCCAGCGTCAGAGAAAATGATGCAGTTTGAGAGAAAAAGCTTTCCAATTGCTTGACACAAACAAGCTATTTATTCTTCAAGTTCTTTGTCAAAGATGTTACTAAAACCTTCTGTCCATTTCATGAACACAGGAAAGATCCCAGGATGTCTTGAGTCAAAGTGGTCCATAAAGAAATTCTTTGGAATGTCTTAAGATTGGCTATAACTAGAGTTCTGGCTACCATTTGGACCCTGTTCTCCTTCACTGTTTGGAAGAAAAAAAAAAGGAGAAAAAAAAAAAAAAGAAGAAAACACACATTTTCAAAAAGAAGTATCATATTACATTTTTGTCTTTTTTTTTTTAGATTAAAAAATACAGTATTCTGAAAGCAGTAAAAACCTTTTGCAGGAGAATACTTCAACATATACCCTAATAGGCCAAGATATCCTGCTCAATTTCATTAAAAATACAAATGTTATTCTCAGCATTCGTAAGTTACTTCAGTATACTTATCTGCATAATAATTTCAATATATCCCATGCAACTGCCTGCTGAATCTGCTTCTGAAGTCAGCCTTTCAAAGTTCACACAACACAAGCATGTGCACAGGAATTTGCATGTGCAGATTCCCAACAGTGATATTTAATCACCGTAATTAAATAGGACATCAAGCAGGATTACTTCCAAGGAATCTGGCCCTGCCACGGAGCCTCACACCGCGGTTCCCTACATTTGCTAAGTGGTATTGAGATCACTTTCTAATTACATTAATGCTCTCCATAAAACCACAAAGATTCTGCTTCTCACTAGCTCCTGAGCAGCCAGACTATGATAGAAAGATCTGCAATGTAAAAACACATGCTATACCTCACGTTAAACATTTACTCATGGACAGCAGTCTGTTTGTTTCCATATGAAAGGTATATTAAGGCAACACTGTACCTGTTTGGAGGTGGTTTTGGTTTAGGCATTTTACTAAGAATAGTAGCCATCTCTTTCCTCTCATCAAAGTTCTTCCACTGCTCATACAGCTTCAGAATAACCCTGATTATTTCTAAAATCTGATTAGAAAGAAAAGCGATCCTAAGGTCAGACACAACAGTGATTTTATCTTTGTCACAGTCAGTTTAAGTGTGTAATTGATTAAACATGCCCCAAACTGAAATTAAGTAGCACAATTTTCATAATATAAGCAGAGTTCTCCCACAATTAATCTGGTCTGGCAATCAACCAATTTTATAATTAGTTTTTTTGATTTAATTGTGAATGGAAACCTGAACAATATCGTTTCCCTCCCATTCAACTGTACGTACCCCTTCTCCCGCCCCTGCAAGCTGAACAGCTTTTCCTTTCTTTACTTGCAATGACTGTCACAGCTTCTAACTGCGCTGCTGGGAGAATGCAGGCAGCTGGCAGCAGGGCTGCAGCTGATGACCAGTACAGGGACTGATAGTTATCAAAGTTCAACACACACCAGAAGCACAGCCCAGGCAAAAGAAGCCCCAATCCACAGAACAACGGCCTGCAATCCCTCCTTCCAAGAAATAAAGAGCCAAGGAGTATCTAAATACTTATTATTATAGTTGTATTATTATTATTATTATGATCATCATAATTATTATTACATGCATACAATAATAATTGTTGACCTTTCACATTCCTCTTCTGAAGCATAACCATTCTCTACCTGCTTGGACATTTTCTATCTACTGCACCTCAACTACCTAAATTTCCTATTAAATTTCTAGGGCAATATTCTATATAAAAGGTGGATAATGTCTGGTTCAGAATTTGTTTCATCATTCTCTAAATTAATAAACTGAGCTTCTTTCTTCTTTTTTAACACACAGACTATGATTAAATGCTAGAAAAATATGTGTCCCTGAAACAAAAGTCGTAACAGGTCCACGGTGTTAATGTAAAAAAAAAAGAATAAAATAAAAAAGGCTTAGATTGTATCACTGGCACGAGAACCAGGACACTCAAACATGTTCAGTATCAAGCTTATGGTAACCTTATGGGTTCAAAGATGGGTTGGTTCTCCTCTGCTGCCAGTTTATTATCACCCTGCTTTTACATGCATAACAGCATAATTCAGAGCTCTTGAGGCAGCACAGCATCCACACCGGGCTTAAATTTGCAGATGAATCCTGGAATACAAATCCAACGCCAGGATACCATCGGTGGGATAAAGGGCAATAGAGAGGGCAACGGTGTGTCTCATCCATAATACATGGTTTCAAAAACAGACAAGACTGAAAAATACATGCAGAGTACAAACTGTATGATAAAGAAGTTTGTCTAGTTTGGCTTGCTTGCTGGAGCTAAACAAAGGTTAAAAGAAGTCAACCTAAAGAGTAAAAAGAACTAGCAAAGACGAAGAACACGACTGGTATGAGAACTGCACCCCAGAACCTGATAAAAAATGTATGAAGAGGATTATTTAACATAGAATTTTCAATAGCAGAAAGCTCAAATCTGAACAATTTCAGTGTCCCCGTTTAACATGGACTGAAGTCACAGCCCTGGTCATCCTGAAAGTGTCAGGAATGTTTTACGCTCTGCTATGCTATGTACATTTGCAGGGAGAAAAGGAGGACAGCATGGAAACACAATGCTGAAAGGGGGATCAGAAAGTCACAAGCACTAGAACTTAAAAGTCAATCTTGTCTGATGAAAAACACTGGGAATTCTTTTTCTGGCAACAAAATACAAAGGTTCTGTATTTTCATCTAAAAAAAGGCCTCACCAGCAATGCTTTGGCACTATGCAATGGCTCTGGCTTAACTGTCAGAGCAGTGTGATAACTGAATGACCTGACATCATCTCCCTTCCCGTGAGATCTGCCTCATTTCAACAGTGCCGAACATGCCATCACTGCACGACATTCAAATCACCACCACAGATGTGGAGGACAGTAGTTTTACAACCATGACAACCATTTCTGGCCAGCCCGTAACAGGTGGCAGGAGGAGAAAATCAAGCGTACCTTTTCCATATCGACAGACAGCTCGGCAAACCATTGCCTTGCATCCTTCTGCTGGACAACACAGGCCACGTGTAGGCAAGCTGCAAAGATCAGGCAACATGGGTACTGAACAAAGATCCACTCTCAATACAGTTAAAAACATTCTGGTTTTTCCAAGTCAGACAAAACACCACAGAGTTCAACAGAGCAAACTCGGGATTAATGATCTGATTTTTCTTCAGGACTTGCTAAATTGCACGGCTACGCTGTCAGTGCTGTATGAAACACAAACTGAAGCACCCTCTGAGGGCACTCTCAGGAATGCTCCTTGATGGGACAGCACCCAGAATATATCCATTTAACCAGGACAAGAGACATTACTTGTGTTACTTACCTAGAGCTATCATGAAAGGAGGGTACAGCAGACAAAGATCAGTTCTATATGTGTCATTCACTATCCTCCTGTACAAAAAACAACTTGTAAGTATCCTCCTATTCACCTTTAGGCTATATGACTTCAGAAACTGCTGTCTGTTTATAAATATTTTGTCAGTTTCCCAGATGGTAGAAACAGTAAGGCTGCAGGGGGAAATGGCAAGGGAAGAGACCTCTTCCCTTGTAAAAAAAATAAAAAAATAATAAAAAAATCTCTTAAAGCCTTTAATTTTTTCCCTTCTAGTCACAGCAGAAGTTTCTTTGTAAGCACTGTATTACAAGCATCATAAATGTCACCATAAATAATTATCCCTGTTTCACAAGTCAGGGCAAGCATAAAGGTAGTACTTTTACTGTCTTTCTGTGTTTGAGATACAGTTTAAGAATAAAAGTTCTGCTAAACACAGCTAAAACCCCCTATATATTGCTTCTACATCCTGTAACAAGATACAACAGAAAGCTGACATTAATAGGAAAAGATTACCTCTACTCATAGTCACCACGCAGTACTGTAAAAACCTGTGCTAGCCTAAAAATAAAAATTATTCCACTGCAAAGTAAAATCATTCCAGGGTTAAAGACAGAATAAGCTAAGTCAGGGACTTCTACCCACACTGATTAACTAGGGCACCCTCTGTATTTAAATAGAGCTCAGTCTGCTTTTGCTCAACCACCTCTGAAGTGTAACTGTTAAACACTTGCTTTCTTGCTGAAAGGAGGCACAATTGGTTAATCACTGTCTTCATTACCATGCAAGAGGTAGCAGCATGTCTTCTTGGCCCATATCTTGCACATATTGGAGCAAAGGTCTATAAGGATGATATACTATCAAACAGCAGTCCTAGGAAAAATGTCAATGGGATAAAAGTTAGATTACAATGCAGAACGCTCTGTCAGTTCAGATATTAAGATAAAATAAAATTGGTTTACAAGTCAATTACTGATTTCTTTATTTTTTTAAGTAGCATTCTGACACCTAACCCTGCTCTAATGAGGGCACTGCTCTCTCTAGAATACCATTACATGGCACGGTTGCCAGTCTGTCCATGTCCTTCCCCCAAGAGACAGAGAAAGCCACATCTGCAGCACACTGAAACCTCATTTGCTTACAAACCCGTAATTCCCACTTGGAAATACAAAACACTGCCAGAAAACAGTCTGTCGCTAAATACCATACATGGAAAGCATGCCAAAATAATTGACACTGGTTTGGAAAGAAAGAAAAAAATTCCACTGCTCTCAAATTCCCTTCTTTTAGGCCCAGGCTGGTGTAAACAAGAAGGAATAATCCTCTCGCTCAAAGTGGCCAACTGTATGGATATTATAGGGAAAAGCCACATAAAGATACATGTGCTGAACACTGAAGCAAGACACAGTTATCACACACGCTGTACACTGCACAGCATACTGGAAAAATCAGTTAACCCCCAAAAGACAACTTCCTGTGAATGCAGTTACTCGTGATAGAACTCCTGTCTACTAAACTCAAGAGTTACTGCCACATAGAGCACAAGTATCAGGAGGTGATGAGGGACCTGGAGCATCTCTCTTATGAGGAAAGGCTGAGGGACTCGGGTCTTTTTAGTCTGGAGAAGACTGAGGGAGGGATCTGATCAATGCCTACAAATAAAGGGTGGGTGTCAAGAAGAAAGAACCAGTCTTTTCTCAGTGGTGCCTACTGAGAGGACAAGAGAAAACGGGCACAAATTTGTATGTAAGTTCTATCTAAACATAAGGAGGAACTTCTTCACTTTGCGGGTGGCAGAGCCCTGGAACAGGCTGCCCAGAGAGATGATGGAGTCTCCATCTCTGGAGATGTTCAAAACCCGCCTGGACACATTCCTGTGCTGGAGCAGATGATCTCCAGAGGTTCCTTTCAGCCTCATATTATTCTGTGAGTCTGTGACTAAATCTAAACAGGGTATCTAAAAAGGGGTTATAACAACTGTAGGCACAAACAAAAATTCTGATCCCACCTCCTCTGTGCCCTGTCCCCAAAACATACCCTGTCTCAGTTGCTGCCTAACTCACTTGGCTCCTCCCTGGTTTCTCTCTCTTGCTCTGCCGGAGTGGTTCTACACTACAGAGCTCAGTGCTCTGTCCACCTAAGTCCAAATGATCTGCAGAAATCAGGCACCACTTCAACTAAGCCGCCTAAGAAGTCAGGGCTGCATCCTTTCAGCCGCCCCTGAAAACACAGCAACAGGCTGGCAAGACTTGCAAAAAGCAGATAGAGCTCCTTTCTTTGAAAGTGCTAAGAAGAAAACATCACCTTGTGCCCCTTTCACCCAACAGCCTAATAGTTACAGCAGCACCTCAGAAAGTGGGAGGCCCTGCATTCAGTTTCTTCCTCACAGGATTCAAACCCACACCTCACTTCCTAGAAGGTAACTCTAATTATCAGGTTATAAACTGGCCTCAGTGAGATACAACCCACACCTTCTGCTGAAGCTGGACTGTTGTAGAAGTCCAGATTCTTCCAGGCAAGAAGAGGGCATAGCAAGAATACAACTTCTCATGCTCTTGACTGGCCATTCATCTGGGGAAGTAAGGTCATGGCATCCCATCCCAGTCTCTGCATCAGGACTTATGAATTCCCTTTCTTTCAAAACCAGAAGCAGTTCTGGAAACAGAACTTAGGCTTTACCCTTCCCAACAGAGCTTTGACCTATAGGTTGCAGAGCCACACACACTCCCCCTGTCCCCACTGCTCCCACAGCCTGCCCTCTCTCTGTTGAGAAGGAACAACTTCAGCACAAGGAGCTGAGAATGCTCTCACTCAGCCCAATGAGCAAATACAGCATTCTGCTAAAAAATGTGAATGTTTGATACCCATGCAGATCTTTCTAAAATTGGAGCATGGAGGGGGGTGGGACACAGCAAACTACCAAAAAAAATCCTACTTACCATTAATTCTAAAAGATAGAATTCACATTCTAGTATCTGCAAGGAAGTAAAATCACAGTTAAAAAAAATAGCAGCGTATTTCAGACAACAGAAAAAATTAACCGGCATCCAGCTTAATACCATGAACCCACAGGAATTCTCAAAACATTATTTCCAGCAGCCCTACATGCATTTCATCTGAAACTACAAAACCAAAAAAACCTCAAACTATTATTAGCCATTGCCTTACCACCACTATAACCAACTCCAGTCATAATAACAAAGTTTAAATGTTTTGGATCAAGTTTACGACCACTGACTACTTCATTGGCAGTACCTGTCTGATTTGCTTCACTCAGCAACAGCAAATTGCTCCCAGTGCATAAATACAGAAGACAAACAGAGAAGTCCTTTTTTTGTAGAATTAGAGCCAATTCATCAGGCCACTAACAAGTCAAATGGCCTTTTAAAGCACTTTCAGATTTAATTTCATATTAAATAGTGTCAAATTGTAGCAATGGAATCAGCTCTCATCTTCCAGAGCGAGAGCGATGTATTAGTGATATCAAGGAAAAGACTAGACTGCTTGGACTATGAGAAAGCAGTACTCTGAAATACATTTCCATCTGCCTTTATCTGTAAAACAGTGGTTTTATGGCGAGGTCTTAGATATTTTATATTCTGGTAAGTTATGTGGATTTCTAGATGAGGTGACAAGCAAACCAACAAAAAAAGTAGTATTTGCCACAGCCAATCTAAAAATAATTAGATCTGTTTAACTTTCAAAATACTACAGCACAGGTCAAAACCCGTTTCAAGAAAAACTACAAAATTTCTCAGGATTGTGACTGAGAACGCCTTGAAAGCCACCAGTAAATCTAAATTATAAATAATAAATAAAAACTATTTATCAAAAGCCGTTACAACTTACATGAAAAAATAAAACCAGTTCTGTAAGCCAAACTGCTCCTGTGTGCAAGCTTAGAAGCATCCCAGGTGTGAAGGCTACTTACCTTCCCTGGAGCAATGTATTTGTAAACAAGAACACTCAAAAAAAGCTACAGCTCTTTTATCATCATACTAAATTAAAAATTACTATTCCAGTCACATCCCTTCTCTTTATAGCATTTCCATCAACAATTTAAGCAAAGAAGGCTTAATACGAGATTTATTACTGTTAAAAGTAACTTTCCCAACAATCTATCCAAAATTAATTATAAGCACGTTGACATATGATTATGAAAAGATTTCTTTCCTAGAATTTAAAAGACAGGATTTCCTGCTAACAATTACTTGTCTTTTCATTTATTCAATCAAGCTGTATTTCAAACGGGATACTTACATGGTTCATCCTATAAGGAAACTCCTTCGGGAAGGCATACGAAAACCTAGTTTTCACTACAGTAAAGAGAAATGAGTATGTTAAATATGATGTAATTAATACTTCTACTTCTTTCCTTTTCTATTAACTCATTGTATTACAGCCCTTCAAAGCCATTTGGCAGCACAACTGCTTGCAGCACAAAAGGTTTGCATTTGAAAGAGAGAAGTGATAAGATATAAGATCCTTAAAGGCAAAGAAAAATACACCTGGAACTCAGATTTTCACAGGTCAGACACTTGTCTCTCACTTTGGGCACCCTTAAATCTTCTGGTTAACTGCCAACTAGCTCATGGGCACCTCACTTCCCACAAAGCTCACAGAGCTATCTCCCTACCAATGTCACTCCCAATCTGGTGATCACTTAAGGATCCCAGTTCCAACACTATATAGGAACAGAATTTTCAGATGAGACTTTTTATTTATGCTTGATCCTTCAACATGCAAGATTTTAAACCATGTAATAAAGTTTTAGAAAAGCAAGACCAAGGGCAGGATGAGAGAGCTCAGCCAAGAGATCTTGTATGTCCACGACGCAAAGATTTTGGATACACAAAAGGCTCAAATTCAAAGCAAGAAGACAATTCACCACCCTGCAGACAGATGTTCCAGGCACCGGGTTATCACACGTTCCAAGTGTGTTTCTCTCCTTGAAAGAGACACCTAAGCATCTGCTTAGGCACGTGGTATGATTCAAGACACTTGCCTCCAAGAGAATGTTCAAACATATCCTCCCTTTTCTAGCTTATGATGATACCCAGTTTAGGTATTTATTATCCTCATAAATTTTACAAAGGAGAACTGGTACAAATAGTGCACTGTTAAGAATCCTGTTAAGTTGCAAAACCAGAGTGATCTCATATTAGAACACTGAGCAAAGAAAAACCTAGGTACACGTAAAGATGTGTATTTGAGATTTGCCAAAGTGAAACATTTTTAAAAATCTCTTTTAAGTCCCTGCCCTCCAAGGAAAACAGGTAATATTGGAACATCCTGAAAGTGGACAAGATTCCTTACATTAATGATGGACAGTACAGTATGAACCAATACTACCTCCAGAAAATCAGTATGCCATTCACGGACAAAAAGGTAGTGCCAGTCCTCTGGACTGAAGAATTCAACATTTAGACCTATGGTGGCCTTTGATAGAAAATTTGCTGTAGGACAATAAAACTAGTCTACTGCTTGGAAATTATAACTATTCCAAGAAAGAAAAGAATGAATAAAACAGATTTCTCAAGAAGCATGCAAACTGAAGAAATATATAGTAAAAAAAATTAACTGTTTTGAGGGGGAAGATAGGGAAACAAAACATTTTCCCACAAAGCAAGCTGCAGACACAACCATATGGAGCTGTGCTTTTAGGGAGCTTTTGAGGAGGTTGCCAGAAACCAATCTGAGATTATCTTCTTTACAAAGGAAGCATGTGTTGCTAACTTAATGTGTCTACGTAACTAAAAGCAAACAAACCTTTTCAACCAACCCGTACTATGCTTGTCATCCCTTTTGACAGTGTTCTTTTACTTGTCTTGCCTCATGTTTTTTCACCTTTTGTATGAAGATCTCCAAAAAAATCGCTGTGTGCTACTGAAGCAACTCTGGTAAAGAAAGGCCAGGTAGAATAAAAGACACAAAGGCTACGAGAAAGGATGTTGTCCCCACTTCCATGAAATGCAGAGTACTTATCCAGACAGGCAGGGATTCTGTGTCTGAAGGAAGAGCTGTCGGGGGGAAATCTGGAGGATTCTGAGACTTGGGAATTTCAGAAACAGCACAGCTCAGGACAAGAAGTCCAATTAAAATCAGCTACTGCATATTTACCAAAATCCATCCAGCTTTATCAGTGATGCATCAAAACTGCCACATAGATCAGTGCTTTGAGATGCTACTGCTGTAAAAATAGCAACTCTTACTGCTAAATCCAGTACTGGTCTTGGTCACGCTGGCACTGAAGATGCATTTCAGTTCCTGGTGGTGGAACTGTCATTCAGCCAGCCTCATGGACTGATACACTTACTGCATGTGGAGGCTACAGCGGCAGCCAGTCACCTGTCCCCTCAACAGCAAAGAGGGGCTTTAAAAGCACTGACCTACATTTTGAAGAGCACTGCCAGGAACTGCCTATGGAGAGCAGCTGCACCTTCTGGGTCAAATCATAGCATCCAGCTAAGGAAGCCACCACTGAGACCTTGAAGGATGAGATGCAAGTTACAGGAACTGGGAAGTACAAGGCAAGCGTGAAAGACAGAGAATGAAGTAACTACAGTGTGGATTTACTGCACTTATTTGTGAACAGTATATAGGTTGCAAGATGTCTTCTTAGAAATAAATATCATGTGCAGAGGATATACTATAATGGGAAAGAGGGATTAAAAATATAGGAGGTATAGAGCCTACCAAAAATTCTGAAAACAGGTACTTCCTTGAAGACGTACCTGCTATAAAACAGACAAAGTCCTAAGTTTCCAATTCTATCTTAGAGTAGTTCAGAAATCAATTTACTACTCAAGATTCTTTATAAACCTCAACAATTTAATTTTATTATTTTCTTTTTATTCATGCCTGGCATAAGTTCAAACGAGAATCAACCAAAACTAATAAAGAAAGGACCCTTCTGTTTCCGTATTTAAAACCAGAAGTTATTTATTCTGTGTATTTTTAATTGGCTCCTAGCAGTCAACATGCAAGCCCCTCAATGACTTGATAAAAGGCTACCATTTAAAATCAAAACAACAAAAAAACCACAAAGAAAATGTCTGATCTCCCCACAGTGGTACCTAAATACAGTGTAATGAAAATAGCTAATACTTACATACAGAAGTAGCAGCAGAAATCAACCTTGTATTTGAAACAACACCAAATTCCTGAAGAAAAAGAATGGTGAAGTGAACCACCTGAAATACCATATACTCAACACTGTTATCAAATTAAAATAATGGCTTCTTAATAAAATGGGCTTATTTATACAGATTTTCTTTTTTCCCCCCACCCATTTTTCTTTTTTTTTTTTCTTTCTTAAGGTGAACAGAGTAAATGAAAGGATGAGGCTTTTTTCATTTATTAGTTAATTTGCTGTTTGAGTTGTGAGGGAAAGTAAATATTTATGAAAGGTACTAAAGCCACAAAAGCTAACTTGGCTAACACTCTACAAGGTAAGATAGACAAAGAGGGCTTCAAGAAGGTATGTTGTTTTTCCTTAACCCACTTGGAGAGAAAACTGCCCTTAGAAACTAGCCATTAGCTACCTTTTTTTATTATGCTTCCTTGAAACTCTAGCTTCTCTGTTAAGACAGCCAGCAAGCTGAAAAAATTCTACAATGTTCTTTCAGAGAAGTGCTTAGCACAATCATAACTACTATAGCTGCCCTCTAAAGTTACAAAAGCCATAGTGTAAAGAAGGCTGCACTGACTTCTAGTAATTGTTCTATAATAGAAGGTAAATCTGTGTCCGCTCTATGTCTGCACTTTCTTAAAAGCCTAATTAACCGGTTAATAAAAAATACTCTCTCCAGTATTCTGCATCTTTCTCCTTTCCTTCATCTCTTCCAAACACTGGAAGGCATCACAGTATTTGTACAGAAAACAGCACCACATGCAAAAGCTGGTTTAGTAGGGCTGCTTCTACCACCCACTAGGGATTTGAGTCCCCCCTGTAAAATTCATCAGTGCTGACATATCAAAAATTGGCCAATTTGATCTTTTTTTTCCATTGTGCAGACACTTCTCAAACACCTAAAAAACTTCTTGCATACAGAGGTCTAAGAGCAGCGCCCAGCTGATGCTAACTCTTGGCCACATTCAAAGTGGACTTCTGATGGGGGAGGCACTGGAGCCTTCTCACCACTACCCCTAGAGTCTCAGTTCCTTATGGTAATATCTGAAAGTCAACGTACAAGCTACAACGTACTTTTAATTCAAGTAATGAAAGTGTGGTAAACTCTGAGGACCCCTCACTATATGAAAGTGAAACGGATAATTAGGAAAAAAATCCAAATTATGATTTGAAGTTTGAGTAAACATAAATAAGGAAAAACACACCAGAAAGGCAATGCTGCACGATTTAAGAGATAGGGTAAATATGTAAACACTGTATAACAGTGAAATTGCCATCTGCAATACTCTCCAATTTTCAGAGGCCCTTCATAGTTAGTAATTCAGACAACACTGTAAAAGATCAAATACTAAATGACACGTTTGAAGGCCTTCTCCATCTCCTTTTCTTAAATTGTTATAGAAATCCATACGAAAAAAAAGAGAAGGTTTCAACCCCCAAAGCATGAAGAACGACAAAAAGTTTAAAAGTCCTAAACGTTTTTGCTTGCTCATACATCACATAATTTTACATTAAAAAATTGTAATACTTCATACCTCTACTTTGGATGCCAAAAACACACACGTAGGAGCCATTAATACTGGATCTATACTTTTTAGGGAATATCTGAAATGTTATAACAAAATTATAATATGTTGTTTCATACACGTAGAACGATTAATCTGTTAAGAGCACCACACTTCCTTTTGAAAAAAGCAAAGCTTAAGTTAACTTTATTAGCATAACAGCTTTACACCATCCAGAAAACAAAAGTGGCACTGTTTATAATACAGAATTGCATTTTAAAAGGGCTACCAAAATGTGCCTAGCAAATGTTTTATTCTCATACCATCATAGTAAACAGTCCTACCTGGCATAGAATCTCTTGAAGTAGACAGTAGCAGTGGCAATAACTTGTTGTCTTAATTTAAGATGTTCACCTAAAGCCTGGATAACTTAAAAAAAAAAAAAAAATGAACAAAAGCTTGAGTTGAGTTTTTACAACAATTTGATACCAAAATAGCAAAGAATCTCAAAACTTGACTAGTGCTGGGGATTCTAAGGAGCAGCAGCACTGTCTTCTCCCTCAGTTCAGATACAGCCGTTCTGGTGACACAACTTGTTTCTGTAAACCTATAGGCAGCACTGCATCCTGAAGGCTGTGGACACCTTTAAAAAGGGAGAGGTAACTTAACTGCAACATGTACAAAAGCAAGTATGACCTTTAAGAAGATGACAACACAGATCTCAGAAGGGTAAAAAACTTGGGTATTCCATTTGAGAGCAAAACAAATGTGAATACTTACAATGTAAGTCTCTGGCTTTTCAGCGCTACGCAAAATGGAGGGGGTTTTATTTTTTTTTCTCTCAAACAAGTAAAGTTGCCAACACAAACATGGTCATTAAATTTGGCAGAGGCAGCAGGTGTTAAAAAAATGACATACTTAGTCTTAGGAGAGGGGGTGGGAGACCAGAGGATGCAGTCAGCTGCTCCATCACAGTGGTCCTCTGCCAATTGGCCAAGAAACAACCCTGGTGTCATCTGTGCAGGTAGCTCTTGTTTGGCCTCCCAGGCAAAGGAAAGGTGCCAAGCAAATTAGATGCATCAAGCTGGGATTAAGAGCAGGGGTCAGACATAGAGAATGGCAGAGCGAAACAGAAGGTTGCTACTTGTTATTTTTCCCATCCTTCTTCACGGTCATTATCCTGAGTGAGGCTCGGCTGTGTTAACACTCCCTCTTGTTTTTCTCCTCCTTCACCAGGAATGTCCAAAATGATAATTTAAAATACACTTAAATATATACTTAAAATATGTACAGCAAGATCAAGGCAGCAACCACTGATGGGAAAAGCAAACAATTCTGTCGTCAGTCATCGAAGAATTCTCACGCTGTGTGCTTAAGTAGAGACTTCAGAATTCAAGTCCAGATTTTTTTCCCCATGCCCTTATCCCACATCACTTGGGAACAGTCAGACTGTACCTTACTCTCCCTTCTAATGAGCAGCACAGCATTTTAAAACACACAAATATCAAGGTCATTGTTGGCTAAAAAGGGCTGAACATAGAAGAAAACCACCCTGAATAGCACTGATGATTAGCAACATTTTTTTTCCTCTCCTACAGGAAACAGTAACTAATTTGTCACCCACTACAATCACTCAAAGTATCATTAAGTCCCTGTCCGTGTCACACCACTATTTTCCCAAAAACACCAAATTGAGCCTAGCTTGCCGGTGACAGTGGGAGAAGCAGCAGTGCCAGAAAGGAGGTTAAGCTCAGCATGCAACATCTGTACAAATATTGAAATATTTATCAGCATATCTTAGAAGGTTTGAAAGGATTTTTATCTTTGATTTGACCATGGGGCTACAAAGCTGCCTTACTATTAAGGCATCAGAAAAATCCAAATACTAAGCTAAACAGAATTCTCCAAATATGTTTCTCACTCCCATGGGATTTTCAGGAACGGTTAAGCCATCTGCTGTCAGAGAAATATCAAGCGTGGTTTAGGGGGAAAAATGGACAAGAGCCTAGAGAGACTTAATGAAATGGAAGCTTGTATATGCTGGGAAAAAGTCCAATACTTGTAATTAATTTTTAAAATATTTTAAAAGAAACTACTGAATATTTATTCCCTTATGTTTACAAAATATGTGGGTCCAGTGGGTTTTTTTAATTAAAAATTGGTTTAAATCTGAAGGGGTTTAGTAGCCTGTAACAAAAACATTAAGCTTCTGCCCTAAGCCGGAAAGGTTAATCAATTCATGTGCTCTTCAACCAAAAACCCTATTAAGACTTGGTGATCCAAAGAGAGAAATTAACATCAATTTCCTTTTCCAGACATATTTTAGAAGATGATAGCTTTCCTTCTCTACAGTATTAACATTGTGAGTAGCTATGCAGGGCCATACAATCGCTTGGGGATCTATCACACTTTGTTTCCAACAAGGAGGCAGCAGGAAGCAGCCTCCCTCCAGGCAATTTCTTGGCTGCTCTAGGGAGCAACCATCTCCTGGGCAGACACATGCTGAACGTGACAAACCATGGCCAAGATTCATCTCCCTACCCAGGTATGGCAGGAGGCGAGAGAGAAGAGGCAGAGGAGGCTTGAAAACCCCAAAGCAGTGTCCCTAAATCGAGGTAGGTGATGATACACCACGTATCAAGGGCTTGAAGAGGGCAAGCTCTGCCTGAGCTGCCACCAGCACAGTGTCCTCCCCACAAAGGTGCCTCTCCCCGCTGGAGAAGGGGTGAAAGCCCAGTGCCACTCTCTCCTCCAAGGCAGGCTGTGCTCGTGGGCGCACAAGGGAGATGCTGGCAGACCCGTTCCCCAGCTGCTGCAGGTCACACACTGAACCTTCAGGGGAGGCAAGGAGTGCCAAGGAAAAGGAGCCTGAGAACCACAAACTGAAACCACCTTGTCTACTTTGTAAACTTTTGTTTACTCAAAAAAAGAGCTGAAGTTAAACATTTTAAAAAGCACACCTAAGAATGCAGATTAATACCAGTGAGAATTAGCACAGACCCACAGTTTTAGAAATCTCAGTACCATGTTTCCTCTTTTTGCATTATGAAGCTACAACAGTTTGTTTTAACCTCCAAGGAATTCCAGGAATTGACCAAACGGGTAAATCATTGCCAGCTTGATTTCCTGGTGCCACATAAGTGACAAGGCAGATGTACCCACAGCAACCAGATTTGCAGCATACGCCATTATTATAAAAATAGCTAAGAGAGAAGCTTGGGAGAAGTATCTTTCACAGATACAGTTCCAGCACTGACATAAGATCTGCCAGTGCCTTGGGAAAGTCACTGAGCTTCTATGTCTCAAGTACGTCTGACCAGATAGCTGAAAAAATATGCAC
The DNA here is from genome assembly GCA_013400375.1 of Thinocorus orbignyianus. Lineage (NCBI taxonomy): Eukaryota > Metazoa > Chordata > Aves > Ciconiiformes > Thinocoridae > Thinocorus > Thinocorus orbignyianus. Next base: position 1,311,526 of record VXBW01000853.1, read on the forward strand.
TCTGTATGCTAAAGGACTGCTCCGAAAAATATTTAAAGAGCTGCCTGCAAACTACTACTTAGCAACATCCTTTGCTTAGGGAGATTTATTTTTTTTGAAACACTGAACAATTGGATGGAAAAGCGTTTAAGTGCCTGCGTAATTTGATATGTTCCAGTGCAGCCATTTCTAAGTTTAAAGGCTCTGCAGGATAAAATAAGTCTTAGGTAACTTCACAGACAAGCCCCAAACTCTGGGAGAAGAGGCTGCCTGCCAACAGCTCTTGGAAACTTGTAGACAATTTGAGAGCCACACAGTGCCAGGAAACTAGTCACAAGGCAAGACACAGACTGCTGTGCAGGGTTCAAAGAAGGCAACTGATCACAAATAACAAATTTCCAAGTTTTGTTGTTTAACAGGACTGTGCAGATCAGCTAAAATACTTACTAGAGCCTAAGAGCCCACCAAAAGCCCAGTTTGAGCATTAATGCTTGAAACAGAGCCTTCTCATACACTATCTTAGCAGCTTCTGCTTGCTGCCTCTCCTCCTTGTATGTTTTTAGCGAGAACCTCTTGAAAATAGGAAAATGCACCGTGTTTTGTCCCATCACAGGTTAAAACATTACATATGCAGCCAACTTGCCTGCAAGTTCTCCCAAAATTGTGTTAATACAGTTAATAAATTACAACGGTACTGACATTCCAGCTCTTTGTTGAAATAGGTTGTGAAAGTATATGGCACATCACAAGGAAAACATTACACTCTCTAAGCAATTCAAACTTGCATTTAGACATGGCGAGATGCTGAGCAGATTTTACGGCAGAGATAAAAAAAAATAAAACAGTTTTACCATTAGTAAAAAAAATCTGTAGCTTCCAATATTCTTCTTCAGTCAGAAATTTCAAGTCTTTCTGGCGCTCCTTCAACAGATCTTGTTTATCCAAAATCCATTGTAAACTAAAAGGAGGGAAAATCATTTCAGCAACTCTTTGTCAATGTTACATTGAGTGTTTGTGTTCCTCCATGGTGCGAGTCGGCTACAGACTGAGGCTGAAGGGCTAGTGGCCTTTAAGGAAGCCCCAGATACATGTTCTTCCCAAGGAAAGGCTCACTGGCGTTTTCAAAGTTAGATGTGTACTAAAAAAAGCACCATCCCACTGACTAGCAGAGATTAAGTCTTCATCTAAAGGAAACTAAATGGGTTATAGAGATGCTGGGCACCGTGGATAAGATTTATGTTGCATTTAGCACACCCTGGACACCCGTTTAGACGCAGTGACTCCCAGCACAGGGCTGGTTTTGAGGCAGCTCAGCCCTAGGGACACACAACCCCCACCCCAACCCCACAGACACCACCAACTCCACGGTCACCCCCAACCCCACAGACACCGCCCACCCCAA
>VXBW01000853.1:1337730-1427714 GCA_013400375.1 Thinocorus orbignyianus
CAGGTCCCCGCGGCTGGCGGGGGTGTCCCCGCCGCGGTGCGGGGAAAAGAGAGGAGGGGAGGGAAAGCGGGGGGCAAAACCCTGGCCGGCCCGGGATCCCACCGGAGAGACACCGCTTCCCCATAGGCGCCCGAATTTCAGTGGCCATATATTTTTGTGTCGAGGGAATTGTGCCTTTTGGAAACGATTTTTTTTTTTCCATGTGCTCTCCCGTCACTTGTCCCAGCGGTCCCAGCCGTTGGGCTCAGCAGCAACCAGCCACGGGTCTGCAGGCGCCTCTGGCATCTCTACTCTTTATTTGGCACCTCAGATGTGCTTTCTCGGGCCCTAATAAAGCAATACCAACAGCTTTTATTTTTGGAAAGACAGAAAGAGAGAAAAAAAGAAAGAGGGAAAGAAAAAAGGAAAGAAAGAAAGAAAGAAAGAAAGAAAGAAAGAAAGAAAGAAAGAAAGAAAGAAAGAAAGAAAGAAAGAAAGAAAGAAAGAAAGAAAGAAATAAATAAAGAAAGATAGCGATAAGCCACACTTGCAGCACGGAAGAGGTTCACGTATGATACCAGGTGCACCACTTGATCAAGTTGCAATTATTTATAACAGATAATATTTGAGTAACAAATGTAAAATAAATATTGAAAGCATGAATCTAAAAAGCACGCACTATATAATTTTAAAGGAAATACACTCGCTGTTTGGTAGAATACAAATGTGGTGTATGTTTGTTTTCTAATGAATGATGTACAGTGGATACAGTATTTTGGTCTTGGTTCCAGTTTGTCATGCAATTTTTTTACTATTTTTTTTCTTTTCCTTTTTTTTTTTTTTTTTTTAAATAAAGTTACTGACAAACTACTGTTTGTCTAGTTGTTCACTGAAGTACTGTCAACAGCATCTCCTGTTTCTCCAAAATGGTAATGATTGGGAGCTGGGCCCAGATCCCACTTCATTCAGCATCTTTGAGTCAAACTCTAAAGAATTTTCCTCTGACTATTCCATCTGAGTATTTTCCTTCTTTCACTCAGAAAGGCCCAAAGGAAATCCACGCCATTCTTCCCTATACCTACGGTTTTTGGAAAACACCTTTTTTTTTTTTTTTTTTTTTTTCCCTGCAGGGTCAGCACAGAGATACGAAAATTTTAACATTATAGCTCTGCTTTAACAGTTTGCTCTTATTTAGAATAGTTGTTACTTTTATGTGAGGGGGAAAATCTCCTTATGCTGTTGGTATGAAAAACCTTAAAGGAGTCCAACTTAAAAAAAAAAAAAAAAAGACTGTCTGAAAAATATCTGTTTCCCCTGGAAAATCCTGCCAGTGCAAGGACTCAGTGCTGCTGCCAGTGACCCGCCAGCTGTGCGGGTCTCCCCGCTCAGGCCCGGGCCGGTGCTTTCGTGGGGAGCTTAGACTCGGGTGGGCAGAGGAGACAGGAGGGAACTCCGTTTTTGCATTTTGCAGATGTCAGAACTCTGAAACAGACGGTAAATCTCTTCTTCGGTTGGCACGGGTAGGCAGAAGGCAGTGAGTTGCCAGGATGGGGCCCTATTTTAGTCCAAGGTGCAGGTGACACAACGTAAAACACAAAGTACTTCCAGCATCTGACAGGATCTCAGATGCAAAATTGATCCTCTATTTGCTCACTTAAGGCTAAACCTGCTTGACAGCAACAGAAAATGGGAATCCTAATGCCAGGCTTGGATTTCCTTTAAAGGTTTATTTTGTATTCAAAAGCCGTAGGAACTTCTTTTCTTTTCTTTTCTTTTTCTTTTTTTTTTTTTTTCTTTGTTTTTGGTCTGGGATAGTACACTAAATACTCGCTTACTCGATTATTCGATTCGCTTTTCTCGCAGGATGCAAGTTGTGTTTCTGTCGTATAAATAAATGGAAAAGGTCCCTCCTGCACAACTCGGGGTCTTGCTCGTCTGTCAGTGGGGTGACAAATGCTGTTGTCATTTATAGCACCGGCAGCGGGACCGGGAATTTAGCCGGTCGGTTCTTTATATCAATATTTATCTCTTGCCTTCCCGAAGGAAAGCACCCACCATGGAGCTGCTGCCCAGGACGTTTGCGCCAGGTACGGTATAAGGTCGTGGAAAGGGTTGAGGATTGAGTAGTAAAACTGCAATCCGGGAATTCTTTACACGTTAGTGGAGTTTGTGTGTTTTATTAAAAGTGTCCCATCAAATCGTAATACTTGTGCTACCTTAAAAAAGAAAAAAAAAAAAGTACAAGGGCCAGTCAATTTGTGTGAATTAATGGTTTATATATCTATAAAATTAATGTAGTCATTGAGTTAAGAAACAAAACACAATACAACCAACCACAATTAACCGAAGTCCAGAACCAAAAAAGCACAAACCCAAACCCCACAAAATATGTTGTACTTTTTCCTTTTCTCCTTTCTCCTTTCTTTTTTCTTCTTTTCCTTTTTCTTTTTTTCTTCTTTCTCTTTTCTTCTTTCTCTTTTATTTCTTCTTTTCTTATTTTTTCTCTTTTTTTTTTTTAATTTTTTAAATTTATTTTTAGCTGCGATGCCGCCTCTAAATCGAAATACAATCGAAATATAGGGGGAGACACAGGGAGGACTTCTGCCACATCACATTTTTAGGGCCCCATCCCTGCGAAGTCCCTCACGGAGACGCGCACAGGGACCCCCGCGTCCCTGTGCGGGGGCAGAGGGCGAGCTCCGATGACCCGCCTGAAGGCGCGCACCTCCGCGGCTGCGGAACTCTCCCGCGGGCGCTACCCGCCGCCCTGGGCGGCTCTGCGGGCTCAGTGGGGCTGGTGCGGCGGGAGGACGGCGCGGTTGCTGCGCGGAGCCACCGCTCTCGGGTGCGGCTTCCCATCTGTCAGCTGTGCGGTGCGCTGCGACAGCTCTCTCCTGAGAAGAGCTGATTGATTACTATTTACTTTTTATTTTCTTGTGGTTTAAAATGTAAAGACATTTTTGATTATTTATTCTATTTCCTTTTATTAAGTTTTATTATCCCTCTCGGGCGAGGGATGAGGCAATAACAATCTCCCGAAAACCTCGTGCTTTGGGAAGCGGTACAGGCAGCCCGTGCTGCAGCCAGGGCCGCGGAAAGCAGCAACTCCGCGGATCAGCAGCCGCGTGGCCGGGCGGATCTCCGTGCTGGCCCTTTGCTGGCCCCGGGCGAGCGGCGGCCCCGGGGTGGCGAGCCCCATTCGGTGCGGGCGATGGTCGGCTGAGTTCTCCTGCGGGCTGGGCTTTTATTTGCCAGCCAGCCGTCCGTCCCGCCTCTCCCACGAGGTGCCGCCGGGGCCGGGGCGGTGCGGGGGCGGTGCGGGATCGGGCGGTGCGGGGGGGAGCCCGGGCATCGTCCTCCGGTGGGATGGGCGGGTTTGCCCTGCTGGCCCGGTGGGGTGACAAAAGTCCTGTGCCAGCCGTGGCGGTTCCCGTCCATCGGCTTCCCTGGAGGCAAATTTGGGTCTGGGAGAAGAGATAAAGAATCTGTGGTGGCAAGTTGTGTGGCTGAGCTGATGGCAGAACCAACAGCGGCAGGGCGTGGGCTGGATTTTGTTTTAGCATCTCTAGGGCTACTGGTGCTGCTGTCTGGCTACCGAAGGACCCCCACGTGCAACTAGGGGGAAAAAGAAAACACAACCCAAAGGGACAGCAACTGGTTTTAGTTGCTGAATTGGAATCATAGAATCATAGAATGTTTCAAGTTGGAAGGGACCTTCAAGATCATCAAGTTCCAACCCCCCTGCCATGGGCAGGGACACCTCCCACCAGAGCAGGTTGCTCCAAGCCCCATCCAGCCTGGCCTTGAACACTTCCAGGGATGCGGCATCCTATCAATACCTATGGTTAAGCAAGTATGTTCTCCGCATCTTGTAATGCGGAGAAATTAATTAACCGCATTTATGGGCAAACCTCATCTTTCTAGATGAGAAAAGCATTCCATGCAAAGTGGAAAGCGTAAGGCAGAAAGGGTGGTGGTGGTGGTGAGGCTGAAGAAAAATTATCTCCTTTGAATATTACTCATTTGAGAGGTTTGTTTGCTCAAGGGCCACAGAAATTAGACAACAAGATTTCACTATTTTATTTTCTATGGGAGAACTCAGGTTTTCTGAGTAAAGTTGAGCAGACTGTAATGAAAAGCTGCATTTTGCGAGGGAAGAATAGAACATTATTCGCTTTCTAGAAGCCAAGAACAAAGAAGAATGTACACACTGTGAAGGCTTTTGGACATTATTAGAAGCTAGTCTAAACATTCTGGAAACTGGTCTTTCAGCTTCCGAAAACTCAGGCTCAGCCTTCGGTATTCTTGGAAAAACAATTGATTTGAGTAACTTTCCTTTTTTTTTGGGGGGGGGAGGGTGAGTGGGTTGATTTTTGACTTGCCCTTTATTAGCCTGTTCATAGAAACAGGACTGAGAAATCTGGGTGCATCTGGCAGGAGGTGCAAAGCCTTGCTTTGTAAGGATCTTGGGAGCATTTTTGGTTTCCAAGTGGTCTTGATTTCGGTATGAAACTCTGCCATAATTAATGCTGCAATTGCGGTTGTGTCCACAGTTCGAAGGTGCACATGGGGAGATGAATGTGAATGACCAAGCTGTAGGGCTGGGTCTTACGGGCCAGGGATCTTGGTCTTACTCCTCTAAACTTGTTAAGTGGCTTTAAACACAAGACTTGAGTTTAGAACTTTAAGCAATCCATCAAACTACCTGATTTTGCAGAGATGCTGAGTGCTTGCTCTTCCCAGAGAAGTCAGTGGGACTGATTTAAAATTTGCCAATTTCTTTGACGTGGGGGTAGGATAGATGTAGTTCTCTGTCATGCAAATGAGTTTAAGTTTTGGACTGGTTGCTCGTCCAATACTCAGGGAGGGCTTGATCTCTTCCAAGAAAGGCAATGGCTCTATATACTTGAAGAGCTATAGTTTAAAAAGCCTTCTGTATTAAGCTCATATTTTAAATTCACACACACACAAAGACGATCTGATCAGAAAGCTCTGCTACAGGCATGAAAAAGTGCATGTTCTTAAGGGTCCCCTTCTATGACCGCACCTCTGATGTGGTAAAGAAATGATTTATTGATTTAGAAGAACCTATGCATTCATTTAGGTGCATTCACACTAGGAATATTTTCAGGGAACTATTTTTCTATTTGCACTAGAAGTTACGTGCTTGGAAGTACATTTCAAAATAGTTACTGCATTTGTAAGCTACATTTCCAACATAAAAGAAAGAACCCCCCCAAACCTGTGCCTGATGAAGTGAGCGGCAAGCCTTGGGTTCAAACTTCCCAACTGAGGGGGAGACATGAGGATGGGAGAAAATCTAACTGCACTTGGCTTTGGGTTAGGCGATAGTGAAGGTCAAGAGTTGTTTCTGATCTTTTTGTTTTCCTCCAAACTGTCTGAAAAGCATGATTTTAAACTTGACTGTGAGCAGCTACTTTCTGAATTATCACCTGAAGGTAAAGAGCAACATGTCAAGGTCAGGTTCAAGCTCACTGGAGTTCATTGGACCATAGCAGATAAAATCTAGGAGCAACAAAATGCTTTCAGGTATATTCAAAGTCAATCCAATGAAGAATGATTCCCTACAGCATGTCGGATGTTATAAACTTGTATTTTACAAGAAACAGGAGGAAGAAATTTCACAGCAACTGCAAAAACATAGCTGAAGAAATAGATCACGAGACCCCAGGTCTTAGAATTTCAGTACTATATATACTTAATTGATCTTAGGAAATAGAAAATAAATAGTAATAGATAGGAAAGAAAGGCATAATTTATGATCCTGATTGAAATTTGTTGGGAATAATATCTCATACTCTTGTTATAGCTAATAAAAATAAAGACATGTTGTAAGGGTATATGTAAAACAGTTGAAGACTAAAATTATCAAATTAAAACACTATACAGTGATGCAGAGGATTATTTGGCTCAATTATTAAATCCAATGTTTATCTTAAGTTAGAAGAATTTGTATATATAACCCTTATCTCTGATTATATGCATCTCTTCCACTACACTTCAAACGAGACCTTCCTGCTTCGTGTTTTGGAAATAACTGAGTTTTAATGCAGTACAGAAACTAACAGTAAGCAAGAATCCGTAGTTAGAAGGGTTTCCTCAAATGGTTTGAAAAATGCTTGGTATATCTAAAGCTAAGCTACACATTTGTAAAAACAGGAATACATTTCACTGATCAAGATGTATCTTGTAAGAAAAGGAACAGATCCTTTTTTTTTTTTTTTTTTTCCTTTTAAAATGCCTTCCTCTTCTACGCAGCAGATGGTGCTAGATTGTGAATATGTGTCAATTTGATTTATTTATAGTCTGAAGAATATACGGTGAAAGACATGGCATGTACAATGTTCAAATAGACTACATAGCAAAGTGCTCTTTATAAACTCATTTGTTTTGGCACAGTCTTCTGTGGTGTGCATGCTTTTCCTGATGTCTCCTCTGCACTCTTCCATGACTTTCAGAATTGCTTCTGTCTGTCGCGTTGATGCAAGATGCCAAAACTAACAAGGAATTGAGTGACAGAATCATGGTCAGTGTAAAAGAGAGCTTTCATCTAAAAAATGTGTATAGCAGAAGCAGAGGTAATAGGAATTTACACAAATTTTGTTAGTCTTTTGTGCTAAAGCTTCTGTCAACAGCATCCCATAAGCCTGGAAAGCCATAAGCCTGTGCTTCAGCTCTGCTGGACTTTGCTTTGGCAGGTACGGCCAAAAAAGCCAGACTCCAACTGCCTATAAGTCCCATTTATCCTTTTGGTATGTGACAGGATCCACCTTCTAGAGTGGAGTCTGGGGTGAATTTGTCTGTGACATGCAGGCTGTATGACATGTTTCCACGAAGAAGAGACATTTGGGCATCCACAGTGTAGATCTGCACCCAGACTGCCTCTTGATAGGTCTTTGGGCTCACCTAAAGTGCTGTCGTGGTTTCAGCCAAATTCACCAAAACCGGACTGACAGATGGCCCTTCCTCCTGCTAGAAAGAAAGGAGAGGAAGAGCTAAGGAGATTTATGAATGAACTAAACTACTTTAATGAAGTGTTAACACTAAAATTAAGGTAAGAAAAATATAATAAAATAAGTACAATATATACAAAACCTTATCAAGCTCCCAGGATGATGATCACACCGCCAGCAGGCATTGGGGAAAGTCCCAGACTGGACTCGGCAACCGACAGGAGCTGGATTCCAGATCTGGAATCAGGAATGCATGGATTGGGGTCAAAGGCAGATGAACAGAGATGGTCCTCCGTGGATGTTGGCCACTGAAGGAAAAGAAAGCTGATGCTTTGATCCCTCAGCTTTTATACTGAGCATGATGTGGATGGGATGGAATACCTCAGCTGATCAGTTTTGGGTCACCTGTCCTGTCCACTCCTCCCTACATGTGTGACCCCTTGAAGCTTTTTTGCTTCCGATCCTCCAATGGTTCAAATAACAAAATTACCTGACCTTGGTTGTTATAGAAATAAGTATGAGCAAGGGCCTCTCTGCACACCATCCCTTGGTATAATCAGGTCTTATCACTGTGAGAGTGGACAGTTTTCTGAAAAATACGCTGTTAATTTCAGAGTTTAGTTAGTTAGAAGAGGCCCAGCTAAAAAAGTGAAATTGTAAACCAGAAAACTGGTTTGTTTTACCTCACACCAGGAGAAGCGCCCACCTGCAGCCTGGTACCTAAAGCTGCAAGAGGTAAAAGGGCTGCAGAAGTGACCATACCCAAGTATCAAAGCATAGGATGCCACACAACTTCCAAAGATACCCTACCCTTGTGCTCTCCTGTCTCTGTCCAGGATGAGACGTTGTTGGAGTACACTCAGCTAGAGTTACATCACCTGTATTGCAGCATAACTGACATTGTTGGCCGAAATGTTACTCAAGGAGCTCGGTGTCTGAGCCTGGAGGAATTAGTATGGACATAACTCCTGTTAGGTGTGCGGGAAAGGTACCCTTTCAATGAGGATGTTGTATGTTATCCAAGCAAATGGACCACCATGGAAAGAGGTATACAGTACCTGAGGGAATTAGCTGTACGAGATAATCTATTATGACCTGGATGACGTGCAGACACCACACCTACAGATCCTGATGAGATCCACTGTACAAAGCCCATGTGGCGGAAATTTGTACGGAGTGCACCATCATCATATGCCAACTCACTGGCAATGACGGAATGGCAGGATGATGAAGGACCAACAGTGGATGAGGTGGCTGCCCGACTCTGGCGATATGAAGAAAGTTTGTCCTCCCCTGAAGAAAGTTTGTCCTCCCCTCTTGTCTCAGCTGTGGAAAAATTGTCCCGGGAGGTCCAGCAAATTAAAGAGAGCATGTCCCACTTCCCACCTGTACAGGCCAGCATCTCAGCTATTAGGAGCAGACATTTTCCCACTCAGGACAGAGAGTACAGAGCATACACACCTCGAGGCACTCTGTGGTTATACTTGCGTGATCATGGAGAGGACATGAGGAAGTGGGATGGACAGCCTACTTCAATCCTACGGGCACGGGTACAGGAGTTGCAAGGGAAAACAATGATGAAAAGGGATTCCAGCAGAAGAAAACAAAAGTTAAGAGAAAAGTGATAAGCAGTAGTGATGTTGAACTAAAGTGAGTTGGGGGGAATATTGCAGGGGAGTTACAGCCCCATTTGATTAGACCCTGGATGTAATATGTGAAAGATTTCTTAAATCTGAAATAGGAATCGCTGATGGCTCACTTCAGTGCTCTTTAGCAGCATGAGCTCTTTTGAGGTCTCAAGTTAGTTTTTTCGTAGAGTTTAACTTGAGATTTAGCTCTTTAGTAGAGTTCAAGTTGAGTTAACTCTCCAGTAGAATTAGTTCTTTTGAAGAAGCCAAACCAGTTGTAGTCCTCACTTGAATTATCGGGTCAAGTTTTAAGCTCTGAGGATGTATTAATTTGGGTCCTTTGGGTTCTTTTTGTTGCTAATCCACAGACCTTCTTAACCAAAGTCAGCCTGCACTTGGCCCCTTTCATCTATTTCCAAGCCATTTTTAAAACCATCATGCCAGGCGCTCTCTTTCTACATGTTATATTGCCAAATGTTCCAGAATGTTTGATGATATCAGCATCAAGCATTTTGCTTTGGCCTTGCATAGAATAGAGTAGGGACCTGTATTGGACTCTCCAGCATTTCTAAACATCGTTTAAACAATTTTAACATTATTCCTACAAAATTGTTATATACCCACAAGAATTTCACTGCAAATCTGACTGCAATAGCCACTTTTTTTTTGGGGGGGGGTCAGAATTCTTGTTTTCTCAGATACCTTCAACATTAGCCTACTCAGGAAGATGTCTTAAGTGTGCACATAAAAATCTTCATTAGTGCTTGAATGATTAATTTTCAGTTTTACCCTTCTGCAGCTCCAAGCTCAGCTTTACTTCCATTCCTGTCCTTTCCTGTAAAAGATACCAAATTCCCCACTGTAGACTCCGTTAGAAAAAACATCCCAAAGATCTTGGGCAAAGTTTAGGAGAATGATTTTTTTCAGGGCTCATGTGTAAGAGAGCAGATTCATCGAGGTTGTTCTAACACTTTTTTCCTGGTTGCTTCAGCAACTAGTCCTTGGTTTTAATGGCTCAGAAGGAGAGGTCTGGAGTCTGTGGAATCTGTTTTCTTTGAGATACATCTCTGGACATTGCTGTCTCTCCCCGAGTCTCCTGCCCTCAGCTCAGTGGATTAAGCCTGACTCTCTCTGTAAGTGGCAACTTCAGGGTGCTTGAGACCAAGGGGCAGGTCACTATGGAATGTGTTAGATGATAATCATGGGGTGTTAAAGAGGGCCTGCTCTTTGCCCGTGATCTCTTTGAGTGGGAATTATGGTATCAGACTGCAGCAGAGGTTTCTGGCAAAAATAAAATGCGTCTTGTTTGTTGACATGTGTCTTGAATCAGTGCCCTGGGGAAGGACCTTAGCTTCAGAATTCAACCGAACATACACTAATCAGAGAAGGCCCCTGATTCCCCACCAGCCTTGGCCATGTCCCTGGGTAACGGCAAGCACTACTGATGCTGAGCCAGGCTCAGGGGCTCCCTTAGAGGAGAGGGAGCCCAGGCTGGAGGACACACGCTGGGAAGATGACAACTGAACAGCATGAGATGTGACAGTGTGCCGCATCCCTGCAGGAGCCTCCTGCACTGGGTGAGCCAGTCCTACGGAGCAGATGTTTGCTGCTCTGTATATCTTGTTGCTAACTTGAAGCATGGGAAGAGCACAGAAAAGGCTGGTAGCCCACAGAACCATACTGTTTCCAATGGTCCTCTTTCCTAACCCCTGGCGTGAAACAAAAAGTAATGCCATGTCTGTCATAAGGGCTACAAAGGATGTGCATGACTCCGGAGACCCCAGGAGAAGGAGACCTGGCAAGTGTGCAGTAAGACCTCATAGAACAAGTGAAACATGCTTGGGGCAATACGGGCCTGACTGGGACCATCCAATAGTGCCGTGCAGTATGGATGGAGAAAGGATAATTTAGTCCTGGATGTGCTCACAGGGACAACTTAAATTAATGACCTCATTACAATATTAAAGTGACCAACAGGATTTAACATCCGGAATACTTTCAGTCTGCAAGTAAGCATTCCATTTCCCAAAATTCTTAGAAATGTTATATTTTTGTGATTTTATTTTACCTTACTACAGCGAGGAGTGATTTCTTGACTTCTCCATTATCTCAGTTTTATTTGCCTGTGTTCAGCATAACTCAGTCATGTTTACATGGACTTTCACCTCAATGTTAGATACTGTCTTACTGTCTTAATTTTTTCACCAGATACCTAGTTTTTCTATTTTACGGAGTCCTCAGGGTAGCTTTTTCTCTGCCTTTGCCTTTCAATACTCTGTAACATTATTTATATTCCTTTTAAAACTTACAGTCTGGTTCTGCAACCTTTAGAAATCTAGATGAGAATCATCTAATGGTGACTTTTCAATTTTGTGTTTCTGATCCTTACTATAAGCAGATTTTGAGTTAATGTTGCCACAGGCTTTACAATACTGCATGTCTGACTCAACAGTTTGAGGCATGTTAAATGATAAAAAGAAATCACCAGTTTGAGTTATTTTTTTTTTTTTTAAGAGGTCATGTCTTTTAGAATATCCTATTCTAGGACCTCATATTCTTCGAGTTTCTTTAGCACAATCTAATAACAGCACTCTTTCCCCACCGTACTGTAGGCTATTGAAAGTCTAGCGTCGCTGAGCAAGCAATAGGAAAATATGAGAAAAAAAAAAAAGTAATCTTTTGCAGACTGCAAAGTCTGCAGGATGAGCTGCTCTCCTCTTGTTATTCACCTCTTGCTGCCGTTTTCCTTCTAGATTTAATCCTCCTGCTTTATCTTCACTCCTGCAACCAGGAAATGTTCTTTGGCAGTCAGAAAGGAGAGCTGTCAGCCAGAGCTGACAATTACCAGGTGGGCTCACCCAGAACCTCCTTCTGTCCAACAGAAGAAGCAAACTTTATCCTTCATGGTGGTTCCCTGGCTCTTCCATCCTAGCTCCTTTCCATAGCAGGGAGACACTAGCACTAGGTCCTGTTCTTGGTGGGGAGCAATTAGTCTGTTTTTGCTATAACGAATGGTGGGATTGTCAAGGAGGCCATCCAGCCCAATTTCCTGCTCACAGCAGGGTCAGCACAGGTTGCTCAAGGCTTGGGAGACTTTGTAGATGCAGTGAAACCACAGCTGATCAAAGTTAAAAGAATGAGAACAGAATGTCTTGCATAGTTATTTATCTATCTTGACATTAGCAAGGCATCTGACACCATCTCCTGCAACACTCTCACTGTCAAACTGATGAAGAATGAGCTATATAAATGGAAAACTTGAGTTGATGTTCCCAAAAGCTTGTGATCAGCAACTTCAAGTCCATCTGGAGGCCAGTCACTAGCAGTGTGCCCCAGGGATTAACACTGGGGCAAATAATGTTCATCAATAACAAACATCTTCATTAATGACCTGGACGATGGGGTAAAGCGCACCCTCACCAAGTCTGCAGATAATACAAAGCTGGGAGTGTGACTGTAGACCAGATGGTTGTGATGCAGTTCAAAAGGACCTTGGCAGGCTCAAGAAATGGTCTGAGAGACATTTCATGAAGTTCAACAAAATGAAATGCCAACTCCTGCCACTGGGAAGGCAGGCAAAACTACATGCACCACTATATGCTGGGGACCAACTGTCTGGGAAGCAGTTTTAGAGGAAGTGACTTGGGAGTCCTGGTCAACCAATTGGATGTGACCCAGCAGCATGCCCTTCCTCACAGCAAAGATTGCCAACAGTCTCCTGGGTCTGATTAGGCAGAGCATCACCACCAGGGAGCTGATCCTTCCTCTTCACTCAGCCCTGGTAAGACATAACTGGCATGCCGGGCCCGGGTCTGGGCTTCCCAGTGCAAAAGCGACAGGGACTTACTGGAATGTGAAAGACTATGAAGATGATTAGCTGGAGCATCTGGCACATGAGCAGAGTCTAAAAGAGCTATGATTGTTCAGCCTGAAGAAGAAGAGGCTCAGGAGGATCTGATCAATGTATACCTGACGGGAGTGAGTAAAGAAGGCAAAGCCAGGCTCTTCACAGTGGTTCCCAATGAGAGGACAAGAGGCAATGGGCACAAACTGAAACAGAAAATGGGGTGATCATGCAAAGGTACACTCTGAACACTTGTTGGAAAACTGCAGTTGATCAGTTAGGCTCCAGAACAAGAATTAACATTTTTCTAAGACTGCTATAACCCCATGCTTCATATTCGCATACACATAATTTTGTTTATGATTTGCCACCTTTCATGTTTCTTTTTTGTTGTGATTTATTTATTGTATCCACATTCCACTTTCATAAATCTTCCTTCCCCCTCCCTCATCTGAACTCACCAGTAAGTGTATTGTGTCAAATAGTAAGTACCTGATACGGCTTATACCAGCTGAGGAAGACTGGTAAATACTTCAGTGCAAAACCAGACGTGTAAATAAAAAAAAAATAATAAAAAAATTGTGATCAAACAAAGAAAAAAAGTAATTAATTTGTAAATTAATTCTGTGTTTGATGTGAACACAGTGAAAGGGTCTTACTGAAGAACCCATGAGGTCCATACAAACCTGTGATTACTTTTTCAGGTACTCACGTACTTGTAATATTTAGCATGGGTATCACATAATTTGATCAATAAGTTGTGACTGTTTTCCTTCTAACAGACCAAAAATCCTTAAGACTGATTTCTGTGCACTATAGCAAATACTGGGGATGTAGTCACAGGCAAATTTAAGCTGCTACGTTGAGTTTTAAAATATAAGATTGAAACCATTCTGATAAGTCACTAAGACGTACATAATTTTCCTCCAAGCTTTTTGGTGACATAGTACATAAGCGACAGTATCACAGAAGGTATTCAAAGGCTACGTATCATCACAAGAGAAAGAGCAAGGTAATGAAATTATGCTAGAACAGGATGTTTAGCAATTAGCTGGGAAGAAGCCACTTCAATAGTCTGAGTCAGCTAAGGACAGAGCTTCTTCCTGTCATCAGTGGAATAAGTAGGAGATGTGACATTTTCAAGGAGTCAGATGAATTATAATGTGTAGAGGAAGTTTATTTGATATAATTAAAAAAAGAAAACAAAAACAAACCAACCAACCAATCAAGCTTTGTTCTTTAAAAAAAGGAAAGAAGACCTTATCTTCAAAATTAGGTATCTTGCTCAACCCTCACCATAGTAGCAAAGCCTTCATTTCTTACCATTAGCTTAGACCCAGCCTGTAGCTTGTTGCTGGAAGAGAAAAGGCTCCCTTCCAGGGGAGGAAGCCCTCAGCAGGCAGAAGCATCTAGTGGGCCAGAGCATGGGCTGGGAGAAAGGAGACAGGAGTTTGATGGACTGCCATTGGGCCCATGCAATGGGTTTCTGTCTGCTCTCCCCTATTTTGAGTTATCTTATTTTTTTTTGTCTGGAGCCTTCTGCTACTGTTGTGGCCCAGGGTAGCTCAGGACAGCAGGAGTCTGCTGGAAACACTGACGTCAGAGCCCCAGGGCTCTTGCAGAATTGTGAGTTGTTTCACCTTCTGCCAACAGAAAACATCCTGGACAACTGGATATTTACTTCCGCAATTCTTGCGCTTTCTGGCAGTTTTTATCTGTTTAGAGAAACGTTACCAGTAATAAAATTTAATTTGCTTAAAGATAAACGAAATTTCTGGTGGACTGGGTGATAACATGATGATATTTGTGTGTATTCCGATGTCCTTCTCCATATAATACAAACAAGTCTTTCTCTCTTTTTCAGCTGTATCACTCCCTTATATTAACAACATTTAGTATGGATTTTCAGCCTCCAAGACACATGAAGGTGGTGAGGTATGTCATCTAATTTAGCTGTCTAAAAGCTATTAAGCCTGTTTCCCATTGAGCCATAAGCACCTCCTAAGAGATGCTGCTTCTTAATTTTTATATTCTTTCACTAAGATGTTGCTTAGTGTGACTGAAACATTTCAGGCTTGTACATCTGTATGAGTGCTTGCCTAAGTGTCACGATTAACATCTATTTCATGGTGGACTGACATTTTCTGGAAGAGTAGTGACAGCAGGGAGCTTTTCCTGCTCTTTTGGGAATTTTTTTGATCTTTCTACATCTTCTGTTAGGTTTGCTGCTGGAGGTCAGTGGTCAGCAGACATTTTTGGAACAAATGAGAAACCTAGAAAAATGGAGAGCTTGAAATAATGTGTCAAAGATAATGGAGATAATTTATTTCTTGATAGTAGAAAGACAGAAATTGATCCTTTTTCAACACTGAAAAAAGTTCAGTTTGAGGTTTTCAAGAAGAGATTTTTTTCCTGCCTCTTATTTCATGGTGAACAACCAGTTCTAATAAGGAACTTTCAGTATTTGCATCTTTATGATTATTTCAGAAACACTAGCTCATTTGTTCTTAATAATGTTACTGAAAAATACCAGTAATTATATAATGGCTGTAGAAATCACATTTTAGGTAAGTGAAGAGAGAAATGATTTTTTTTTTTTATTATTAAAACTCCCCAATTTGTATGTAATTACCAGGTATAAAAGAACCTTCCTGGTATGCATAATGACCACCTTTTGTCCTTGCATGAAAAGTCGAGGTGTTTTCATTCAAGGTTTTGTTCTTTTTAGCTTATTCCTGGCTGGTTGGGGAGACAGAGGGAGGCAGCTGGTTTTTATGGCAAGTCACACAGCCATTCCCCAGGCTATTGAAAGTGTTGGTTTGAAAACCAGCTGGGTGTATTCTTAGTCTGTCAAGCCCAGGCCACAGAAGCAAAAATCCTGGGCCATTTCCTAGTTGAAATGTGCCATTGTTAAAAAGGTGCTGCTCTTAATGTTGTTTTTTACTGTTAAGAGAAACTAGCAATTATTAGTTACCCGTAACTGTTATGATTTAAGAGTTATTCAATAGAAAACATGCAGGCATCATAAAGCGACACGCATTGTTTTTCCAGTTACTTTGGGCTCCTCTGGGGATTTGATGCTGTATTGTCTTTTGTGTAAGTAAGTACATGCAAAATTCTAAAGGAAAAAAAGATTCAGGACTATTCTTGCTGTCTCAGTTTTTATGATTATTAACTGTAAACCGCAGCAGAATTCGGAATCAGAGCGAAATATAATCCTGTTTTTTTGACAGACGGTAAAAGTTCATTATCTGTGTAGCACCAGAGCTACCTTTCTGAGAGAAACATGTCAGTTAATTAACAGGGAAGGTGATACTTCCGGCCTTTTTATTTTGCTTGGAGTAGAGGAGTATTGCTACAGATGGAAAATGTAAAACAGAGGTGGTTGCTCTAGCCTGTCATACCATCACGGGCTGCACCAAGACTGTAATTACTGGGACAGAAGGAAAATGCTGGATGTAAATCCTGTGGAGACATAAGAGCTGGTGCTTGACAGCCGCTTGGACACGCAGTCCCGAAGTAGGAGACCTTCAGCTGGTTGAACTTGAGTGACAGGGAGGAGAGTTCCCGAGTAGCAGTTTTCATAGCCTGTAGCAATTTTATATACTTGACCCATATCACGCGAGAATGCTCAGAAACAGCAGCCTCTTTATCATCACTTTTGTGATGGCATGATATTATAGGTATAGCGAATGACTGGTACAAAAGACACCTGCATCTGTCGGCCTGTCATGAATATAATGGCAACTGAGATGAAGTGGCTGCAGAATTTCCTAAGTGTGGAACTGGAAGAAACATTGCTGTCAAGAACGCCCCATATTGTCTGTGAAAAAATAGGGAACTGGACAGATTATTTTCCATGCTTCAGTGTCTATCACATTAGATTCTGTTTTAGCAGAAATATTCCCCAAAAGTGGTCAAGAGAAAGAAAAGGTCATGCTACAGTGTTATTATTTCAAAATTTAAATAACTCATGTTTTTAATTAAGAACTTGGGTGAACAAATAATTCTGAAGCTTGACTTCACTGTTACTCTCTTCTCATGAAAATGTCCTTGGATTTGGGCTCTGAAAATTGCCCTTTGAATTGCATAATCTTTATTTTGCATTCTCTTTCTTTTTCAACCAGTAAGCAGTCTGGACAGTGACAGGTCTGTTCTTTGTCAGGGCACATTTTTTGCTTTAGGGCTGGCCAGACAGGTGAAAGGGGAAGGTGCAAGAACATGGAGTTTCAGTAGCGTAAGCAGCAATAAGTTCTGAATGTTTGATTTTAGGTTCCAAATTGTCTTCATACAGATATGGATTTATAGGTTTTGAACTTGTGTTTCAGGGCATTTGTCCAATAGATTAAAGCTAGTCCGAGGTCTGAAACACTAAGGTCTGAAAGGTGGAAATTACATTGCTTTTGTTCAGGTTAGAACTTAGAACCTATTCACCAAAATGGATGGGTAAATGGGATTTTCACATCAGATATTATATTAAGGATCACTACATCCTAAATCTTTTGCAATCCTTCTTCATATCTAATTAAAAATACCTCTTGTTTTCAGCAATCCACATGTTTTATTCAGTTACTTCTTAAGAGATGCAGCTACGTAATGATCAGGGGGTCTACAAGGTTGAATTTATTCCTAGTGATAATGTATATTTATCTAGCAAGTAGCAGGATTTTCTCCTTCCAGAAGAACTGCATTTATTACCTTGATAAATATGTAAAGATAAGACATTTGAAGCAATGGTGCTTTTCTATGACTGAAATCAAATGGAAGCTGAGCAAAAATGCCACTCAACTTCAATTGGAAAAAAAGCCTCTTAACATTTTCATTCACTTAGTTCCAAAATTCATTGTGAACCCTGCTGCTTCTAGCCCAGTCTTGAAAAGAGCTGGCAATGTTTTAGAAGCTTTTGAAGCAATCACATTGTAATGGTTCAAACTTAAAGGGTGTTTATGCCAAGATGTGTTACATTTTTTACTCTCTTTTGGGAAAAGCTGACAACTGTCTTTGCTGAGTACTGCCAGATGTTGTGCTGTGGTGACCTTCTCACTCTGTGAACAAAGGCTTTAATGCATTCAAGGGAAATTATACTGCATTTCATCTCATTTCTTTCCACTCACTTTAGACAAGACTTATTTCAGCTTATCTCACAAAAATCAGTGCATCAATTTTGGTAAGTAATTTTTTTTTTTTAATATTATCTATGGGAGTATTTATAGTATATTGAAATATGTGAAATAAGCTTTTCCGTGCCTGCGGTGACCCTGCTTTGCTATGTGAACACCAAGGAATTTGACTGGAGAAATTACATGGGTAAAAACAGGGGCAGGAAGATCAGTCTGGATAAATCTGACGCTTCTGTGACATCTCTATGCATACTCCCCAACACATGAACTATTCAATGACTCCCTAAGCTCTACTTAAGATCAGGAAGGTGTGTCTCTGCTGTTTTCTTTTAGCCTCTCTCTAGTCTCTTTGTAGAAGTGTTTGTTTAGCTTAAAGGACTTGTAGCCATTTCTGTTCATAAGCGTGTTAGTGTATATGTTTGTGGAGAGCCTGAATGAGAAATAGTTAATGAAGAAAGCCAAAGAAACTTAAGCATTATTCTTGTCTTCAGCGCTGAGTTCAAGGAGTTCTTTCTCTTGTACTACAGGCTTCATGCTCTTAATTGAAAGTTTCACTATTTAGAAAATACACAGGAGAAGTTTTTTTTTGTGAAGGGAGAAGTTAAATGTGAAAGGCTGTGTTTGGTCTTATGGTGGGTCTTAGGTAGCATGGGGAAGCTTTTCATTCTTAAAAGTGTGTAAAGGTCAGTCTGGCAGGCAATGATTGAGAAGATCACAGTTTGGCTTTTCATAGCCCAAACCCACCAGTGTCCTAGCAGATGCATCGCACTGCTGTGAGGAATGGTCCAGACAAGACAGGCTCTCCCTAGCGCTTTTCTGTTCTTAATACTTTCAGCTCTGGCTTGCTTACATCTGCAAGGTACTAGGAAAGCTGTAGGACAGTGTGATTAACACACAATAGAAAAGTTATAGTGTATATAGTCTCCCTCACTGGCTTTGTACCCTCTCTCATACCTAGGCATCCATATGTGTGTGGGACCATCCAGCCAAACATGGTTTCAGAGCACAACAGGTGAGATGCAGGGAGTTGACATTTGACTCAGCTTCATCTCTGCCTTGCCTTGTCTATACAGAGATAATTTGGGGGGAGCTGCAAAAACGGCTCTGCTCGGGCTTGTCTCAAGATTGCATCACAATAAGAACTGAAACCAAATGGAGCCGTAACAAACAAAATGCCCTGAGTCTTATCCCATCACTATTCCCCTGACTTTGAGTGCTAGACATCACAAAATTGGCAACAGAAACTTAGGAGCCACTGCACCAGATAGGGTGAAACACTCGGGCATAATCCTGCTCCCCACCGAATCAGGAAATATAAACCATAAGAACTGAGGAGAAAAATGGGGAATCCTCCAAGGATACAGCTGGCCTGTAGGAGATTTGTCCCCCCCTTGTCCAGGATGCTGTACAGGGTAGCTTCTCAGGGATTTAGTGACCTTACCAGAGAGAGAGGGTAGATGATTAAGAAACATACATATGGTATATGGCATGCTATTAAAGTCGTGCTTGGTGCACTCTTTTAGGATATTAATATCTGGCATGATTGTAGTTTGTGTTGTTACTTTTTGGGATCACTTGTAGGTTGTAATAGTATATTTTGTGAATTGTTTTGAAATTGCAAATAGTGCATTCGCCTTTGTACACACAGAACCTGTAATAGTGGCGTATTGGACTTGTGAGTGAAGTCCAAATTGTTAGTTTGAACCTCTCAGTGAAGTCCTTTTCCCTTTTCGCCACAGTATGGAAGAGAGAGCCCTGTCCTGCAGGAAACTGCAGGTGTTGCCACTGGTGCCTGGAACGACCCTCTGTGCTGAACATGAGCAGGGAACACAACGGCTTCTCTATTCCACCACGAAGTCTTTGGAGACGGGACAGAAATATTTAGTTATCACCAAACACTGAAAACACCAGAGCGTAACACATCCAAATAGGATTCAAGTAATACTTTCTTTTTATCTCACAGAGACACTTGCATTATTTACCATCAATAGCCAGTGAATGGTGAATTTAATATGCAGTAACCCATGCTGAAGCCTATAGGTAAATGACGGTCTTATTTGTAATAAACGGCTTTCTATTTAATATACTGGAGTTGTTCCAAGGACATCTTTTCATAAGAGAAGCAGATGTAGATGAAGTTTTGCACAATTTAGGCTGTTTTCTCTCTCTCTTTTTTTTAAATTTTTTTTATAAAACATTTAATTAGCAGGCATGAACACAGCCAGACACTTGAAATGGCACTAAAACAATTGTGTGATATTAAGCAGCACACACATTCAACTTGTGAATGCGGTTATACTTGAATCTTGAAAATATCAACAAATTGCGATGTGTTTAAAAAAGAAGTTTTAATTTTCTTCCAAGGTTTTTTCTAACAGAATTTGAAAGCCAGGGGGAAAAAAAGAGTTGAAATGAACACACACAGACAGAAAAAAAAAGGAAAGAAAGAAGGAAAAAAGATTGTTTCTCTAAGTGCCAAGAACTCTTTCAGAGATCAGAATAAGAATTGTGACCCATATTCTAAATGCCACACTGAACTGCTGTGCTCTTAGTGGGAAAAGTTTGCTCACATAATTGTGTAGGACTCTGGATCACCTTGTTAAAAGTTTGAATATAACAAAAGAACCTAAATAGTATTTTAAAGGAGAGGCGGGTAAAAAGAACAAGAAAACTCAGCTTTACAGTCATTTTCAACAAACGGCTGGGTGCTGAGGGCCAGTTCCAGCAGAAGGTGGCAAAAGCAACTGGTGTTTTTTCTGTACTGTGGTATTGATTACACTGAAAGCACTTCACTGATTAAGCCGTGAGCATGTCCCAAAGTCTTGTTACTTTGGGATAACCTTTGTGTTACTAGCACCCAGAGGTGTAACATTCTGGATGAATCAGGACATGCAGAATTCAGAGGAAAACCTTGATTGCATCACCTATAAAATATTAGTTTCACAGTTTTCTACTGTCAATTAGCACCATTTAATCAGTCTTTGTCTGGAGTACTCATATATCCACATACCCTTTCTAGACATCATTCATCATCAAGAAAACGGCAAGGTACAGATGACTGCATACAAAACATCACAAACCTACACCAACAGAATCAAAATTTTTCCAAAATGTGCTGTAAAATCTGTCATTTGCAGCTGAGATCTCAGGTGGTACTGTTGTGGCCTTAGGTTTGCTCTGGAAAAAGCTTTTCGTTTTGCCAAGATAAAGAGCACCAGTCACCCTCTGGATGAATTAGTTGGGTTTTTAATAGTGCCACTTGTTTACAGATTAATTAATACAGAGTTCAGAAACACCCAGTCATGAAGAGGAGAACACTTTCATGAAACAGTAAGTGCATCTTTGATGTTTTAGTCCTGATTTTCAAGGAAGACCTATATAGTTTCTTCAAAGCTCAAGTGTGAAAAATAAAATTAATTTTTCTGCAGAATTCTGGTCATCGTGGACATGTTAAACCCCAAAGGATTAGAGAAGTTAGTATTACAACTTGCAGTGCTGGAAAGACTAAACAAGCTAAAAAGAATGACGACTGTTGGTGCACGTGTAATTCTGGAAATGAGCAAAGACTGCTTTGAGAACTATTTGTCTGAGTTTTATATAATCCTTTTTACCACTTAGGCAAGTAGACAGGCAATGGGAGCTGTTACCTGTGGCGGAGCATGGGGATGTTAGGAACAGGAGGGAAAATGAACTTGAATGCTTCTGTGGTACACTCTCTTGGATATGGAAGTAGATAGTTGTTTGTCACCTGTAAAAGATTAGTGTTACAAGGTTTATGGGTAAGACATTAAAAATGCCCCATAAAACATAGTTCTTTTATGATAGCTTTTTAAAATAACCATAAGATAAAAAGAGGAAACAGGCAAAAAAGAATTCTATATACCCCATCTAATAGATGAACTCTGTTTTAGACAAGTGAACAATATAATTAGTATTTTAGGTCGCTGAGATAAAAATTTGAGATAAAAACAAATAAGAAAACCGAGCCTTCAAATTCAATGATGTATTTTAAAAAACTGCTGGTGAACTGTGCTTTCCAGTTTCTGCATCTATACAACCATAGACTGGTTGTGGCCTTGCAGGGAAGAGGGGTGGGAGGCACCAGCCCTGAATCGAGGCACAGGGGAGAGCACAACAGGGCCTGTGTGAAACCACACAGCGTGGGATTTTCAAAACAAAGCACTCACGTGGCAAAATAAAGGGTTTAGAAGAGAATAGCTCATGCACATATTATAGTGAGAAATTAGCATATGTAGTACCATTTTCACACTCAACCCATGGGTTTTAGAAAAAGCCAATTATTGCCAGCACCTGCTTTGGATGGCAGTTTTGTTTCAGCTGGCCAAGAGGTCACGCGAATGAATCAGGAAACTTCTGATTGCCTTTATACAGCCTGGCCAGGTGAGATGGTGGTTGCTTGCCAGCTAAGGTGAGGGATGAACTGGTTTTGGAGAGGCCATGGGGATGTTTTGGAGTACATTGTGTGGTGGTACAAGGAGGCATCGGTTTGATCTGCTGAACAAGGAGAAGGCAACTCTGCCCACGGTCAGGGTTGTGTATTCACTTGCGGGTTTCCAGGCAAGGATTATTCTTCCACACCTCTTGTTTGTTATTTTGGAATATATGCAGTTCCAGGGGGGTGTGCAGCTCAGTTCCAGATGCTGTCAGAGCATTTTTCCTGCTGCAGAATTTGAGATTGCAAAGGTTACCAGCAGGTAAAAAAAAGATAATTGGTGCAGATCTCCTGCCCCTCAAAAGAAAGACTGTAAAAGGGAAACCAGGGAATAACAACATCCTGATTACAGGAGAAATATCTTTTGAAATGATAAAGTGGAGAAAATTGGCTATGTCTGCACCCCTAAACCAAACAGGATACCTGGCCAGCTGCTGGGTTGCA
Organism: Thinocorus orbignyianus; assembly: GCA_013400375.1. Classification (NCBI taxonomy): domain Eukaryota; kingdom Metazoa; phylum Chordata; class Aves; order Ciconiiformes; family Thinocoridae; genus Thinocorus; species Thinocorus orbignyianus. The sequence continues at coordinate 1,360,173 of VXBW01000853.1, forward strand.
ACCATCTGTACTGTATTTTTTAGTGTGGCCTGTGGCATGGCTGCTGTCTTGTTCCAGACATCTGCAGAGGAGCAAAGATGTTTCACGCTGAGCAGCCTCCCGTGAATCTTCTGGGCAGCCTTGCTTGGTCAAAACCAGACCCCTGAGAATCATTGTCACACTGGGCTACTGTGGAGACACCGGGAAGACCAGGAACCATCAAATATGGGAAATTTCCTCTACCTGCAAAAGAGAAGGAGGCAATACATGCAAGGTTGTTTTTAGGGTTGGCACACACTATATTGCCACCACATTTATTTGTTATTAAATACATACCTGCTCACTAGTTGCCTGCATATTGGAGCTCAGTTTTGGACAAATATTGACATTTTAATGTTGCTGCATAGTCCCTCCATTACCTAACCTTGCTCTGCTCTCCCTGACGTCAACAACTCCATATTGCACAGGAAAGTTGATTTGTCAAATAATTTAATCACCTCTTTGTATAATGATGGAGTAAAATTGGCAGAGGAAGCTCGTTATCAATCTGGGGTACTGGTAAGCAGTAATTATGCGTAATGAGGCCTTTATCTTGCAGCATTCTGAAGATCATCTTGAACTCCTCCTTGTACTTTAGCAAAGGGACTGTCATGTTGAATTTTCCTTTAACATTTTCCCCACTCCCTGAAGAGAAATTATAGGTTGTTAGATGGAAGCTCATTTGAAACCTCAATTTTCTTGAGTATCCTGCTCTTGTGGGGAGTACCAGGTGTGCTCAGAGACTGTGGCCTTCAGGTTCAAACTCAACTGGCATTCTACAAGTCTTTGATTTTTTTTTCCTTTCTGCTATAGAGGCGTTGGTTGTCTTGGCAGCAGGAACAAAGCTTCATCCTTGTACTTTGATACATAGCAAGGTTAAAATAAAACCAAAATAAGGTTTCGAGAAACTGAATATTTTTTAAGACAAAGGCTATACTAACGGCTCTTGTCCTGATAAGTTATATTAAAAATTGTTGGTTGTATTCAGGATATTTTGTTGCACTGCTCACTGTAGCGTATGAGGATGCTGCCCATAAAAATGTATGCTTTGCAAGGTGATTTGTGAGGTGTCACGCGCCCTGAACTCCAAATGATGTTATCCTCTCAGAATCATGTCCCACAGGAGGACAGAAAGGCACTCAACACAGCAGTTTTGCTGAAGAGGTACAAATATTGAGAAATAACAGGTTTGTATTAAAACCACTAAAACGAGTTCTGGAGTGCTGAAGAGACAAAAGAAGCTATTGAAAGAGAAAATAAGCATTTTGCCTTTCACTGTTTCTTAGAAATTCCTGCATCAATGATTTCTATGTTGGTCAAATTTGCAGGAATTCATGTTCAGCTGTTCTGTATAGATGAGAAGGTTAACCTAACATTGTAGGAAGCATTAAAAAACCTGTGTGTAACACTGGAGTTTTGAGCTTTGTGACAAAATTATAACATGGTCTACCGTTTTCTCAAATTAAAACATATTTGACTCTACAGTAAAGCTGTATTTATATATGAAAACTTTTCATGAAGGCAGAAGTTAGAAATTCATCAAGTTCATTTGCTACTATGAATTCTTATTGCCACACTCCGTGTAAGTTATAGTTTTCTACTCAGTGTAGTTGTGTGTATATCTGAGTAATTCTTTTGGTGACTGTATTTCTTTTTTTTCTCTCCCCCCCATACTACTGTAGGTACTCCAAGAAAGTAAAAATGCAATAAAAGAACTTCTAGTGAAAAGATCTAGGCAAGAAGCTCATACACCTCTCAAGCGAACTACTGTGAGAATAAAAAAATGTCTATGTTAGACTAATTTCTCCATGATGCAACTGGAAAGGAAATAGTCACATCCATATTCACATTCAGATTTACATCTATTAGTACTCAATAAAAATATTTTCTATTATTTATTTAATTCAATTATAAATACAGGGACTGTATCAAGACATATCTTAGAAATGCACACATGATTATTTTCATATTGCATCAGTTTCAATTGCGATGACCTGTATGTGATCTGCAAAAATATATTTGCTTTACAAGAAAGAATATTAGCACTAATTTTTAGTGCAACAGACTTGCATTTAATATTAGTTCGTCTAAAAATAGCAAAAGTGGTACAATGGAGGTGCAAATACTGATAGTTGCTGGCATATTGGCAGAGGTTAGTAACTAAATGTTAGAGAAAATCAGTTGTGTTTTTCAGGAGATGAGGTAAAACAGAGGTAAAAGCTTTTATCCAAGCAGAAAATAGCTAATAGCTGTTGTACTGTCAGGTTATTGAAACTGTCAGTCCTTTCCTTTGAGGTGACATCGGGAGGTTGCTGTGCTCCTGCAGGGGAGTTGTGTGGTGGCTGGTCTCCAAAGCTCCTCTCAGTGGTGATGAGGCCCTGGTGTTGGCTGTACTGAATGGTGGGAAAGGTGGTCCTGGAGAAAGTGGCTGATTATGATGATGAAATGAAGGAGGAATGACTAACGCTATACCTGAATGTTGCCCCACTGCATATATCAAAACATAACATGACAAAGAGCTCAGAAGCCCCAAATTGGTATTTCCATCAACTTACTTTCTAATGAAATAGATATTTTCTAACCTCTGTAGTGACCACAGGAAATAGGAAAGGACCATTGATTTCTGCCAGAAACACTGGACGCAATGCCAGTATCTTGCCATACCTGTATCTTTGGATGCTCTTCTTGCAACAGGGGAAATCATTATTTATAGGCAGAAATGAATGCCATCGAGTTGCACCTTTGAGAACACAACTCCAACCAAATTGCTGTCTTCATAAGACCAGTTGTCAAGATGGACATCCAGGAAGCTACCTCTAAATGTGACAGAACCAAAAAACACCATTAGAGATTACCTTTTACATTTTCACTGGAGTATTATGCTAGCAGATTAATGATGATAAAATGTGAGAAAATGCTTTCTCAAAATGCGAGTTTATTAATCTAAATGGAAGCTGGAGCTGAAAGGCAGGATGCAACTAAAAGGAAGAATGATTTTTAACGACTCTTGTAGAAAAAACAAAGAAGTTATGAATTGCAAAGGAACATATAACATCTCTGAGGAGATGGTGTTAGAAAAGTCTTGGATAGAGTGGCAAAAAGTCCCGCAGGGAATTTAAATTCACAGATAATGTCTCTGGTTCACCTGTTTTAAAATAAACCATAACTAATTCCTAGTGTGGTTTTAGTGGTCTGATGCTCATATGAAATATAGCCATCTCTACAGTCATATGAATAAAACTTGTAAGGGGTGTTGCTGATAGCAGCACAGAGTTCCTGGGTCTTGGAAATTCAGTGACTGGGTTCTACAGATTTGCATTCTTGCTGTATAAGAGATTTGCAAAAACATTATACTGTGACATAGAGTTCTACACAGATCTGCATGCAACTCTGTTTGGTATAGGAAAGTTTGCCATCACTGGCAGTTTTCTGCTCATTTGCAAATTGGTGAAAGAAGCTGGTGCTTGACTTCATGAGCCTGCAGATGGGAAGAATGGGGAGATGAGCCCACCAAGCAGCATTACTCATTGTTTCAGATACACTTTCCTTTTTATACTTGCTGAAAGACTTGTCTCATGCTTACAGGTGAATTTTAATAGCACATTTAAATGGAAAGTGAAAATGAAAAACAGACCAGTATTATCTTGAGCAAAATTACCCCATGCATACCTCTGTACTGAAGGGTTTCTGTTCTACCTTGCAAATGAAAAAAAACTTGCCAGCCAATTCAGAACCTTTCTTCATTTATTTGCCACACAGGCCAAAATAAAAGGCTAAATAGGAAGGGTGACTCTTTAGATCCCTTGCTCACCTATTAAAACAAGATGAGCATTCAGGCAAATACAAACTTTAATCTGTATTTAGAAATTAGCATAGTCGATACGCAATACCTTAGATAGAAGATTATATCTTAGAATCCTAGCCATTTATCACCTGCTGAAAGAGGTATAACTGCTTAGTAGAAGCTAGATTATTTTCTCTTAAATGGAATTTCAGTTAATAACTGCAGCTTAATCACTGCAGTATATAATTTATTTTCATTAGGCTCTATCAGTCTCCTGGGAGACAAGGGCTTAAGAAAATTCAGCAGTTGTTGGATCAGCCGTCAATTTTTTTTTTCTGACCTGTATTTTTGGACTTGCAATTTATATTATTTCAAGTACTTTCTCTTTATCTGCCCTCTTCGTAACTGCATATAATTATCTTAAAGAACATTAAGAGGAAATATCAGAAATCAGAACATACTATGAGTGTCTTGCATGGTCCAGAGAGAATTGGGTCACAGTACTATAGCACAGTTTTTTCTTGTAGATAGCCTGGTGTATTTTTAATGCAATTATTTAAAAACCCACAATGCTAATTTAATGGATTAGTAACCAAAAGCAATTTTTTTTTTCTTTTTTACAATAGCATATAATTAACATATAAAGATCAAGATCAGATAAACTGCTTAGAGATGTACAATTACACAAAAAAATAATATACGTAAGAACATATTTATGGATACTTTTCACCCAGTAACAAAATGTGCTAAAGCTCTGGATTCAGGTGTAATGCCAGTAGGAGCCAGAATCTGGAATTATTGTCACATGTTTTACCAAGGTAGTAAAATGGTGCAGGTATTCGTAAAAGGTTTCTAAATAAAATTTTTGTTTCTTCTGAAGAAGAACTTGCTATAGGAAAAAGCATACTGCCTGTTTGCCTGAAAGATGTTTTCTTGGCGTCTTTGAAAGATACCAACCATGGGACATTGACCTGTCGGAGGACTCATCAGCCCCGATGCTGACACAAAGGGGTATCTTGGTGGGAGGGCAGTGGGTGCAGCTCACAGAACTCAGAGCATGTATCTCCCACTGGGCTGGACGGCGGCACTCACCAGCCAGCTGTGCTGTGTGGGGTTGGACTGGGAGGCCAGTTGTGCCCATGTCACCAGCTGTGCCTGTGCTCTAGGGCAGTGGGTGGCTGAAACCACAACTCTTTCCCTCTCTGAGCCTCATAGGTTGTCTCTTCCCGGGATGGTGGGGTCAGGCCTTTTTTATAACTCTCTTTTATGGAGTTCCTTTCATTCCCCTCCAATTGCCTGCTGTTAAGTACCCAGTATTACCTTACTGTCCTCCTTCTTTAACATTCTCAAGCTGTAGGAGCCTAGCTCATGTGTTGGTAACTTGTTCAGCATTGGCTGAGTTGTAGGGTGACTTCTAAAGCCCTTGCCAGCAGCAAGACGTCGCGCTGAATGAGGCTGCTGCCATCGTGCTGGCTAACAGCACGCCAGAGCCTTAGCCCATCTCTCCATCTGCTTGTCGGACCTTTCCTCCGTCAAAAGTGTGCCAAACACAGCTCTTTCTGTAGCTCAGCAGTAGATGGCTCAGCCATCACTGTTGCTTCCACCACTTGGCACCAAGTTACACCGCAACTGCAGCACTCCCATGACAGGTTTGCTTCTATTGCTTCCAGTGTAGTATAATAAACACGTTTGTGAATAAGTGAGTAGTTGCCATTTGGTGTCAATCTTTATTTTAAATTTTTTGGGGTCTGTATTCTCTTGCTAGACTCCAGGACAGGCAGGCAGACATCTCTGCTCCTCTGTGACTGCCACTGGAGGTGAGCTTGCCTGTGAAAGAGAATGAGAAAGTGATTGATAATGGGCCAAATTGTCTCCCCTTTCCCATTTGTGTGAGGTGATAGATAACTCTGCTGAAAACAAAATAGTTATCCTGGCTGCAGGTGTATGTAAGAGGAGGGACACTGAGGCTCCAGTTTCTAAGGGATCACATGAAGAACAAACCGGTTGACCCACCTGCCCTGCCCAATTTACAGTCGGGAAAACTCTGTTCATCCTCACCCATACCTCTCCCGTCATCCCAAAAGGCTGTCTGTAGTCAATGCCCATGGGAGATCATAACACCAAGAGTTTCTGCTGTCACTCTTAGCAAATAAAAACCTGCTGATTCTGATGCAAGGAAAAGCCCCAGCTGGTAAGAAGAGCCTTATATACCGTTCCCTATATCTGGTGGGGCTTTACCTAAGCCTCACTGAGCAGCCACAAGTATAGACATAGTCTCTTCCCACCACACTATAAGGTCATATGGGGGAAAAAGGCAGGGAGAAAAAAGGCAGGGGGAAAGGGTACTTTTTTCTGCAGAAGGACCTTCCTCCAGCTCTGCGTATGAGGTCTCGGGATGTGAATGTGACCAGCCCAATTGTCCTTTGTGCTGTTAAAGATTGCAGTGCTGCTCCAAAATTGTGGCGTGTAGAAATCAATGTGTTCATTGTGGACTATGCTGGATGCATATTCCTTTAATCATTCATTTAATCATATCTGTATGTAAAACGTTAGTAGAAAAAGGCTTTGCAATTATGTAACCACTTTCTCTGTGAAGCATTCTTGTGTTCTTGAAAAACTTTGCTAATTTCTCAGTGGTATATTCATAAGAAAGAGAATAGAACAGAAGACTTTTAGCCAGAGCCTATTATGTGTTTTTCCATCTGTTTGTGGTGAACCAGAAAGAGCTATGTGTTAGGTCTTCCCTTATGGCAAATCCTGGTCTGCAGTTGCTGTTTTCCCACACTTACTTAAGCTTCTCTGCACATCCCCGCGCACAAAGCAGATGCCGGTGCCACGACAGGCCTGAGAGGCTCCTTCTGAGCGCGAGAGACTTTTACACAGCCAGGTCCTTGGGACTAGCCTCCAGCAAAGCCAGCCAACCAAACAAAAAAAGCTGCTTACTGTTGACATCAGATGATCTGAAACTGATTTATCGATTGAAAAGGCAGAAAAAAGCAAAAGCACATGAGATCGTCAGCTGCCTGCTGCAGTCACTCCGGGCTCCTCTTTGGTGAAAGGCTTCAGGAAAGGAAAATAACTATCAGAAAGTGACAATATTTCTCCTGTTTTTGACTCCCTCATTTTCAGGAATGCAACAAAAAGCAGCGGTGCCAAGGAGAACTCACAATGAATAAATAATATTCTATATTTCGAAAAGGATGGGGGGATAAAACAAGCGGTAAAGCATATCTTTCCCTGCATTGGTGATGATTGTTCCTTCTCCCCAGGGTGGCAGCCTTGTCATATTAAAATAATTGGGAGTATGCCATTAATGTCAATGGGGCCAGGATTTCACCCCTTTTATTCAGACCTGGGCTCTCTTGTTGGCAATTGGCCCCATCTCAGACTTTCCTCCAGGGAGCCATTCTCTCTGCATTATACCCCAATCCCCATCCCGTGCTGCAGACTGTCTGTTAGAACTAGACAGACTACTGACAAGAAACAATGAATTTGATAAATGTGTTCCTAAAAGACTAAAATAATCTTGGATGAGTCGCTTTTTTTTTTTTTTTTTTTTCTTCCCCAACAGCATTTGAAGACATTCTGTAGCCATTCGGTAGCTTTTGAGTGTGAAGTAGTTGAAATTATATTTCTGTGCAACATCATGAAAATAAAACTCACAGTTCATTTCTGGAATTACTTTTACCTACAGAACAATTACACTTTATTCAGAAAGAGTGACTTTTTAAATAACAATAAAATAATCTACCTTACCAGATTAATTACTGTATTTTAATAACAGATGTGATACTTGTTTTTCTTATGTGTTGTAATTATGAAGTAAATTGCAGACCTTTCTATTCAAACTGACAGAGCATCCACAAATATATGTGAATTTAAAAAACAACTGATTTTTTTTTCTCATCTTTCTCTCTGCTGTTATTGTCTCAGCAATTAAACTAAAACTAAATTCTGGGGTTATTTATCTATTTTTTGTCAAAAACACCAAACCACATCTATATTACTATACGTTTCTTGGCAACTAAACTAATAGTTGTTAATAGGTGTCTTACCAAAACAAAATAAAATTATTTTGTCTCTGTCAATTAACCTACATAATGCACCTTTTAAAGAGACCTAATTTAGACCGCAATGTAATCTGCAGCAAAATCTATATTTATTTATTTCATGGTGCTGCATCATGTATAGATATTTACATGCACTCTTCCAAGAGTCTGCTGAAAGGGTTTCATGGGTCATCTTTTCATTTCAGATTGGGCTGCCTGTATTTGTGAATGGATGTTATGTAGCCTGGCGATTTAATCTTCTCTTTCCTTTTTTAAAGGCCTACTCTTAGGCTTAGAAATCCACTGAATCCAAAACACGCAGCCCAAATGATCATTTTTTTATATCTATAGGTTCTTGAATATTTGTTTTTCAAATTTATCAATTGCTTGGCACTGTTGTTGTTTAAGACAGTATAAAATCTTTCCAGTCTCTGCTTTAAAATATAGATATAAGGAGGAAACCGTGACAAACATCTTGCCTTTGTGACAACATTATTAAGAGTCTAGCAGGGGTCTGGAACTACAGCCCTGAGAATTTATTTTGTACCAAAAGCTCTTTGAATACATAATGAATACTCACAAATGAGAACCTATTCAGACGGTGTGCTATTGAGTCAAGTTCATCAAAGTTAAAGTAGCATATATTTTCTGAAAGCTGTAGATGATTACACACTGGTCTAACTTCAATGGGTTCTGGTAATCATAATTTCCTGCAATAGAGTTAATTAAATTATGTTCTGCCTTGGGGTTCCTTTTCTTTTACCAGTATGATTGTAAAATACTCTATTATGTCACATTTCTGCCCAGCAGACTTTACTTAAAAGAAACCAGCCCAACGACTGTATTTGTTAGCTGGAAATAAACTACTCTTTTGCATCTACCTAGTCCTTTAATGTGTTCCTCCTAAATTGCACCTGCCAGAAGAAGTTTGAGAGTCTCCTGACTAAAAGGAGCAGGGCCAGACAGTGACTGACAGCAGCCTGCCTTGCCTCTTGGGGGAGCCTTTGGGGAACCCCCTTCCCTAAAATGTGAGTTGTGTGTCAGAGAACACCCCCCAGGAGGAAAAAGTCTTTAAACTGCCCTCATACCTGCAGCAAAGCTAGGGAACTCCGATTTTTGAAGATTCAAATATCTCATTTATGAACAGTGCTGAACCCTGCATTTTCACCATTTGAGGGAATAAGGTTTAGGAAAATATTTGGTTTATCCACATTGCCAGGTTAATAGAAAGAATTCTTAATCTAACTCATGTGGCCAGGAAAAGTTGGTACAATGGTTTCACGGAGAAATCGATTTCAAAAGGTTGCTGTAATTGTATGTGAGGTATTACTGAACAATTATTTAATCTCATTCTCCAAGCCTGGTGAAATATGTTGTTTTTAAGATATCAATTAACAGGAATATTGCAAGAGAACTACTGAGTCTGTGTTTGAAGCTGTTTTCAATTGCACAGTCCAGTAAAAAAACTGAGGTCAAATTTTGGGTAAAAGCTTGCCATAGTTTTTTGTCCCAGATTAATGTTATTGATTCTTATTGATTAAAAATGTCTTGAAAAATTTTTTTTGCACTTTTGTGGTTCTAACACAAAATCTCAACCAGATGGGGAGGCCACATTTCCTTATGTGCATTTTTATGGAGGGTTTCTGCTGTTACAAGAGCTTAATTGGAAATTATTTTAATGTTACTTGCCTGTAATTGTGTTATTCTTTTGTCACAAGGATAAGAAACATGTAATTTTAGGGTTTTTTTAATCAAAACCTGATTCTTGATTCTATCTACTGTTTACATAATTTTCAGGAAACAATGAACAAATTACATTGCTTATTACTTGCTGTGACAACAGCAAGTAATCTGGATGTCCCAGTGGGAGGCTAAGACTGTGGAGTTTTGCGGTAGCAATAATGATTGATCTTTTGTCAGCCATGTACTACTTTTGAAAGATGCTTGTAGCATGTGATTAAACAAAATTGTGTACCAGAGGAATTATATTAATACTCTAAAGAAAACAATGGATAAGCCAGATCCGTAACAAAATCTGAGTAAATCTCAGCTCCTGATCTTGTTCAAACACTTGATCTTTGAACTTACGGTTTATAATATCTTTTGTCAAAGCTCTTTGATTGATATATAGTTCATTCCTCCCCCTCCCCCCCTCATATTACACTTTAGAAGCCAATGTAGTTCTCAGACTCATATGACAGTGGAATACAGTAAAATATTTTTTAAAGTTATTAGCTCTGTGTGTAGCTCACCTGACACTATTTTATGCTGAAAATCACATGTAAATACATTAGATGCGTGTGTGCAGTCCAGTTGCTTCCATACAGAAGGAAGAGCTGGTATAACTCCTGGGAGCACTCATTTAGCAATTAGTGGGTGTACGACTGCGTTCTGTACTGCCCAGCCCTCAGAAACACCACCGCCTCCCACTGCAACCAAACTGTATATATTGTCATATTTCTTTCGAAAATTCATATATTGGCCGACCATATGAACATGTTCTCATTGCCTGCTCAGGCCTTTGAGCAATTTGCAGCCTTTTGTTAGCAAATAAAGGCTCCCCCAGCCTCCTACTTGAGCATGGAGTTTACCAGCTGCTATCCACTCCTAGACCTCATTAGGGGCCTGCTGTTCTGCTGAGAACCGCACCACATGCTACACCCCGCGTCGGCGACGGATTAGCCTGTTGCTGCTCCTTAAATTACCAGGTACAAAAGGTTGCTCTGTTTCTCCGTAGAGAACTACCCCTCTTCCCTTCTTTGAAGAGGCTCTATATCATGATCTCTCTAACTAATTAAGGTCTGCAGGCAAGCCACAGGTTGTTAAAGAGGATTCGTCCCCATGGTTGATATCAGTAGGGTGTTTTTTTTCTGTTTGGTTTTTTTTTGGTGGGGGATTTGTTTGCAGGGGGTTGGAGCTGCTGTTTCTCAGAATCAAGTCCTAAAAAAACCAGCAAGAACCATTATGTTTAAAAAAAATGCTTCTTAATGTCAACTCCCACCAAGCAAATTTAATTCTACTTTACTTCTACTTTGGAATACTATTTGGGAGAAATATTTTATAAATTAAAAACACAAAACAACTTTACACATGAGGAATAAATTAAATTAGTTTCTGCGTGTCTAGAAATAACTCTGTTCCAATTATTGTCACAAGCAGTTTCATATAACTCTGTTTACACATGAGGCACTTAAAAAGTTGACGAGGATTGGTCAATCAGGAAATATTCTTGTTTTATTTATCCAGGCTACAGCTCTGATGGATTTGTGTTAACACATGGCTAATTTACAGTGCTACGTGGGAGAGAGGCTGTAATTTAGTGACCTGTTTTGAGGTCTGTGCAGAGCAGACCTCTGCTCCTGCAACCCCTGTTTGAGGTTCCCAGTGAGTTATCAGTCCCCATGTATTGGACCACATTTATGGCATCCAGTGGGATTTTTCTAGTTTATTTTTGTTTGTTGTGTGACAGATTATATCCTGTCTGTTACACAGTAGCATTAGGTATTTTTTGCTTTCATTCCCGGATGTATGATGCTGATGAATGAATAAGAATTAGTTGCATCTCTAATAATGTAGCATGTGTTCCACAGATATCACATATTGATCTGAGACCTTGTCCAGCAACTGAAGTAGTCAACGCTGTGTCTGGTCTTCGTGAAAACATCACTACCTGCTGGTGCCTGTAAAGACTTGCTACTTGCCTGTGATCACGGAATTATTTACGTATAGAAAGCATCAATCTGTGTGTTCCTCAGAGAGGTTCAAATAATGAATATGGAAAGAGGAAACAAATACGTCATCTAAGGAAATAAGTTAAGGACCCTTTTTATAAGACAATATTGGTTATACAGCTCGTGTTTTTTCCTGCTATTCAGCATGCAAGGTGTACCAATGATGTATAGACCTGATTTACAATTGCACTGCCGTGCACACGAGCAAAGCAAAACAAGGAATTAATTCACTGCTTCCCATGGGCAGGCGGTTGTTCAGCTATCTGCAGCAAAGCAGAGCTTCATCACATGTAACAGTTACCTGGGAAGACAAATGCCATAACTCCAAACATCCCATCCCTTCCTTCTTCTTCCCCAGATTTATATGCTGAGCATGATGTCATATGGTATGGAATATCCCTTTGGTCAGCTGGGGTCAGCTGTCCCAGCTGTGTCCCCTTGCAACTTCTGCACCCTCAGCTCACTTGCTGGTTGGGTGGTGTGAGAAGCTGAAGCAACAGTTGAAATGGTATGTATTGTCAACATTATTCTCATACTCACAGATGTACCATTTTTACTGTTAGCTTTCCCTGTAAAATACACGCAGTTATAAAGAGTTATGGGAGGCTTAGTGACCAGAGGATGTGACTGCTGCCCTGTGTACATGCATCTTCACCAGCAGACTGGACTGCCATAACTTTCCTTGCCTCCCAGATGTCACCTTTCCCGTTTTTCATTAGCTATAAACAATTCTGAAGGATTATGTTGCTATTGCCTTGGCATCTCTTTTACAACCCAGGCTGCTTTTTAACAAAAAAACTCCCTTCTTCTCCTAAAGGAAAGACAAGTGCAGCTTCAGTGGCGAAGAGGAGAGTGATTGGATCTTCTCCAAGACCCTGCAGCTACCAGAGCCTAAATCCCAGCTGTACAAAAAGAGATGCAGAGGCAGATTCCTTGGTTGTGGAGCTGGGAAAACAGAGACTGACAGGATGGGGCAGGCTGGGAGCCTGTGAAGATGAGCACCAGAGTGGTCCTGCCCCCACCGGCAGATCTGCTGCTCCATCATAGGTATTGGTGTTTCAGAGAAATAAGGCGAAGGTTTATTTGCAAGCACAGTTCCTGTGATAATATGTGCAAAGCGGGGCATTGTGTGTACAAATGTCTGTAAACAACAATTTGTGTGTACATTTGTGTAGTTTCCACAGGGCACTGTACACCTGCTTTGTATAAATGTCATGACTTAGAGCTAACAGCGCTGGTGATGGAGCTTTTTGAATGATAGCGCTGTGAAAAATAGCTTAGTGCTTATTTAAAAGTCTCAGCGACAGAAAGAACTGGGCCGTGGCTGCTGTGGGCATGGCTGCAGCAGAAATCTGCCAGCCAAAGTTGCTCTGTAAATTCAGTTCTGTTACACGCTAACTTATTGTTACAGATCCAACCCAACACAATCAAGTAATTATATGGTTGCAGCTGGTAAAGCAGACTGACATCTATTTGACTGTGGAACAAAAATGTGTGAAGCTGGTTTAACTACTCAGGACAATGTGGGATGGCTTTAAACAAAATTCACAAGGCTAAAAATACTGAGAAGGAAAATTTGAAGGAATGTGTAAAGTCCAGCTGATATACTGTGGCCACTGGGCTTTAATGGTGTCTTGACAAAACCTATATGGGTGGAAATTGCATGCCTATGCAGCATCAGAATTTTCTCTGACTGAAATATATGCTCCAGGAACATTTTCTTGCTAACACCTCTGCTTTCTGTCCTGCAAGCTGGGAATCATGTCACTGAAACATGCTGCAAATGTAAAAATGCTGGTGTTAGGTTGCAACTTTTTCAACTTTTTCAACTTTAAAATATTCCTTTTGGAGCCTCATACTTAATTTGTAGTTTGGTATTGCAGGGGTGAGAAGACATCTGAAGATGCCAACAAAGATTAAGAAACGGAATAAAAATAATGAAGACCTGTTGATCATTTCAGGTCTGGAAATTAAAGAAACTTGGAATATTAATTCTGATAAAGAAGACGGTCTTGGACTGTGGTCCTCTTTATTCAGCTGGGTTCAGTGGAAGATACAATCTATTGTCCAGCAAATTAACTTTTTCAGTGGTACTTGCTTTCTAAACTGTTAGATGCTTTAGTCCATTCTACACTGTTTGAGCTCTTGAAGAAGCTAGTTGCCCTCAAGTTCCTACTGCAAAGAGTTTTTTGTTTTGGCTAGTATTGCACCATTATTGGTTGCTCATGTGGCTGTCTACCCTCTCCAGCTCTGACTTTAGTACTAAAAGAAAGACAGCCTTTTGAATTTAAACCTGGAAAATTGTTCTGCCTTATGTTTGCATCTCATTGCTGCTGTCAGAGAGTCTCTGCCCGAGCTGCATCATTAGGTCTCCTCAGAGGAAACCCTTATTCTGATTTGTATCCAAGAGCTGCCCCATGGCAGTAGGTGGGCACGGTTCAAACCCCAGAGGTGGGAAGGCAGACCAGGGCTTCAGGGTGCCCCTCGTCGCAGAGCCCACAGCATCCACTGCCGTGATGAGGTGACAGTAATCAGCTGCTGCGAACGCGTGAGTATTGGCCATTTCAGAGTTTCTATTGCAAAGTTCTAAAGTCCTAGTGACTTAGTGTTCTTTGTTGATGTGCCAATAGGGGTGTATCTTTTCTGAATAAATACTACAGCTGGGTCGCTGGCTATGTTGACTGTGTAGTGAGTTGTGGGTGCAGCACACTCTTCTTAAAGTCTCACGGCCTGAAAAAATGCATATGAATTGAGGGAAGGGGATACATCAGGCCACAGCTCTGTAATCACCAATGTGCTCATTTGTGGTGCTTCCTCTCCCGTGCCCCTTGGTTAATAACAATATTAACTTCTCAGCCTCCATCCACTGTTCAGCCTTGCATTACTCCTGCAGTTGTGTTTCCATTGTACTAAAATCCGTCTCGGTACTCCTTTCAATACTTCTCTCTTAATGTGAACAAAATAGACTGTCGAATGTGAATGTCATGAAATAAATTAAGTTTGAGCAAGGGTTAGAATGGGGCAATATCACTGGCTGGGCCATTCTGCCACCAATGGGCAGAATAGGACAAAGAATGGGAAAACAGCAACAAGGCTCAAACTGTCTTCACCAGTGTCATTAAGGACACAGGCGTGAAGAGGCAAGGGTGAGGGAAGCAAAAGTGTCTTGGTCCTAGAAATCAAGAATGAAAGACTAGATATGAAATTTTTGTGTGGCTGAAGGAATAGCAGCAACAAGTTAGCACACCGGAATGATAGTCAAAATGATAATCTCAGGAGTAACCTCAAACACGTAGTTTTTCACAAATGGAGGGCACTTAGTACAGACACCAGAAAATTGAAAGGACTGTACACTGAAATTACTAGAGCTTGAATGAGATTTAAAACCTGGCTACCATTTATCTGTGTATTGTCATATTGTGGTCAAGAACTCAAGTCCAAGAATTCAGCTCTGGTTGTGCTAAATTTAGGAGAAAGATGAAATATTTTGGACAGAATGCCAGAGTGCCAGGCCACGGTACTGTATTGGCTGGAAGAAGACAGATGCAGAGATTGAGGCTGTACTTTCAATTAGGATTAGCATAAGAAAGGCCATACTGAGTCAGACCTAGCCAAGTATATTGGTTGTAACAATGGCCAAAAGAAGATACCACTTGGGGAAAGAGAATTGCAATAGAGTAAGCATATGGTGATAATTTCCTGAAGAAAAGTGGAAAACAATAAAGAAAAAAATCAATAAAACCTGGAGGGGAATCTCATAGATTGGGGGAGAAATAAGGGGCTACAGCAGATGAGATGCTCCAATAACAGTTACTCTGTAATGTGATGTAGTAAGAGAGAATGTGTTTGGAAGTTTGAGGGATATCTGGTGCTGAAGATGTGAAAGTTCTGCTAAGTGCAGGAGAGAGTATAGGTGTCCAGAGGACAGAACACTAGATGATAGAGATGTTGTTTTTCTTTCATAAATAATTATTCACTGAAAAATGAAGTAATAAGATGGCTAACATGGTCATGAATTATAGTAATTTCAACCAAAAGAAACATAAGAAGTTATTTCAACTACTTTGAAATTTCTTGAATGCTTTGTGCTCTGATACTTGCCAGGAAGGTAATAACAAGCTAGTCTCAAGAAGCTGAAAAGGGGTGCTACCTGACTCTTCTACTTTCTAGTCAAGAAGCCAAAAGAATCCATCTCCTTAGAAAGCATGGTTTCGTATTAGAAGAAGTTGAAATTAGAGAAAGAAGTTATGAGGTCTATGTGTGCAGTTATGTGTGCATTGGTTATGTGCAAGAGGAACACAGGTGAAATGTTGGCGTCATAGACATATGTTGTTTACGTTTTGGGAAATTGGAGAATAACTGAGGAACAGTACCAAGACAGATGAAAGAAGAAGGGCATAAGAATAGAATTGTGAACTGATATTTGTAGGGCAACTGGAGGGTTTGAAAGTTGGAAACTCTTGGGAAGAGAGGTGGCAGGAGTAAGATAGTTGCAGAGGGGGTGTGTTCCTGTAGGAGTAGTAACTGTTCTCTCACAGGTACGTTCTCTCAGATATAAAGAGAAGGGACGTACTTGTGTACAGTGTTGTGAATATCCAGAGTGTTGAAAATGAAAAAAAGCATTGCAGTGGGTTCCACTGCTGTGCTCTTTTTTAGAAGAGAAACTCGAAATGATGCTGGTGCTGAGCCATACAGGCAGTGTGGCTTGTGACCCCAGCACCCCCCAGTCTTCTCTTCTTTGCAAGTCACAGAGCAAACACAAGGCTGGATAAAGAGGTTACCAGCTATAATGATTGTTCCTGACAAACAGCAGCTTCTCCCTGTGTGAGGCTGATTAATAAATGCATGACTCATAAAACTGAACAGCAGAGATTTACCCAGAGGTGAATTTGGCCCCTGAGGCCATGCCGTGATCTGACTTATAACTCTGATGTTCTGGGGTCAGCCGTGAGTAAGGAGACAATTTAGTCCATTGCTGTTTATGACATCTATTTTGAGACTTTTCTCTAGCACAGCTGCACGGCAGACACAATTAGTGTTCAACAAAGAAATGCTAATTATTTACAGATGCATCACTAACAAAGACTCCTGACATCCAAATTCAGAGTTTCTGGAACAAGTAAAGGTGGTAATGACACCAGTTAACCCCACATGGCAGCATTCAAACAAGTAACATGGATTTATATTAATGCCTGCAGAGATTCCGCCTCAGTTACTAATTCTCAGGACAAGGTACCCTTTCGGATTATCAGTTGTCCTGATGCTCGTTTCAGGCAGCAAAAAGACTAAGAGTGGTAAATCTGCTCCAGATCTATCAGTGGACTTTTGTCAGCTCTGTCCTGAGTTGGAAGGAAAAGTGAAACGTCTGGAACTGATAACGAAGAAAGACGCTCTATACAAGTCCTTTCAGACTGACTGTTGAATTAGATTATTTTGAAGCCTGGCATCTTAAAGTTTGGTGCGGAGAAATGACTGAGTTTTCACATTGTTGGGTTAAATGTATGTGCTGACACTTGGGGTATCTTGGTTCTGTCCTTGGTCTAATTATACCTAAGATAGGTAGTCAGCTCCCGTCAAATACATAATCTCTATCTGCATGAACTATCTGGTATGTGGAATGGGTACAAAGCAGTGGACTTAATTCCCTAGACTAGTGTAAGTCATTACAGCATAGCGAAAACCTCAAGCGGAAAGTGAAAAGCAAACTTTTAAGAGCCCACTGTCTTTATTTCTTACTCATGCTTTTCTTGAAGATACTGTAAATAAATAGGCTGTGGAGAATCAAGCCCATTATTGCTGAATACAGGATGGATTTTCTAGACAGATAAAAGCAAGGTTTGTACTAAGCAGAACCATGAAATCCTGGATATTCTTTCTAAAAAACCATCAGTGTTTAGTGATTTTTGTTTTGCTTTGTTCACCCACATAGTTCTTGCTCTTCCTGTTGCGTTCAGTGGAATAGACTATTTGTGGGCTTGTCTGAGATGACGGGGAAATTCATGCCCTCCTTTTAGCCCCTGGGTGGGTGCTGACTGCCATTCCAGGCATTCCCGGTCTGTACCCCCTGCCTGAGGGGACAGCCCTGGAGGCAAGGAAAAAAGCCTTTGTCAGGCCAGCCCTGCCTGCTGAGATTGCTAGACAGCCTATCTCTAATGCAAATGGTGCTGATATTTTCTGCGAAGCAGGCACCTGCCTGCAAGGAACTGGACTGAGACCACCAAATTGTTTTAGGTAGGTCAGCAAACAGCTGTTGGATTGTATAAATTGGTTCTCCTAATTTGGAAAGGGATCTTATTCAGCGATGGGGTTGTTTGCCTGCTGACAAGCTCACATGTATTATGTCCTACATAATGTGCATGATTAATTGGAGCAATTGTGCTCCGTAGAGGAGCTATAGCTGCTTTTTTATGTGCCAGTGGCAAGTGGCAACAAGCTCTTCTCCCTTTGGGAGGGACAGTATAGCAGGCAATGCAAAGCCTTTTGCAGCTTGATCAACCAAGATACTCTAGCCATGTGGCAAAGTGAATATTTTCTTGGAAGCGACTCTTCTGGTTACCTACATGGAATCATGGATCCATGGAATACATGCATCATCCAGTACCTGAAGGGAGCCTACATGAGAGCTGGAAAGGGACTCATTGTCAGGATGTCTAGTGATAGGGCAAGGGGTAACGGTTTTAAATTGGAAGAGGGGAGATTTAGATTAGATATTAGGAAGAAATTCTTTCCTGTGAGGGTGGTGAGGCACTGGAACAGGTTGCCCAGAGAAACTGTGGATGCCCCATCCCTGGAAGTGTTCAAGGCCAGGCTGGATGAAGCTTTGAGCAACCTGGTCTAGTAGGAGGTGTCCCTGCACATGGCAGGGGCGTTGGAACTGAATGATCTTGAAGGTCCCTTCCAACTCTAACCATTCTATGATTCTATGATTCTAACTGTCAGAGTTGGAAGGGACATCTAGAGATCATCTACTCCAGCTCCCAACACAGATGTGCGTGTTGTAGGTTTGCAGGCCAGCCTGCAGGTGGTAGGCAGCCGTGACTTTTTCTCACCTCGTTTTTCAGTTGTCTTCCTCACAGACAGTACAGACCAACTGTCCACATGAAAAACTTTCTGAGCTAAACCTTCTGTAGCTACACACACAATTTGCTTTTGAACCTCGGGGGTCTCTGCAATTCCACACTACATAGTGTTTCTTTGCTGTACGCAGGTTTTGCCTGTGAGTAACTGTGAGAGATAATCATGTGATAAGTATGGTTGGACTCGATAATCTCAGAGGTCCCTTTCAGCCATGAAAATTCTGTAATATTAGCACAGTTCTCCCACCCTTGTACAACAGAATCTTTGGTACAAGGAAATTTTGGTTACTTTCGTACAATCAGCTGTAAGTTCTAGTCAAACTATTTTCAGGTTTTTCAGGTGATACATTTTCTTAAAATCTGGGATTTTTTTTTGGATGGATTTGTTGTCTTTTAATACAGTGCTTATTTTACTTAAAAAGAGTAGTCCAGACCATAGCACTGAGAATTTGCAAAGCACTTAAAAGGTGTTAATTAAAAAAGAAAAACTAAGATTACGATGCAAAATTGCATTAATTGCTTTTTTTTTTTTATTTGATTTATTTTGGATTTTCTTTTTCCTGTTCCAGAAATAATCAGATTCAGCTAGTAATAGTCAACATCCACTTTTACATGAGCACATGTATTTTCCATTTTGTTCCTATCGTAGTTTTAGAAGAATTAAAAAAAGGTGGAGAGACCACTGGGAGAAGTTGGAAAAAAAGAAGAAAAAAAGAAAGGGAAGAATACATTTTATTTCCTACTCACCCTCATCAGGCAGACAGCTGCACAAACCTAGAAAACATATGAAATACACCCCCTGCTCCTGTATTCCTGCTAGGAAATAAGGTAACGTATGAACAGTTTCTCCAAGAAAATACTTGCCCCCTATTCACTTGTTGTGCCATTGTTTTTTTTAGCACTCCACTCTTAATTTAAATTGACCTACCCACTAATAGAATTTAACTTGTTTCACCCAGCCTGTAAGATACACCCGCAGTTCTCCCTTACATTTCCTCGGCGGGGCTGAAGAGCTTTCCACCCTTTTTTCCTCCTCCCCCCAGCTGTGAGTTCTCACCCTCCTCCACGGGAGGTTGCTGCTCCCCTTCAGCCCTGCTCCTTCCATTGTTTCTGCAGCCCGGCTCTCAGCTGGATCTGCCAAAGGAGCTATTTAAAAACCTCACAATGATTGTGAAGAGGAAGATTTTGTTTTGTTTTCATTTGGACTAGATCAATTACCAGATCCAGTCTGGAAGCACAGTCGAACAGTGCAGTCCATGTGATGGAGAACTGGGGAGGTGGTAACAGGGGAAACTGGGAGCCCTTCAAGGTCTGACGGTGAAGTTTTCCGAGATACAACCTGTTGGATCCTTGGGCTTTCGAATGCACATCTTTCACGTGCTGCAGCACCGCTTGCTGAGAGTTTAAACCTTCAAATTCGCTTCTGTGCTCATGAGCTTACAGCCCAACCGCTTTCATCTTGTCTGCATCTTTTATTAGTTCAGGTTTTTGTTATTTTTTCTTTTCCAGCTACCATGGGTGTTCACTATATTAGCCAATACAGCCTTAATTATGTCTATTTATCACCTGTTATACAGAAAACTCACTGTTCTTTCATCCTCCCAGTCATTTTTAATTCTAGTCTCCCAACTATTCATCTTAAAATTACGGTCAGATCCTTAATAACTCCCTGTTGCTGAATTTTACTGAAGGCTTTTGAAATAGACCCTCCTAACCCCCCGTTTTTATTTTCCTCTATGATATTTTCTTGATTCCCTGGAGGAATTCTGTTACAAAGATCTTTACATACCCTATCCTACCCTGTACTTTTTGTGTCATGCTTTTTTTATGATTCAGTAGCTCTTTATTATTTTATTTAATTTACCTGGTACTCAAATGAAATATCTTGTTCTGATCCTAAAGATCTCTGTGCTATTTTTTCCCAAAGCACACTGTAGCTTCTTCCCAACCTCCAATTTTAAGAAACAATCCCTAATATTCACTATGTAAAGCAGGAGAAATGGAGACCTGTAGTGTCAGCTACTCTGAATTAAATATCTCCCTGTCACTGATTACCCAAAATTTACAAGTCATGGTTTACTTCAAGTAACCAGGTCTGTCAGCCAGTCAGATTAGTAGATGCAGGGCTCCGTGGTGAAATCTAGGAAGGGGAGAAGGTGTTAGAAGATACTGAAGTTAGTGTTTGGTAAAGAGTTAGGTGACGCAAAAGATTACTGAACAGCTGAAAATTAACCTCTGTGTGTGTGTGGAAACAGCTTTCAGGCAGACCAGTTATCCTTTCTGGTTCAAGGTGGGCAGGCTGGAATACGTAGCTGGAGCTTGAAGAGGGCTGAGAGGGGGCAAGAAGGGCAATACAGCAGCCTGTAGCTGGATTCATTGCATGTCACGCTGGAACTGCAATCTCACATAGAGTTCTCATCTTAATTTTGCTTTCCGGATGTGGACATTTGGGTCCACTTTTTCCTCCAAAATACATGACCTTCTGACAAGTAATGTCTATTTTATTTCACTTTTGTACTCATACTTCAGGGCTAGTTCTGATAAATAGGTTTGTTTTTGACATTTCTGACTGCAATAATATTTTCCCCAGCATTTGGCAAGTGCAGATGGCATTTTAGGTAGCTCTTCTACCACAAGGATCTTGTGGCTGCACTGGTTCTTTGTACAGGACACTAGACATATAATTGCATGAATTCCTTTGTGTGTTATTCATTATTTTCAGTCACACAAACACATAATTTCATCCGTAGGCTACCATGTGACTCAACATGAGAGTCAATTAATTGCTATTTTTACCGTGGCCGAAGTTCAGTCTTTATTACTGAATGATCTGTAAACAAAATAATTTTGCAGTTGAAATGATCTCAGTATGTTTAAAATTGTTCTTCAATGAAATATTTGCTATACCAGTAAAAAATAAAGTAGAAAAGGAGCTTAACATTTCTAATTCAAAGTTAATAAAATAACCCAGAAAATAACAGCTGCTTGCATTACTATATGCTCTTTGTAGTTAGGAATGTGAAGTTTCCTCCAGTTCTACATGAATACTTTCTAATTTGGATAAAACTGAAATGGGTTATCTAAGAGAGTCCAAGGGGTTTGAAAACAGCCCCATAGATCCAGATAGGGATTAGGATGTCAATTCTTAGTTGTTATCAAGCTGAAACAGCCATCTGTCTGCCTTTATTGCTCCAGTGGTAGTTAGCAAATGTTCCTAGGACATGTCAGCCTAGTGCTGTTTAGTCAGCAGAGCACATCTGGGGGAATTACAGCAAATTTCACTCACTTGTAAATTGTGATATTTCAAATATCTCCCTTGCTGCTCACAATTGCTATATTCTTTTCTTGTAGTGAGGAACAAGAAAGACAAAAATGTATCTGCTGCCTTATCGATGCCTTTTTTTTTCTGTCCTATTTCTTGGACTTGCCAAGAGCATCTCAGGTTTGCTCAACTAGCTGTAGATAAGATTAATGCATGCAGAATGTCAAGCAATCTTTGGAAAGCCATTGCAAAGCACAATTAAGGCAGAAATAAGCAGGATATAGATGCTAAAATTACATCCTGAACACACAAATAGTTTAACTTACGGTACACCTGAGTGCTTTAATTTAAAAATGCAATGAATACATAAATCAGCTTCTGAAAGCTCTTCAGTGATGCTGCAGTCTTATGTTCTTGAATACACTTGTCTAAAACTAGTAGCACTTAATGTGTCTTGGAGCTTATTTGAGTACAGCCTGAGTGACTAGGGCTCATGGGTTTTCCAAGGGCACAACCAACAGCACCCACATACTGATCTCCACGCTAAACCAGCAGTGTCGGGCTTTAATGCACAGCAAAAGAGAAACCATGGTTCTTGCTCAGGTGGAGCTACCCAATCTGCAGGGTGCTCAGGCAGAACAGAGAAGACTCAGGTAGAACATTTTCTCCTTTTTTTTTTAATTCCTGCTGATCATTAAGTAGTCTAGAGAGCACTCTGGGGGGTGCAGGACTAATTACGGCTAGCAAGACCTGCTTAACAGGCTTATCTTTCTGACCAGTCCTGTCTCTTCCTTTTTTGCCCAACACTGCTTAGCCACACTTCTCCTGAGAAGTATATATACTTCATATATATATATGTATGTATGTATGTATGTATATGGCTTGCTGATCTACAGGGATTTGTTTGATCTGTTTGGTTTTTTTTTTAATCTCAGTGTATGTTGAACTCCTTCTCTGGATAACAGAAAATCTTCATGGAAAGAATGGAAAGCAACTCCCCTTTGCCTGGGTGGGTCCTAGGAAGTGTGACTTGCAGGTAGAGATAAAACATGAACTTGTGCAGCCCACAGTGCAGGTGGGAACTTCAAGGGTCCTGCTCAGATGGTGAGCTTGTGAGACAGTGGTGGGTTCAGAGAATATGGGAAATAGGTAGCCCTTTACGTCCTGCAGCTTTTCAGCTTGTCAGTGACTGTGGTGATACAGAGGTGCAGCAGTCTGTGCTTTGGTGCTACCTGGGGACTGTGAGTATCTGCTCTAAGGACTCACTAACTGAATGAAAAAGTTGAAGTGCTTCTCTACAGTCTTCATCACAATGAAGCCCACATGCTCTGTGGAGGCTCCTGAATATGAATTTGATGAGGACCATTAACTTGTCTGTAAATAAGACATTTCATCTCCGAAGGCAGATAGATTTAGCATATGCTGATATTCTTAGCTCGTCCTGCTGCGTAGCTCCTGGCAGGTCACTGTCATGGTGTAGCTTGTTTGAATGTCTTGGTTTGAGGCAGCCAGCAGCATGTGCATCAACATTGTTGTCTGGATCAGATGTGTATTTTTGAGCTGGATCACAGAGTACTCTCACAGACTTCAATCTGGGTTCTTTTGCAAGAACTGAAATCAGAAGCTGTGTTCCAGGTGGACGCATGGCACATTCCCATGCTGGAGTATTTGGTCTGTGGGACCAGACTGGGATGATGTGTCTTAAACCCACAAAATGTATATTTTGCAGTGACTGGCTTCCCAGCACCAACTCCTCCACACTATAGATGGGCTTCTCTTGGACTGCACAAATTGCTAACGTAGACACAACCTAACTGGACCTTGATATTGTGTAGAAGACTATAGACCCAGCACAGGGATTGGAATTTGCTTTCAGGGTCAGCTCCTTTAAAGTCGGACATTGTGGGATTTAGAGTAGAAACACCTCAATCCTTTTTAGCTGCAAACAGAAATACATGTCCACTGGCATCTATCCATAAAATTCTGATGTTAAGTTTACCAAATAGAGATGTTTGTGAAAAGCATGTGACAGAGATAAAGGGATTTACAGTCTACATTAAAATCTTTCATCAGGAAGAACACGCTCATTAGTGCAATATGCACTTTAATCTCATCTTTTTCTTCTGCTACTGCACACTGCTCTTCTAGCAACACTGATTAGCAGCTAGAAACCTGGCCTCTTTTTTTTCTTACTTGAGCATCCTGCACATGGGGGATGGACCTTTGCTGTTGGTAGACGGGCCGTGAGGATCTCTCTGTATTATGTTAATGTTGTCACTCACAATGTTTTCATTATGGGCTTCATTGTTTAGTGTTAATTTCCTGGCTGTTACAAATTATATCAGGATGAATTGTAGCACAAAGGCTCTTAGACTTGATTTGATTTTCTTTCTCAGAGAGGGTGCAATATTGTTCTCAGTTCTGGTTTTTGTTTTAATATGAGTTTTCAGGTACTACTTCCCTGATCATTTTTATCTAAACAGAATTATAATTAAAGGGGAAAGAAGGGGATTAAAGAAAATATTTTTTTTTTTTGTTGGCTATCTGTCCTTAGTCTTTCAAGTGCCTTGCTCCTAGAGCTCTCAGTGAAAATACACAGGAGATCTTGAGAAGCTACTTGCCAGGTTTCCTCTGTGTGTGTGTGGTCTGTCAAGAAGGAGATAAAATGTAGATTTTTTTTTTTTTAAGCAGAAAACTTTTTATTAGTTCTTATAGGTGGCTAAACTGCAAAGGTCACCATCTCTTAAGCACATCACTGCCCTTTAGTGGGAAAAGAAATGATTCGGAGTTGTAAATCTAAAGCTACAAGTTCAACTCTGCAGACAGTAAATGCAGGCTGTCATCTTCTGGAACTAGTGTTCAATGGGCACTTGGGCAAACTAACTGTTAAACCGTAAGTTAGTCACAGTTTCAGAGTGCTTACTTGTCCATGAACATGAACATAGTAACAGACAATAAAACAGGGTCTGAGAAAGGCTGCTGCATGTTTTTACAAAATAATAGCATATGTGGAGTCAAAAGGTCCCAGTTTCCAAGCTGTCATGAAAGGGTATGACTCTTTTATGACTCCTCTTCAGTATAATCCAAGACTCGTCCTCAAACTAAATTCTACTGCACTGGCTTAGTAATTCAAAAACTATTTCTAAAAAGCTGTTAGCATTTTTCAGCTATTTCACTTGTTAGATAAGTCCTTTTGTCTTCCTTGGCCCCTTTATTTTTTAAGGAGATATTTCTATTCTTACTTTTGAACAGCTTTAGAGCAAAATATAGCTATAGAGAGATGTGATTAATTTTACTGGTTGCTACAGAAGTAAGAAAAGTAGCTGGATACAGTCTTTCCCAGCTGATTCATTAATTTGGCACAAAATAATACACTAAACAAGTTCCATCTGCACTGGGACAAGCCACAGCACTTACCTAGTCAGAGGTATCTCAGGTTTGAAAGTTTCTTTTAAGGGAAATCACTGTGGCGTATGTCAAGCAATATCTCCTAAAGTACCACTCCAGCTTTGGCCCCCACAGCTTTTTGTAAGTCACCAAGCTGTGGCATATTCCTTTGCATGCAAAACCTTTTTCTTACATGGCTTTCAAAAACTTAATCTAAGAATATATATAGAACCAACTGGCAGCTGACTGGCTTCTGCATATACCATATCCGTGATTGTAGTCGAATGCAGCGCCCGGGGAAAGAAAACCCACTCGTAATTTTGGCTACTGCGGGGCATGGCTCGGGCCATCACTCCAACTTTGCTGCGTGGCTCTCTCAGGAACATCAGTCCTGGTTTGCAGCACCTCTGCTCTCCCATCCCCGAGGCAGCACAGCGCCAACGCTACAGTTTGCAAATGAGTTGAGGTAAATATATAGGAAGAAGGGGAAAATCACCAACTTTCTGCAACCACTTTGCTTCCTGAAAGCCTGGGTTTTTTTGTTTGTTTGTTTGTTTTTGTATTTGTTTTTGTTTTTCCATAGGGAGAAGAGGAGCCCTTTATATTAACAATTCCATTTTAATCAATTGCAATCCGGCCTATATAGTAGGCTTGGTTTGCAGAGTGTTCTATCTTAAAAAAATTATTCCAGTCTACTAGGTCTGCTGAATGAAATCCTTCCCGTTAAAATGAGCTCTATACTGGTCATGGTATTTTTACAACTAATGACACCAAATTAACTGATGGGGAATGTAGTCTGAATAAATATAAAAAATGTTCAACATGTAATACTAAAATTCAGAGCAACGCATTTTCAGAGAGGTTATTATTTAATGGTTAGAGATCAGAGGTGGTAAGTCACAGAAGTAAAAAGCAGAAATAGGCTTTTTGTATTTTAGTAAGTGAGGGCTCAAACATAGTTGTCCAGTGAGAGTGCGGAGCTGGGCTTTAGTAGATCATTAAAGTTTTAGAGCTTGTTGCTCATCTAGGTGTTATCATCAGCACTCAGTATCCCAGTGTATGTCTGCAGAGACCAAGTGAAACTGGTTGATTTAAAATTTCAATTCTACACTTATCATAGAATGGTTAGAGTTGGAAGAGACCTTCAAGAACATTGAGTTCCAACCCCTCTGCCATGGCCAGGGACACCTTCCACTGCAGCAGGTTGCTCAAAACCCCATCCAGCCTGGGCTTAAACACTTCCAGGGATGAGACATCCACAACTTCTGGGGCAACCTGTTCCAGTGCCTCACCACCCTCACAGGAAAGAATTTCTTCCTAATATCTAATCTAAATCTCCCTTCTTCCAATTTAAAACTGCTAACTCTTGTCTTATCACTTCACTTCCTGACCAAGAGTCCCTCTCCAGCTCTCCTGGAGCTCCCTTCAGATACTGGAAGGCTGCTTGAAGGTTTCCCTGGAGCCTTCTCCAGGCTGAACAGCCCCAGCTCTCTCAGCTTGTCCTCACAGGAGAGGTGCTCCATTCATCTGATCATCTTTGTGGCTGTCTGCTGGACCTGTTCCAACAGTTCCCTGTCCTTTCTACGTTGAGGACTCCAGAGATGAAAAAAATTCTAAAAATTGTGCACTATTAAGGCAGATGTGCAATAAGACAATAATGGGGAGTAATGTGTTTTGGGGTAAGCACAGTAAAATGCAGTGGATTGATATTTGAAAGTGGGAGCAGTTTGCCGTGACGAGAATAGAATTTAATTGCAGATAAATATGCCAGAAGATAGGTAATTATGCTTGCTGCTTTCCTCCTCTAATTTTACAGAATATCTTACTGAAGTTTAGTGTTTTATAAAGCATGAATTGTCACAACAGGCAGAATGGTCATTCCATTTAAATATCAACATTTTTTTCTCAGAGCGAAAATGATTATAAGCTTATCTCTGATAGAAAATTCTCTCTCCGTTTCCCATGTGACAGAGTAGGATAACAGATTTGATGACTGTCTCTTACCAGGATAGCAGTCCTTTTTTTTTTTTTCTTTAAATACGCTACTGTGTATAACTTTATTTTGCAGCTTCTCTTCCAAGAAAGAGAAGCTCAAATATGCATGTTCAGTCAAGAACATCAGATTTATTGGCTCCTTCTAACTTTTCGTACTTGAAGGCTCTGTGGAAACCCTGGAGGTAGCAAGGAGAGAGTAGAAGTACTGCACACCAATTTCTGTTTCAAATGAAGAACTGGGAGAGGGATTACACTTGCAGGTAGAAACAGAGGTGCATGGGAAACTGCTATTGTTTTTGATGATGAACTGTCTTTTTCTTCTTCTGTGATTTCCCTGAAAACTGGAGGTGCAACATGAAACGACAGTCCAAAAGCAGTAGTGTCACACCATGTCATGAATTACTCTTTTCTTTAGAAGAAGAAGGCATGGCATGTTGCAATACCATCCATGCTGTCCATCTGAGTGCATCCTTGCTAGCACCTGTGTCCTACCAAAACAGGGTGACTGACTTGTGAGCAGGCACACAGCCAGCTGCAGAGATGGAGGTGGGTGAAGTAGCAGTAGCTGCGCATCAAGTGTGCGAGCTAAGGGCGGGATTCCCAGACAGAAACACCCAAATGCCTCCTCCTAGTCTCATATTCACTTACTAATACAAGGTGAAGACAAAGGAAATTGCATTAGCAAGAGAAGGAAAGTCGAAATAGAAAGATGTAAGAAGTTGTTTCTGTGGGGTTTATGTTAGCAATGTAGCTGGGGTGCGTGAATCAACATTTTAGAATGTGATCAGTCACTCCATCTTCTAGTACTTCTGGCAAAATTAGGCAGGCAGGAGAAGCTCTAGCTCTCTTCAGAGGAGGTGCATTCAAGGTCACAGGGTACACTTGTAACGCATTATTTAAAAGAGCCTGATGTCCTGACTCCTGTCTTTTGCCTTGGATACAAGACCAGTAAACCAACAGTGAGCTCTTAGCACTCCCACTCTTAATAAGATGATCTTTATTTAATGCCCCTGGCAATGTGGACAGAGTTGTGTTTTGTAACAATGATTTTAAACCCATGTGATAACCAACAACAGTATAAAACAGCTGAACTATCAAGCAAGGAGCTGAAAATGGGGGTCTGGATAAATGACCACCATAAAAGGAGAGTAAAAATGCAATCTGTATAAAGGTTTGTTAGTAATCGGTTTGCTAGTCAGACTCGGTGCATCCTGTAATAGCGACATCTTGTCAATTGCAGAGTGATATAATAAAGCTGTGCCAGTCACGAAGAGAAGTGTTATTTGGCATTTGGGCGGCTACACAAGTACAATAAAATCTAGTCAGCTTTCCTTCTCTGACTGCCTTTTGAAGGGAGTCAATTTTGAATTGAGCCATGCACAGGCTCCCCAACGCAAAAAAGGTTTCAGTGGTGCAGGGTCTTGCCATTGTGTTTTTGGAAACTTTTGTATGGTTGTGAATTGCAAGAGTCAGAAGAAAAGGGCAGACTGTGTTTGATGGACAGCACAGTCAGGACTATGAATCTTCAGCGTCGCCGTAGCTCCCCCTGCGACATGCACTGAAGAGTGGGTGGAAAACTGACTAAATAGTACCAGTGCTTCACCAGGCAGATGGTCAGGCAAAGGCCAGAGCCCTCTGTCCCTCACTCCCCTGCCTCTTCCAGTTCCCAGATGCAAGTTGAACTGGCACAGGGGTTGCTATAATTTGCTGCTGGTATAGACCAGCAACAAATTACTGCCCTGAGGAGCAAGCAGGAATAGGGAAGAGCATCTCTGAGGCATAAGGCCTCCAGGATGGTTCCTCACGCACCACCCATCTCTCAGGGCTCTGCCCAGAGGCCCGACCTACCCTTTGGAGGATACATCTGAAGCCACCAGAAAGCAAAGAACCTCTCTCCCACCTCCAGAATTTCCCTCTCCCCTTCTGAAGTGTAATCAGTCTAGATAGATGTCAACTCGATTATACTTGAAAAAACAGACCATATTGGTACGTGCCTTGGACCTCAGTGTAGTAGAGACACACTCGCCTACTGACAGGCTTGGAACAATACCTTTAGCTGAGGAGAATAGCTTCTTGCTTGCCTCTTTTTTGGGTACTTCTATGTTTTCAAGAACTTTGGATGTAAAGGGCCACCTTTACACACCTCAACACCTTCTGTTTGATAACTGGTAAAGCAAGGTGTTACTTGTGAATACCAGGGATAAATATTCAAATAGCGAGGCAAGAATTCTAAAACCCTAATGGTGAGCTCTTTACCTTTACTTCCACTGTGAACTTCTATTCGTGCCACCTATTTTACAGGAAATATTTTTGCCTTTAGCTGGGAGAAATTTTCACTCATATTTGAACATAGCCATACTTAATAACAGACCGGCACATTTTTTCACATGTTGAAAGAGACTTATGTGACACAATACCAAGATTAGGGACCCTGCTATCTCAGAATCATCAATGTCTTTATGAACAACATTAGGATAGGGCACGCATGCAGTAACTTTGCACCGAAAAAAGGCAACTGGCGATAGGACCCATCTGAGCAAATGTGCAGTGTAAATCTCCAAATCTCAGCCAAGTGTTCCATGCTGTCCAGGGTCAGTGGAGAGAGACGAGCAATTCTAGGTATGATTTTTTTCACTCTTGCTTTAGAAGCCTGAATGGGAACTGCTGAATCTCTTTCTAAAAGTGCTGTTGATTGCACAGAGCTCAGGGTGAGCAGCTCAGATGCCTGCATTGTAATTAAATAGCAATCCTGTTCAGGGATATTAAAAACTGCAGGGGATTTAAGGTTTACATGTGAAATATGGGTACTCGGAATGTTTTCTTAGTTGCCACTTCTTGGACATACCAAGAGCTCCTGAGGATCAAATCTGTAGACTTGCTGAGGGCAAGCATGCCTGTCTGTGAGGCACCTCGACTCCCAGTGACATCCACCGCCCTAGGCTTCCCCTGTTCAAATGAAGAGAAAAGCAAGAAACATCAGTCAGGACAGAGTGTAGCTTTGAAATATTACACAGTATAAGCAAAGACACAAAAAATTGCCTGAAAATCCAGAGATATGATTTTAGGTTTTTGAAAAACGTAAGTTTCTTTATTGACTAGAATTTCCTCAAAAGTAGCATTTTGGGCTGATATTTTGGTTACGGCCCCTTTTGTTAAAATACATACTTTCCTCACATAAGGGGAAAGGAATAAGACTCTATTATATCTGTGATAATGAATATGCTGTATCATATTATGACAATAGCATTTGAAGCTTGTCCACACATATCTGTGTAAGCATATTGACGGATAAAATTGGTAAATGTTTCCAATTGCTAAACACATTATAAATTATAAGAAGATAAAGACAGTAATGCATTGTTTAAGACCAACAATTCCAACTAACCGCTGATAAATACAGAATCCTTGGAAGGCATGTTTACCTTTCCTATTGGTAACTTACGGAATGGAGAAAAAAGGCAAAATAGGTCACCATATCTTGACCGTGTGGCAATCTCTGTTTCCACCCTCCATGCCCATTTTTAAAGTTCTATAGCTTTCTAAGGCCTTCCAGATGTGCCCACAAGATCTTTCTGTCCCAACTTCCCACTCCTAGCATTTTCCAGGACTCTGTGGTAGACAGAGATAAACAGTGCAGGAGAGCAAAGGCCTCAGTGTGTTTTTAAGAACACATGGCAGAAGATATCAACGCTGTTGAAGTCTTAAAACCAACAGTGGCACAGTATTTTTATAATTTTATATTATACTATT
The DNA here is from genome assembly GCA_013400375.1 of Thinocorus orbignyianus. Taxonomy (NCBI): domain Eukaryota; kingdom Metazoa; phylum Chordata; class Aves; order Ciconiiformes; family Thinocoridae; genus Thinocorus; species Thinocorus orbignyianus. Next base: position 1,391,225 of record VXBW01000853.1, read on the forward strand.
TTCACATTAGAGTATAGCCAGAGTTTGATGGATTTTTGCAAAATGTGGGAAGTAGTGTTTCTGGCTTTCAATGAGAGAGCACAAAACAGAGGGTCTGAATTTTTGCTGCTCCCAGTTATCACAAGCACTGTCCAAACCTGAAAATAATTCTGCATATTTGTGCAAAAGTACTTTTGCATTAGGGTATAAAAGTTTTTTTTTTTTTTGTTAGAGCGAAATGTAAATTGAAAAAGAGTGAGTAAACGTCACTTTCCTTGAGGTTAAATGCAATAAAAGTCTTTTCCTGTCACCTTTTCTCCATCTCCAGTTTTGTTTTCCATTTTACCTAATTCCTCTTTTTGAAGCAATCCTCTCCAGGTGAATGAGCAGTTCACTCACAGCCTGTGTATAAAGATGGGAGAAGTGGTTCCTCAGACACATCAAGGGGGCATAGTAGTACTGGTTCCTGAAGTGAAGAACAGCCTGAACGATAGCATGGAGGCAGCTGAGGGAGAAGTGAACAAGGAAGGTACTTATTACAATGTATGGAGTAGAATATCAGACCAGACAAGGTCTTCAAAGCTAATGAGAGAGGACTGGACATAGAAGCTTTGCTGATGAATGGGGATAGAGGGATGTTATTGTGTTCTGACTGAACAGGCTTTTCTTTTTGTCATGGGAAGCATGCATTGTCCACATGGGTTGACACAACCACCTTTCCAAGTCACATCCCTCTGGACTGCAATGCAAGCCCTCAACCCTGGGAGGCAGACTCAGACCTCATCAGATGTCATCATCTTAACGAGGGGTGGGTTGAAGTGGTCTAACTGAAAGAGTCCTCCCCTACATGGAGAACAAGATGAAGCTGAGGCCACTGTGCCTTTTCTTTCTCACAGTCACAGGAGAAAACAAGAACAACAAACAGAATCAAACCCTCCTGAGGTCCAAAACTGGCTGTTTCCTTGTGGGCTAGTCCTCCTTCGCTTTCTCCCTGTGAATCTGTTTGAGATAGCTTCTGCGCAACATTTGTGAGGGTTGGTGCTTCCTGATCTGTGTGGCATACAAAGAGATCTTCCTTGGATGGATCTTCCAGGATGGACTGCCTGGGGTATTGCATAGACCAGAAGGGAGGGTACAGTTAATCACTTCACAGACAAGAACTAGGATAAGAATTTATAGAAGAAGAGAAATAAGAGTAGCTTAGAGTGGACTGTAAGAAGAAGGAGATAAGAGTTGGAGTCCTTTAGCTGGGTGGCTGAAGGGCCATGCAGTAGTCAGAGAGCCAGGGAAGTCAGACAAATTGGCTGCCTGGAGACAGACTGACAGTGGGAAGGGTGGCACAGCAGATCTCAAGTGTTGGGTGCTGCCTGTGTTTCATGTTCCACTTCACCTGGTGGCACCTGGCAGACGTGAGGCAGCCCAGTAGTTCTCTAAAAGAAGTCCTTTTAGTTTGCCTTATGAAATGTTTTCACTTTTAAGGAGATGTATGCTATAAAGTGTGGGAGATTATGTGAAAAACTAACTGAAAATTTTTACTTTTTCTTAATTTATATGATAGGTCTTGGTTGCTCTGTAAGAATTGCGTTTGTTAAAGTGCTTATTGAACATGGAGCTGGGCTGGTGGAAATCTCATTATCTGGAGGTTTTGTATGTAAAATCTTTAAAGCAGCTCCAGCAAAAAAAGTAAATAAGAGTCACTTCAGTAGTTCCAGTTGTAGACATTGAAATTATACGACATTATCCATATGTATTAAACCTGTATTTGTACATGATTACGTTACTGAAACCTTTATTTGCTGGAGTCCAAGAACTGCTGCTGTGCATAAAGTACTCTGTAAGGTGCACCCATATGTTGCTGAAGTAGCATGAACGTGTGCACTCATGTTGATCCAGAGGAAGCCTAGGGGTTCTTCCCTTCCCTCGTGTATGCTGATTATTTCTGCCAGGCCCAGGGTAATCTGTGCGAGAGCGTGGGGGCCATGGCTTGGTGACAGGCTGTACATGCAAACAGATAGATTGCATGATGCTTCCAAGTCTTTTTTTTCCTGAAGGTGCTGTGCAGCAACATCTGTGAGTTGTAGAAGACAGCGTGGGGTAGGCAGGAAGGACCCGGCCCCGTTGCTCTGGGGCTGGAGTTGGTTGGTACACAGCCCCGCATTAAAATGAGATCCAGAAACACTCCTTCTCAAGCCCTGTGTGTAAAGGCATCAAAGATAAACTGTGTAAATATGGCAGAAAGAATGATATGTTCATGTTTTTGTGCTAAAAATGGGCAAGGGAATTGTCAGGACTCCTGTGAGGAAAAATTATAATGTATGACATTAAATATTGACTTAAAATATCTGTTTTGCCACCCCTTTCTATTATTTCAGTATGCAGTTGCTTGAAGGTAAAGTACAATTTTTCTGTCCCCTCTGTGATACCATATAATACATCAGAACGGAATTGTCTATGTCTTGGAAAAATCAATCCCCATTCCCTATTCAAATGCAGATTAAAAATATCAGATCTTGGAGCAATTACATTTCTCATCTTTTCATTGTTAAGCCTATGTCATGATCAATTCAAAATATAGAGGTCTTTTGGAATATAGATAATGAAAATCTGATTGGAAAATCATAAGAGATGTTATGCTCTGATTTTGAGTGGTTAGTAACATGCTAAGTAATGACATTCATCTTTAAAATACCAAAAAGAGGTGATGTAATGGAGATAGTATTTACTGGTGGGATCAATAAGATGCTGTACGTGTTAATAATTTTCAACAAGATGTATCTTCTATTTTGCACTGCAAAAGGCACAGTTAAGTTGACAATGAATGACTCTTCATGTTAGATATCATAGAATCATAGAATCGTTAGAGTTCGAAATATCCTATTTAATATTGTGTTCAGTTGGGAAATGAGTGTCACAGTCCAGTCAGATATGAGCAGAACTTAGCTAGCATGTAGTAGGCTCAGTTCTTTACCTGATATTTTATTGAGTGAACCAGGTGGTCACAGTAAGTCACTAGCACTTATTCAGGATAACACGTTTGACATGCAAAGGCTTGTTATTCCAGTTAAAAACCAAGAGCGAACGCATTCCTGTGCATGACAAGATCTTCACATTTGAATGGTTTCTGCTACTCATTTGCTTTTAAAGTAATTGTTATTACTACATAGAGCCATTTTGGTTGAGAAAAATGCTTTTTCTTGGCTGTGATGTTGTGTAGCAAACAACGTTTTGATTTTACCTGAAAAACAATATTAGGACTTGGAGCTGTGTGTCTCTTATCTGTGAGCACACATGTGCACACGCACACATGGGTATTGGCGTTGTGACACAATGCAAACACCACAGGCAAAGGCACATACATAGAAAGAGAAAATTATTTTTCTCGTGCTTATTTTCTTGGCACTTGCAGTTTGCTTGGATGTGAGATAGATGAAACATTTGCATCTTCTATCTGCATAATGAGATCTACACAAAATGATCGCAGCTAATGCAAAAGACAGGGTGGCATGTTTTCAGTTTTAATGGGGACACTCAGAAAACTTCCAATCTTTCTTGACATTTCTTATAGCAAAATAAATGTGGTCTAGGTTGGAGTGTCTATTATGAAAATAAGAGAAGAGCAAGTCAATTATATTTCAATGACTGAATAGCCAGGGGTCCTCATTAAAATGATCAGAAAGGCTGCAGTGTTGCTTTCCTGTATGTAGCCACTGATTAAGTTGTATAAGAATGACATGGCCTTTTTGGGAGAAAAGCAGAGTATGCCGTGGTCTCTAGCCAGCCAGCCAGAAACCGTTGACACTCACAAAAGTGAGATGCGCACTCCATCAAGAAAGGGAAGTTACTACTTATGGGGTCATGGACTCCTGATGTATTTAAAAATAGTTGTGGCTGTTTTATTCGACACAGTGGTAGAAAGCTTTGCATTTGCACTAGGTTGCATGAAAATGCCTCCGGTATGGTGGGGATATGGTATGTTTTCCTTTCCGCTGGCTTCGATGAAATACACATAGCTTAACAGAATAGTACTATTATTACAATCTTTGTGTATTTGAACCTTTGAGCAATATTTTAGTTATCAGTTCATTACTACTCCTTTCTTAGAATTTAAATTCTTCTTATTTGCCAATTATTTTTTTGGTATAAAATGTTAGGAGAAAAAGGCTCTGTAATTTTTTTCCCGGGAGAGACTGTATCCTGAAACAGTAAAAAAAAATATTTGTTTAACCCTCCTGAGGGTCTGCAGTCTAAGGAAATACAGTTTTGCCTAAGAACTACTCATCCTAGATCAAGTGGCTATAGAATTAAAAAAAAAATTAAAAAAAAATTCCCCTTTCATGGTAGCTAATAGACCTTACAAATTTAGTTAAAAATAAACCTCTGCAATTATATTTTACATAGTTTCACCGCAAAATGGATGCTCATGATAAGGATTGCTATAAGTGGATATACATTGTATTTCTCTTTTTATTGGAAAGTGACGTAGAATGTTAACATTTTACATTTAAGAGTGGTACAAAGCAGGACCCCACCCCTATGTTAATTAAGATGTCATGGTTTTACGTTTCTTTCCCCTTCAAATAAATTGCATTACTAACTGTTTCTGAAGATGAATTGAGGAATAAAAGACAAGATTTAACAGCGATCATTTTTGCTGTTAATACAGTGAAGCAGTTTGAAACAATAATTAATCCTCCATCAAGGTGGAATTATGCCTCAGCACTGTCTTTGCTTTTACCATCTGATTCATGTAAATACTAATGCAACAGATTAAACCAAATAAAATCTCTGCTATTTCTAACTGCAAGCACTAGTTAGTATAAGCTTGTATTCTGAGTCAAATTGCATCCTACAGTGCTCCATCATTGACAATGATGTATCATTATACATTAAGACAATTTGAGATTTATACTACAATCTGCTCACATTTTGATGAAATAATTTTCAGTCTCAAGAAAACCAATAGGAAGGGACACTTAGCTAAATACGTTAACATATCATGTGCTTAAAACTAAGTTAATTTACTAAAATTAGCTAATAATGCAGCTAAATAACGATGCTCTTCATTTACACTTCAGCAATGGAGAAGGGAGGCTGCAAGTGCTTGCAGTCAACAATAAAAGAATTGGCAATTTTGCCAGTTATTATGTACCAAAAAATGCCTTTATAAATTTTCGTTCTTTATTTACATACATGGCATCTAAACAGGAGACAAGGCATCTCTGCCTTATTTACTACCAAACACACGAGTTGCTTTAATTCTTTTCCATATAGTTTCTGTAATATCTTGACTAAGTCAGTATTTCTTGTCTAGTGGATGCATATTCTCAAAAACATAATTTGGTTTATTTTTCTTCTTACCGTCTTCTAATATATTATAAGACTATGTCATTTATATGCCTTATTTTTGCAGTAGGAATAAAATTCATAAATAGAAACCGACTGATAAGGTGATTTGTACATCAGGAGAGATATAATTATTGATGTAGTACCCCGACCAAGAACACAGCATTATGGTGCTTAATACTTGAATTTGATTCAAAACACCTATATGTCTTTTCTCTCAACGTTTTAGCAGCTGGTCTAGTATATATTGTCAGCAATAGGTGGTACTGAAATTACGTAATGACTGAAGAACCTGAGTAGAGCTATTTGTTGAAAAAAAAAGCTTTGAAAAGTTTTGAACAGTCAAGAGTAAAGCCTGAGATTTCTTAGGGTACTCTGCTTTTGTGCATCTTATGAAAAATGAAAAATATTCTTCAGAGCGATTTGGGAGATATTTTTAGAAACCTTACCATCCTTCTCTAATTTTCTTCCATAGATTTATGACTTGTGTGTCAAAATATTTTTTTGAACAAAAGGAAAGTAAAGAGGTAAGGTGTTATAGGTCTTTGAAAGTAATTAATGCTGTAGTCGCTGTTCTAGGAAAGTGAATCAACAGCAGCAGATGATAGCAGGCTATTCATCTGACTGATACGTCCTTCCAGGCTACTCATGCTCATCTGAAAAAATCACCTCAGAGTTGATGTTTCTGAGGGGAAACATATTCCATGAGATGGATACGGTTGTTCTCTGTGTGTAGAAATTTCAAGAGCAATTTAGCATCTTTTGGAAGCAGAATTTCTTACGTGACCTACTCAGCTCTCTATAGACATGTATGAAAGAAAAGGAAGTTTGCAGGAAACATTTAGTGTTGTTATCTGTGTCTTAATATAAACCTTCGTTTTTCTAGTAAGAAATATAATGCAGAACTTGCATGATGGAAAGTGTGCTGTGCATGTTTTAAGGGTTTAAGCAAAATTAGGAGACTAAAGTTGGTAACAAGCTACTGTGTGTGAATTCAAATGCAAAATATCCTCATTACAATAATTCACAGGTAAAACCCCTCACTGTTGTGGAATCAGAACTCGCCAAACATGACCTAATGTCAGCAATGAACTCTACTCTAACCAGCCTTTCAACCTGTGTATCGTCAGAGTAATTGGTCTTTTAGTTGATTTGACTAACTGACAGCTAAGCCACTAATAATTACCTGTGGCAGCATTTATTTTTTTTTCTTTTACACTATGGCACAACATCAATGAATATATTTTAAATATTAACAGTAGTTGAATGTTTAAATTATAATTTAAATAATTATTTATGGAAATACGATTACACATCCGTACCTACAATAGGGAGACTTTTAAATTTGATTAAAGAGAAAAAAACAGCGTATCTGCCCATCTAATGTTGTGGTTAAACTATTCATGACTTATGATAATATATTAATTTTGTCAATTTGTTAGGGTATCATTTCAACTTTTTGACAGGCTTTCATCTCTATTTAGCTGAATTTGGGTTCAAGACAATGCTTACTTAATAACTTATGCTTTATGGAGCTCTTCAAGAACATCATATCCTCACTACCATCCACAATTTTCCTACTTTGTGGTATTGAGGCTCTTTAACATAATATATTCCCGTAGGAACGATATACATAAAGCCAAAGCATATGTATGTATGTATGGTCTTGGCAGAGTAGAAATATGCTGCCAAGACATCCAAGAAGAACCTGTGCTGGAGAACTCATTTCTGAGGTAAGCTGAAGATAAAGACTCAGTAAAAGCTAAGTTAATACAACTGTTTGTACCTTTACAAAATATTAGTTTGGGTACTGTGTTTTGTTCTTTATTAAGAAAACATATTTGATCAAGAGGATTTTTTGGTTATGATTGAATAGAAAATAATAGATGGGTAATAACTGTAAACAATGTTTTCAGATTTAAACTATATTGAATTATTTAAATTTCCAAATATCAGGTTTCTAGTTCCATAACTACAAATAATTAATTTTAAATATAATATCTGGGTTTCTAAAACGTTTTCTGGTATGTTTTTTGATCTTTCAAGCTAGATATCATTTACATTCTACTGGAAAAAAACCCATAGATTTTTCCTGTACAACATGGTGTTACTCTTTTATTCTGAAAATTGTGTCATTTTAGAACTAATGAACTGTAATCATATTGGATCACTCGTGTGTTTCCATATCTGAATATAAACTCTGAACATTTCTTTCCAAAGACTAGTTAAAAAAAAAATAAAAAAATCCATACCCATGCTCAGAATTCCATGCTATACCTATATGAATTATAAATATTTTTCATGTCTTTGTAAGTATTTAAAAATGTTATCTGAAGATTCTTGTAATTCATATTATGTTTTAGTATTCTTGAGAGTATGTAGTTGTGTTTTAATTACAAGTATTTTTTAGGTAATAATATTAAAAAAGTGAAGTCTTGTTGAAAATTTGAGTGAAACATTTAGCATTACTGAGGAAAATTAGTTACAATATATTTCAGTATTATGTAAAAGTATATTTAAAAAAATACTTTTTTAGTATTATTCGGCTGAAGAAATTTTAGTTTATTAGGCTGAAGAAATTTAGGGTATAGTAGACTTTTGAAGGTATTAAAAAATTTAAGATGAAGACTGTTGAAACTGTTATAGTTACTTAAAACAGAGACTTTAATGCACACAAGTGTCTATACATTTCTTTAGTGGTTAGTTTGATGTATAATCATTCTTTTTTATCTATGTATTTATTCAGAGAAACACTACTGCTGGGATAAGTACTTTTTAAGCATTAAGGATTTGTTTTTCTACCAATGCATTTCAAAAGAACTCTTACTACACTGCCTTTTTAATAAGTATTTCTAAGACCTGTTTGAACTAAGAATAAAGATAATGCATTTAAATTATGTGATAACGAGGTTCTCTGTTTTTCACCTGGTTAACCTATTCTCTTGGCCCAGCTTGCCATTACAAAGTATCTGAGGGCAAGTGATAAAATAGCATCATTTAGTATACGTGAATGCAGTATGTCTGTGATTTTTCCATTCATTTTAGAGTATTCTTTAAAAAACATTAATAAATTAGGTAAAAATTGTCTATGGATTTCTGTAGAAGAGAAATACTACGGTTTAAGCTGTCTTTTAGTGCTTTCAAAGAGCAACTCATCATAAGCCGACATCTTATCCCAATGAATTTACATCAGAGTGAAACAGAAAAGTTTTTATTGAATTACTCTAAATAGGAGATGAAATAAAAATGTTCTCTATTAAATATATCCATATTTCTGTGATAAATAATTATATCGAGGTGTATAAGGTCAGTACATACAGCTACTTTGTACTTATAGTATCATATACTATTTTTTTAATATAGTCTTATTGTCCCTAAAACATGTATTACCAATTATAAATGCATAACTTGCACTTTTTTTAACACTCGGAACATCAGGAAATTAAAAGTAGTCATGAAATATGTATATTTTTCAAATATTTACCACAAAAATGCTTTTAACTAAAAAGATAACAAAAATATCTTACAGCAAATGGCACCTGACATTTTAAATCCATTCAGAAAAATTAAAAATAATTCCTTTTGGCTTAAGAGACACCATTACAGTGAAAGAAAAATCTAGTGTATAAAATAAAAATGAGAGAATATTTAGAAGACCATTCAGGCGACTTAGTAGAGTTTGTCGAAAGTAAGGAGACGTTTGCACGGTTGTCATTGACATCACTGAATAACTCTAATAATTTTCAATTAAAAATCTCACAGAAATTTAGAAACTGTACAAGCATTATGTTCAAAGCCATTTGCAAAGGTTATTTAGGGTTTCTTATACACTGAATCATAGGTAGAAATGTTCTAAAAATTGTTTAGTGAAATATCACATAATCTTTTAGTTATTACTCTCTGGCTTTTTACACATAAGTAGGTACTTATCTTCAACAGAGAGCCTTCCTGTTTTTCTGGGAGACCTACTAGCAGGACCAAAATATGGATAATAGTACTTAATGTTTAGGTTAATTACTCCAGTTTTCGAACCAACCAGATTTATCAGTTTATTGCTTCATTATAATTCCTAGAATTCTGCACGGGTCAATCAGCCAGCCGCATATACATTTCAATTTATCTGCTGTCTTTCAGCAGCCTACCTGAATACTTAGTGCTCATGCAAAAATCAAAACAACATGCCAGTTTCCACATCTTTTATCAAAATTTCACAGAAAAGTACTTCAGCTGTAAAGAACCCCTTCTTTTCTTCTACTTTGTCGGTATAAGGAGCTTCATAAAGTTGGGGACTGTTCATGGAAACTAAAATCTCTATCACCCCTACTGTGGTTCTATCTTGCTAAAATTCCTTAAAAAGTATCCTCATAACACCTGAAAAACACAGCACAGGCTCTGAGTAAGAAGGCCTTGAAAATGAATAAACTTGAGTAGTAATTGATGAATGATGAAAAAAGAGTGAAGTGTCTGAAGGACTCCCTGGAGATCAGGATGTGCTGTGAACTTTCATAGAATCATAGAATGGTTAGAGTTGGAAGGGACCTAAAGATCATCAAGTTCCAACCCCCCTGCCATGGGCAGGGACACCTCTCCCTAGAGCAGGTTGCTCAAAGCCCCACCTAGCCTGGCCTTGAACACTTCCAGGCATGGGGCATCAACAACTTCCCTGGGCAACCTGTTCCAGTGCCTCACCACCCTCACAGTAAAGAACTTCTTCCTAATATCTAAATCTCCCCTCTTCCAATTTAAAACCATTACCCCTCGTCCTGTCACTAGACTTCCTGACAGAGTCCCTCTCCAGCTCTCCTGTAGCTCCCTTCAGATGCTAAAAGGCTGCTATCATGTCTCCCCGAAGCTTTCTCTTCTCCAGGCTGAACAGCCCCAGCTCTCTCAGCCTGTCCTCATAGGAGAGGTGAGACTTTATCTCAAGTCAATACGCAGCTCCTGATTGTTCATGTCCTAATTTTAAAAAGCACCTTTGAAGCAAAATGTAGGTGGGCTTCCATCTCATACATGCCTCACTTCAGACTTATAGAGGTTAGTTTGGTAAAGTGATGTTCAGTCTATGTTCAGTAAATGTCTAAGGAACCTAAAGTGTTTGGCTATAGTTTGGACTAAGAAGGAGATAACGACTCTCTGCTTTAAAAAACAGACGTTTGGATATTTGTTTCAATACAGAATGGAATAATTAAAGGATACTTTCTGAGCAAGAGCACAAAGCTATAAGACAACTTTCAGATCCAATGAAAGAGGTGTTTTCTTATAGTCTCCAATTGATGCTGTTTAAATGTAAAGAAATCTGTAGTAAATGATAACAAACCAGAGGAAAACTTATTCTTCTATTTCAGAGAAAAGCTGCAATGTCTCAGACTACTGAAGGAGGACTTGGCTTAGGATGACAGTGAGTCTGGTTGTGGTAGGGATGCCGGTTTTGGGCCTCTGAACAGCACCACTGATAGGTCCTGTTAGAGATTAGCTGCAATACTCCTTGCACACGTCTCAGCTTCCAGAGTTTTTGGTAGCATCAGCTCCCAGGTAATTTCTGTCCCCTGCTAAGGATCTAGCGAGACCAGGTTGTTGGGGACCATCTGCATGCTCCTGCCTCTTCTCTCTGAATATCCATACCTGCAGATTTCTGTAGGTAGCTGTGTTACTCTCTCCTCTTCACCATCTCTGGAAAAAGAAGGAACAATGATTGAGTTACCAGTGGCACAAGATAACCTGTAAAATTTATTCATGACTAATGCAACTGCTGCCACTGGCATGAGGACATTTTTCTTATAAGAAAGCAACTCTTGAACACAAAACAACTGGCTCAGCTGGACTCAAGAGGAAGGAGGATATGCTGGTCAATAAAGAAAGATGTTGTGAGGAATAAACTGTGCCTCAGTCATCAGCTTTTTTTTTTTTTTTTTTTTGTTTTGTTTTGCTTTGCTTCTTTTTAAATACAGTGATCATCAGGCTTTTGTGAAGCATGTTGGATATTTTGCTAAATGTGACCAGGAGAAAATAGGCAAATTCCTTTGAAGAGCATAAGGGCAGCTGTTTCTCTAGTCGGTGTCCTGTTTATGAAAGTAACTACCAGAGAGTGCTACAGGAAGAGTGGGAGTAAAGGGTAATGCTTCTCCCAAAATGTTCTCTGAGCTTTGCGGAGCATTTGAAAACCTTTTTTTCTCTGACTGCAAGCTAGGAAACATCATGCTGCCTTCTCCAATTTAGATATGTCAGTATCTGTTATCACAAGGCTGGATTATTTTGATTGACTGCATCTACAGTTGGATGTGAAGAAGTATTCTTTCTTCAGTTTTTTGTAGCTCAGAGAATGCCAGACACACAGAAATAACATTTAAGACTAAATAATATTAATAACTCTAAATGGATTTTATTCATGGATTTATTCAGCTGACTTTTTTGTTTTGTTTTGTTTTTTCTTTTCTTTCTTCCCCCCCCTTTTTTTTCTAAATTTCAACATCTTGCAGCAAGGATTTCCATAGCTAAAGAGTTCATTGTGTAAACAGTTTGGTGATTCACTAAACAATGTCACCTCAGAAATGCCCCCCAATTCATATGAATTTTATTGTGACTACACGAAAAATTAAGAGTCACTTGTAACAGTAAATGACATATTTTAAGGTGTTTTTGAAGTATGAAGTATGCATGACAGAGCAAAGGGATTTATGTTGTACACGATCTTCAGAAAAAGCCTAGAGTTTATATCCAGTGTCTAAACTTCATTATAGATGTTATAAAAAGAAGATGTTTTAAAAGTATATAAATAGTCACTTGTGGATTTTACCTGTATAAGTATGTCCCTATGAAAGGAAGACACATAAAGAAAATGCTAGTGTGGAATTTGGATAATTTCTAAATTGCAGTTTATAGGTAACAGGAAACCTCTGGTTTCCAAAATGTGTTTCAATATGATACCATGATCTTAAGGTTCTTCTGTATTTAGTCCTATAATACCAAATAAATATATTCTAAATTGACTTAAGACAGTTATGAAATACATGAAAGTTTCAAAGAGCTTTTCATTTTCAAATTATAGGCAAGAATGAAATTCTCTCTGGGCTGATTAATCAATGACCTTTATTGATTACGTTCTCCTAACTAAGTAAGAGCTGGATGCCAGCATTTTGATCGAAAATCTTAATTTTGAATTTTTTTATTTCATTAGATTATTTGACAAAGATCATGCTAAAGATAGATCTCTTAGTTTTTACATTGCTCCAATAAAAATAAGAATTTACTTTTTTATTCAGCAGTTTGCAAAGATAAGTAATTAAACTGAACTCAAATTTTATAAGATTATAGCATATTGTTTGAGTAACCTGAGCTATATATTTTTTCGTTATTACTTTGGACAGCAATTTCTTACTAGTTTTGAGAACACAAAGTATTTTGGAAGCTATCTCTTTTCAAAAATATTTCCTCTCTCCCTCATTATTTTAAAAGTCCTTCAGTATTGACTGTTTACTTTCTTATACTCAGAAAGCCATAACATATCAAAGGGAAAAACAGAGCCTCTACAGACTGACAAAATCATTTTAGGGAAATTCAGGGTATAAACCCACGTTATTTTCGTTACTTCCCTGTTCTATGAAGTTGCCGTAAACATCCAGGTAATGCTGGCTTTGTGTCAACTATTTCAGAGATTTCTATCATACAGCAAGATTTTTTGGCATAAATATTTAGATCAAGTGGTCCTTGCTGTTCTTTGAGTTGATTACATGAAAGCTGCTGTTCTAGACCTTGCTTCTCTTCTGAAATGGAATGAGGAGGATATCAAGAAAAGAGAAAAGCGTTCAGAAATTGAAGGTTGTTAGAAAGCTTTAGGGAAACCTGTAGCTTTATATCTACAATAATATCTCATCTTCTTGGAAGCTTTCTTCTCTCAAGGAATAAGCAAGATGTTTCTCATGATTAAGCTGTAATCACAAAGTAATTATGTTCTGTGTTTATTTAATGATTAACAAATTTGTGACTTTTTTTTTTCAACTGCAAAGTGCACAGTCTTTTATACTGGGCTGCAGACGTGTCACTTTAATGATGTCTTTAGACTTTGAAAACAAAATTACACAGCAGAAGGATGACACATACGGAGCTGATCACAGAACAGTGATTCAGTAAAGTCAGAACCACATGATCTGCCAGAAGCTGACCTCATTTCTGAATGCTTTTAAATGATATGAATGGTTTTGCAGTGAGTTTGAAAAAATAGCTACATGTATATCTAATTTCTGCTGCTTCTTTTCTCCATGTTTAAATTTTTACTGATTCTATTTTTATTTTTATTTTCTTAAATGTACTGCCCTGCATTGCCTGTTAGAGTAATTAGAATTGTTTGTAAATAGATAATGTGAGCTGCAATTAAACCACACATTTGTTGCGGCCATAATGTCATAATACAAATGATCACTCCTATACCTATTAACATACAGAGCAAGAAATCTCCATTTAAAAATAAAATAAAATTTACAGAGAGTATCTTTATGTTTTCTAAGGAAAGAGAAACCATTATCTTCCTACCAGTTTATAACTTTCCCCTTTTCTGGTGTGATAACCAAACTGCTGTAACCATAATTAAAGAAAATTCAGGGACAAAGTTGAAATTATATCTTAGAGCCCTCTCTAAATGTAGATTTCAAAAGACACAGCTGTAGAAAGCTGCTTTTCCTCCTTTGGTCTATTCACCAAACCTCTCTTATTTCAGTAACGTTGATAGGTGCAAGTTAAAGGGAATGTAGCACAAGATAAAGATAAGATGCAAAATCTTTAATGAAGAAAATGAGTAGCAAGAACAATTCTCAGCTGACATTGGTTTGTCAGATTGTTTGGTCATTGTTATAGTGTTATTTTGTAGAAATTTTCTGAATGTGGTGGGATCACATGTCTAAGACTTTATATCAAAGCACAAGGTGATCTTCAGGAGTATTTCAGTGCTTCAGAAATTGGGGTAGATTTAAAAGCCAGTGTAATGTGCTTCTCATTTGAGTCACCTGCTTTTGAAAGTCTAGGCCGTGATTTCTGCAAGTGTTGCTGGAGGCAGATACTAGGGTTGAACTGCAATACGAGCAGCTCATTTTTTTCCCTAGGACTTTTAAAAAAATAAAGAGAAATTGGCTTGAGAAAAATGAAAAGAAACCTTGCAAACTCACTTTTCCCTGGTCAAGATAAACTGGACTTGTTCTATCATCTTTTTGGGTGTATATTTACAAATATTTATACCTGCTTGCAAATCTAGCGATTTGTTTTTGGTAATATATGTCTTATGGTGGAGACACCCGGGACTGATGAAACCCTAGGCCCAATGTGGATAATTTTTAGATCCTTTAAAAAGATAATGACATGACTGGGTCTTTCCATGTTCTCTTCTGCCTTTCCCGACTGGTGGTCATGGCTTCTGCCTTCTTGCACCTTCAGTTCAGACAAACTCAGTTCTGTGCCACCAAAAACATTTGTAGAATTATTTCCACTTGCCTTGTGTACTGGTTTTGGCTGGGATAGAATTAATTTTCTTCATAGCACCTCCCATAGTGCTGCATTTACAGACTCAAAGCCTTTTCTGTTTCTCAGGTTGTCCTGCCAGTGAGTTGGCTGGGAGTGGGCAAGAGGTTGGGAGGGTTCACAGCTGGGACAGCTGACCCTGACTGACTGAAAGGATATTGTGTACCATATGATATCATACTCAGGAATAAAAGGCTGGGAAAAGAAGGAGGAAGGAGGGAGGCTTGGATTACAGCATTTATTTTCCCAAGTAACCATTATGTGTGATGGAGAAATGCTTTCCTGAAGGTGGCCTTCTGTTGGCCATGAATGACTTCTTCATATTCCTCTGCTTGCACAGCCATCTTTTGCTTTCCCTGTTAAACTGTCTTTATCTCAACCCATGAGTTTTCTCTTTCTCTTTTTTACCCTTCTGATTCTGTCTCCCATCCTGCCATGCAGGAGTGAGTGAGTGGCTGGGTGGGGCTGAGCTGCTGGTTGGGCAGCGTAACACCTCTTTAAAATGCATCATAAAAACCTAGCAGAGAAGAGCAAGCAAAGAAACCAGGCAAAAATATTCAAACCTCCTCCCTCCCAAGCTGGACCAGAAATGGTGTTTAATTGCCCTGAAGCAAAGGAATGAGTGGGATGCTTGGGGAAAGCAGCTCTACTGCAGACGTGTCCGATAGACATAATTCCTCCCAAACCCTGACTTAAGCACACAAGTGGCTCATTATCTATCACGAAGGAAGTTTTTCTTCCTGCTCACACAGATCCAGTGCCTGGGGTAGAAAATACGGCTTGCAAAGATGGCAGCTGGAGTCACCCTTGGGCTGTGCAGGCTGATGGTGTGTGTTTGCCTCTCATGGGGCCCCTGATAGTTGAATCTGTTTCTTGTTGCTTGCTTCTGACTCGATAGGAGCGTTAGAAAGCCATACAAAGAAAAGTTCAGCTGGTGGGGGCAGTTCAAAGTGTGTGGGTCTGCTGAGGGAATTCCTGTTGGTCCCAACTAAGTTGGAGTGATAGAGAATTTTCATGTGCCCTCCACGGCTCTTAATAACAAAAGAAAATGATTCTTCGGAGAAATTATGGCTGCAGTGCATCAGCTATGCTGTAAGAATATCGGATGTAGACCTTTCCCTGGAGGTCTCCGTTATCTGTAATTTTCTTCTATATGTTTGTGCGACTCAAGAGGCTGTGTTTATATCTTATTGACACCATCTACAAAGTACTCATTTCTATCAGAAGAAACATCACCTCTATGAAAGCATATGCAGCCTCATCCTTTGTGCAACTTTGCAGAGGTAACGAAGAGTGTTTAGTATAATTGTGACATCAACTTCAAAGCTTCCTCCTCGTCCCACTTTTCATGCTCCGATCACTGAGTTTCTTCATCTGCATTCTATGATTAAAAAATTAAATAATGCATGTTCTTAAACAGCATTCAAATGATTGCTTACAAATGTAGGCGTAAATAGTAACATCTTCTTTGTACTTTGATTGCAGCTTTCATTTGAGGTTTTTAAATCATCTTATGAACTTTAGTAAACTGAATTGCATTACGTTCTTTTCAGTTAACTGTTACCAGTGTTGATTTCCTCTAGAAGGAGGGATTGGAATGCTCTTCTGGAAATCTAGGAAGACCTCTACCAAAAACCCCATTCTGACTCAGCAGACAAGCAAAAACGGTTGCAAAACCAAACAACATGCATCAATGTTAAAAGCTGAGCACACCTGGAACAGAGAGCAAACTTCACCTGATTCCATACACAAACGCAGCATCAGTGGTACCAAGAATAATTTTGTGTCACTAAAACCCTATTCCAGAGTTTCCATCAGAACATACAGATTTCCCTAAAGTTGCTACAGAAGACAGATTTGCCCACGTTCATGTCATTTTAGTGCATCTAGGTGATCATCTAGAGGTTAGTAAATAATGTGCTCCAAGGAAATACCGTGCTTCTTCCCTTAAGCCACTCTGACATCCAATGTACCAAATTCTTCAGTGCTATACCTTATTATTGATATATAAATTCTTGCTGTCAAGAATGCTATCCCTATGTTTTTTGACATCTATTTAGTAGAACATCTATTTAATCAGCCAACACCCGCCCACCCATCTCTGTTAAATAAACAAATATGATTAAAGACAATATTCACTTACACTGTTCAAAGATGAACGCTCAAAAACCACATGTGGCAAGGAAAAATATTTTTTTGCTGAAAATGTGAGAAAGAAAAATTTTCTACTGATGTTTGACAGCACCTTTGACAGCTCACAAAGATTGAACAGTATTGGTATTTTAAAGCAGTCACATTCTCTCCATTATTTTCCAAACAGCAAACCAGGAGCTAGTTTTTATATCATGAGACTTCCACTATGCTTTCATGAGAGTTCTGTAGCTCACAGACCCACGTAGTATAACTCTTAGTGATTACAGGATGACTTTATACCTGCTGTGAATGTGGGTTTTTTGTCTTGGGACTTGATTTACTGTTAACAGTAATGTGATCCACTATTTACATAACTGGAATGACTTATGTTGTGTTTACAAATTTGAGTAGGTAACGATGCAACAGGGAGCCTAAAATGATGTAAATTCTACATTATTTATTTACACGCTGATCTGTGAAAGACGAAAAATATTTTAAAAGCCAGGCCACATGAATGAAAGGAATAGTTTTCAACAAACATCACAAAGAAAGGGCAGCTAAAATAAACATTGGCATATTCTACTGAAAATTTGGGGTAGGAAAAACACTCGCTAAACTGCAGGTTTTCTGTCATTCTCTGGAAACAATAAGTTTCTAAGGCAGCCTCTGATCCCTGCTGCTTCTGTCATCAATTTTAAACAGCCCGTGAAAGTCTGTTGGGTTTGGCGCTCCTACTTTCTACTGTACAAATTATGGCAACAGACAGGCAGAGGAGGTTCTTTTGTGCAGTCGGATCTCACAAATGCAACAAAAGATGCAGGAGGTTACAGTCAGGGAATGTATAGGATTATATACGGGAAAAAATAAGTGAGATGGTTTTGGAGACTCAGACAAGCCTCTTTTGTTCTGGAGGGAGTCCATTTTGGGTTCCTTGCTTAATTAAAAAGTGAGCGGTTCATTGAAAAAACGCAAGATTTACAGTCCATATGGATATAAGAACTTCTGTCCTATTTTTGTAGAGCAGCCCATTGTGGAGGACACATCTACTGTCAGTGGTCAGATAACCCTTTATATTATTTCTCTTCTTGCTTTATAATGATCGTGCTCACCATGCATTTTCTTCAGGGAATAAGCTGACATCATGCTGTTATTGCCATCGCTTTGCCAGAAACGGTGACGCAGATCACAGGCAGAAGGATTCCCTGCTCTGATTGCTCTGATGTAATCGGAACAGACAGGAGGAAATACCTGACCAAAGGAAGCAGATTGTCAGAAGTATTCAAGACCAAAGAATATCTATCGCTTTGTGTTGCAAACAAAATGTGGGATTCAGCAGGTATAATCCTTCTGAAAATCTGGCATTTTCATGCATAAGTCTCTTCCCTACAACAGGTTTTAAATTATGACTTTTCACTTTCTCTTCCAGCTATATATTTTTAAAGCAACTTTAAATTTGTCTTTAAATAATCTTATTTCCACTCTGGAATAAGATTATCTCAGCTAGAACATTGTTTCTTTTTGAGCTTCTTAAGCACTCTAGGAAATACTAACAATAAAAACATAAGGACTTAAATTTTTGTCCCTGAAGCATGCCAGCATTCTCCACCCACTCCGATGCTTCAGATAAAGAAAGGTGAAAGTAACTCCTAAAAAGAAGTAGAAACGTTAGATTTTGCTCAGACAGCATGTTATCACATACTGGATAATATTCTGAAAAATGCAAGGAAAGTTACACAGGACACATAACTCTTTCCACCCTAATTTCCAAATAATTCAATTTGACCTTCCTGGTAGTTTTGAAAATAGTGGCTTAGGCCCTATAAGTTCTATCAGGAAACTCAATGCTGTAATGAATTGTTAATTTTTTAAACCATTTTAGCTACCTTAGCTCAGAATGAATATGGGAATATGCTGTTCACATGCAAGCACATGCCTGGAAAGCTAATGAAGTCTATTTTCAGATTTGCCAGCTATTATCCTCAATTTGCATTTGACTATGATAATACAGTTCCAACTATATCAATGTCTGTCAAGCCATCTTGCTTTACAGTTGATATAGCACTAGCTCCATGTTAAACACACAGTTAATATATCCTGGATAATAAGGATTTTTTTGTGTCTGCTCCACTATCCTGTCCTATCAATGCTTTTCATGGCTGTTTAGCTTGACTAATGACTTCCAAATGACCACAGAAGACAGAAGTCTCCCTGGGTGTTGCAAAGTGTGGGGGATTAATTTCAAAAAGCCTGTCTGAATTGCATTAATGCAACTATTTGACCTGTGTATATCCCCAGGGCAAAACGTAGTCAAGCAAAAGGTACTAACAATAAACAGGATTTCAAATTGCAGTTTTCTTCTTTTCTGAAATGAAGTTCAGTTAATTGACTTTTCATTTTATTTCTGTATCCAACAGTGGGAAACTGCTGCAGTCTTACCCGGTTTTGGTTTGGTACAATCTGTTCTCCAAGGCTTCCTGGGAAGGAATCCTTTGTAATGTGTTTGGTTCTTTCATACATATACCAGAAACCCTGTTGCCTGCACTGTGCTTCAATCTTAATTCCAATATTTTAATTCTGATTTAATTTATTTTGTATTTAATTAATTCTGCGTTTGATTTTAATTTTTTATTTTATTATGACCATAAGGTATATGCAGACTGAGGGAAGAATTACTACCAGTGCACCTACCTTACACAAAAGAGTGAACGTCTATAGTTGTAGTGCATGTACCCAATGGTAAAAGACTGAAATAGAACATTATCAGCAAATTGCCAAGGTATCCTCCAGCATGCCTATAAAAATTTGCAGCGAGTCTAGGAATGAGAAAAAGCATGTTATAGCGATCCCTGTTATATAGGATAAAGTTTTAGACAAGTTATGCATGCAGTTAAAACACTGAAAACCCAATACTGGGATTTTCTATACCTTCATTAGAGCCTAGACGATGGTGTGGTTGTTAGTTAGAAGATAATTTTTTTTTCCCACTGGTGTATGTGAGCTTCACTAACATTTTCTGTTAGTTATATTTTGGTAGGGTACTGGATCTAAAATATATTGATATTTAAACACATATCTTTTGAGAGTGAGTCATTTTGATGCAGTATTATGTATTTGTCACTTAAATCTGGTTACTTGCCAAGGCTGCATTCTTAATGTCAAGATTTCAATATTAAATATAGATTAATTTTGTCAATCGTGATGTTGACAAATTTAATTGACCGTAATTGTCAAAATTGCTGGTCATTAATTTATTCTCAGATTTTCTGTGTGAAAATATAAACCTGCAAAAGTGCCATTGTCAATTATGGTCCATTTGAAGTGACCTAATTAGCATTGTATTATGACCCAACACATGGAAAAGCAAATGGGGGGGCATGGTAGGGAGATAATTGAATGTGACATGAATACTAATATTGACTTTATACTATTTGAGTCATTAAAACACCGTCCAATGAAAAGGACTTAATTTTATTTCATGTTTTTATTTACTAGACCAGCACAGAAGGATAATGAGGAACACCTGAATTCTTTCCACTGGAAAAAAAAATTGGCAAGGCGAATGGAAAATCTGAAAGGAAAGTGGTACCTCACTTTTATTTACTAATGGATGATCTGGCCCATATTCTCTAGCATTCTGAATTACTTCCTTATTTTGCAATATTTTCCAGGAACATGCAGTACCTGGAAAGGAAATGGTTGCCAACTGATTTTGCACAGGTGAGTGGGCATCAAAAGAAGAAGAAAGCTAAAAGTCATGCCTTGCCACCATGCCATCTTGTCACTAATGCCATCATCTTTAAATTATTATACCAACAGTGAACTGTAAGGGCTCAAATTGTCTTTCAGTCTTATTATATACTGAAGTGCTGAATATGAAACTGCTGAATACACTGGACCCTGTTTAGTTCTGTCTCTTTGCATGAGCTGCATTCAAGACCAGAATGGTCTTGAATGGTCCTAGATCCATGTTTGAGATCCAATACTCTGGGCCATCTTTCTGTCCAATTTGTTGCACATAATCCTCCCTGGAACTGAATCTGTAGAGAGAGAAGGGACAACCGTTCTTGGAGGCTTTTTTCTACCGTCAGTCTCATGGAAATCTCATAAACGGAATAATTGCTGTGCAGGCAATGTCCACTGCTGGGTGAATACTGGTTGGGTGCTGCTCTTGGCACGTGGGGCTTTGTAAGACGACTCTGACTGTTAAAATTGCATTTCTGCTGTGTTCCACAGGAAGGGGAAGCACCCAGTATTTCCCTCTGGGATGAACAGTGTGCAAAGTCAGGAGCACAGAGAGTACAGAAGTTAAAAGACTGGAGACGAGATGGAAGGGAAGCCAGGAAAGCCAGGAAAGATGAAAGACAAGACAGAAATTGTACGGATGTTTGTAGCCCTTCTGCTAAAAATGTCTTGAATATGTTAAATATGCTTACGGAGGAACAGAGGGAAATTCCTTAAGCTTCTTTTGAATACACATATTCACGGCAAATGTAACTGTTTCCCTTCTACCTTTTGATGATGAATTTGCATCTATACGTCTGAGACTGGGTACATGCGATCAACATCATCTAAAACACCATCTGAAAGGGTCCATTAACATGTGGCTTTGAAAGATCTAGTGTACTTAGTCACATGCTATCAAAACTATAAATGATATGCATCCAGTTGACACTTCTGCTTATATGGAGGAAGATATGCTTCTTATGTGCACACCTTTCTATTAAAATTAAACTTGAGTCCCTACTGCAAATTTTGACTAAATTGTTTCTTCAGCCTAACCCACATAGTTGTCGTATCTCTGATACTGCAAAGCCAGAACAGTTTATTCTGCAAAAGGTTTTTCAGAGAACTAATTATAACATCAAGTGGAGTGGTGCTCAAAACAGAATGAATGAGAAATAATGAGAAAAACGAATCCAATAATTATTTAAAGTAGTGGGTGTTAGCTTTTCCTCTGATCCTGTGGTGGTGGTGGCTGGGAGTAGCTTCAAAGTAACAATACACATCCAGACATTGAGGACATTTTTATTCCTCTATTCATGATTTACTGCATTACAAGAATCCAGTAGATTTGGCCTGTTTTTCAATTACACTAGCCACTTACACACGCAATGCAAATCTCTCTGTACTGTTGTACTGGTCAACAAAAGACAATGATTAAATTCTAAAAAAGCATTAGATGAAACTGCTACTACAATAGGCATCAGTAATCAGAGGCATAATCACTTTCTCCTGGAAATCTGTAGATGTAAAATGAACAGAAATACACATTCAGCTTTGAAGTCCGTTTTCATGCAAAGATCAAATAGCTCTGTCAGGTTTATTCCTCACAGTTTTGAAGTGTAAATGTAAACCAATTCAGAGACAAGGAATTATTTACTGTACCTCCGTGGAGCAGGCATGTGTTCAGAAAAAAGTATGCTTGACAAAATTATTTCTGTTTAATTGTTAGAACTTTGGGGACAATCAGGTTTTATGTGAGAAAAAGACATAAAAGTGATTAATTCTGTGGGATGGCATTTTCCTGGAGCACTGAATTAATGGCTTCAGGGTTTCCAGTGCCTGAGTGGCTCAGGTCAGTAGCAGCACATATTTGATTATACAGACTCATGGTGGAACTTAACTCATTGACCTGAAGATCAAGTATGCAATTGTGAGCATGCATCTAATAAGTAATCTAATAAGCATCTAATAAACCGCTGCACCAAGCACCCTGGCACCTTTCTGAGCTGCCAGGCATGACTGAAGAGTGGGCATTCCCAACATAGTCACATAGAACAGTGCTCAGTTTCGGCAATACAAAAAAGTGTTTCTCACCCACCAACCAATACGGCAGACCGGTGGCTCCCTCTGGTGAGTGGTAAATGGGGCTGGGTGGGAGGGAAGAAAATGATTAGTATGGGCAAGGAAAAGGTGAATTTCGATTCTTATTGGATTTGAGTCTTCCTGAAGCCTGTCCTTTCAACACTCATAGGTGACACTACAATACTAACACAACAAAGACTCTGTGTTTAACACTTTAATTGGGAGAAACCTCTGCCAAAGTGTGTGCACAAAAACCTGTTAGAATCATAAAATTTCTAGAGTTGGAAGGGACCTTAAAGAATATTGAGTTCCAACCCCTCTGCCATGGGCCGGGACACCTCCCACTAGAGCAGGTTGCTCAAAGCCCCATCTGCCCTGGGCTTGAACACTTCCAGGGATGGGGCAGCCACAACTTCTCAGGGCAACCTGTTCCAGTGCCTCACCACCCTCACAGGAAAGAATTTCTTCCTAATACCTGTCGGAATGGTCGGAGTGGGAAGCCGTACCGGGAGTAACGATGAGTCTCAATATGAGTATGGTCGTTCTCCTTTATTCAATTTTCTTACAGAGTTTATATAGACAGTTAAGAAAAGCACACACTAGCAACAGCTACATGATTGGCTTATAGTCTCTGTTCAAACACCTAGAACGCTCACACAATTGGTGTAAAGTTCTTATTAGTGCGCAGCAATGTTTTTTCCCCTTTTCCCAACTGCCGTTCCGCTTATCTTGTTTCCCATGTAGCTGCTTCTTCATACTTCTACTTTTCAAGGACAGTTCACAGCAACCTCTAAGCTCTTATCTACATCAAAGACTGGGCTGCTCATTGCAATCAAGTCGTGCCCGTTTTCACTCAGCCATTCCTCCACAAGTACCTAATCTAAATCTCCCCTCTTCAAACTCAAAGCCGTTAACCCTCGTCCTGTCACTACACTCCCTGACNGCTTGGGATTGCCATGTCCCAGGTGCAGGATTGTGCACTTGGCTTGGCTGAACTTCATGAGATTTGCACGAGCCCACCTCTCAATCCCATCCAGGTGCCTCTGGATGGCATCCCTTCCTTCCAGTATGTTGACCACACTGTACAGCTTGGTGTCATTGGCAAACTTGCTGAGGGTGTATTCTATTCCTCTGTCCATGTTTCTGACAAGGTCGTTAAAGAACACTGGTCCCAGTACCAAACCCTGAGGCACACCACTCATCACTGACCACCACATAGACATCGAGCCATTGACCACAACCCTTTGAGTGTGGTCATCAAAGCAGCTCCTGATCTAATACCTATATTTCAGTAGCTTTGGGAGGGAGCAGTGAGTTTGAAGTTTCTTTGATTGCTCTGAGTGAGACTTACCTGAGTGTAACATTTTTTTTCATCCATAAAGATAAGCTTATTTCCAGGCAAGATAGGGCAGTCCAACTCAGAATCACTCTTGGAATTGGTCCCAAGCCTGTGCTTGATAATAAACAAGCTACCTACCTGTATATTAAATTATCTATCTGTTCATGCTATAGCACTGGCAGGGAAATTCCCAGTTGGCATGAATGAAAACCAGGTTGAGGAAGACACTAATGGGTCAAGTATGACGCATAGCAGTGAGACAGTGCTCAGATCAATGCCCTGCTCAGTTTCTTAGAGAAAAGGCCTTGGAGGTGTTGGGCCAAACTACCAGAGGAAGGCTGACAAGGCTGGTGAAATGAAGAAGTGTAAGAAACTGAATCAGCCACCATTCTAACAGTCACCTTAATTATGTAGCCTTTCTGTACTTCAAGGGGACTTATAAGAAAGATTGGGCCAAACTTTTTAGCAGGGTTTGTTGTGATAGGACAAGGGGTAATGGCTTTGAACTAAAAGGGGGTAGATTCGGACTAGATAGAAGGAAGAAATTTTTTACAATGAGGGTGGTGAAACATTGGAAGAGGTTGCTCAGAGAATGCCTCATCCCTGGAAACATTCAAGGTCAGGTTGGACTATGCTCTTGAGCAACCTGATCTAATTGAAGATGTCCCTGCTCGTGGCAAGGGATGTTGGACTAGATGACCTTGAAAGGTCCCTTTCAAGCCGAGCTATTCTATGATTCTATGATTCATATGAGACATCATTGTCCTGAATGGCAAGATGTGGAATGGCCAAGCTCTAGGATATCACCTACAAAAGTGATGACTGCAATTTCACAAAGCTTGAACAATATATTTTTAGACAGATTTATATTTTCGATCAGTGATATCTCTGCTAGTGCCAAAGCAAACCAAGGACTTGTGCCTCCATGCATTTATGATTAAGCTACAGTGTGGTGAGATCAAGGCATTTTTAGTCCATTGAAGACTCTTGTTTCAACCAGGCAGAGATGTAGTCCTGCATTTACTCAAACCATTCTTGCCTAACAAAAATCAACATGAAAACTTTAGAAATAATGAGTCTCAAAAGGATTCCGATTACTTTCATGCCATAATTTCAGATGATAAAAACAAACAGAGATAGGAATTCTAGATATTAATGTAATATAAATAGAAAGATGGACTAGATAAAACCAGCTGAACACTAGTCTGTCCTCAAGACCTAAGAGGGAAGTAATAGCATCCTTTTGAATATGTAGCAATGACTTTTGGCAGATATGCCGTATACAATTCCATACCACAGAAAACCATTGAACTTGATTGACTATTTAATCCATTTCTGAAAGAGCATCACTGAGGGGATGCTTTTATTGTTAGTATTGTTTTTTTTATAGCCAGAATGAGATCAGACTGTCAAAATGCTAGTTGCTGCAGTGCTGATAGCTAGTTAGATTACTATGTTCAGCTGCAGGAAATATTTTAAAAATAGTTAAAATCAGTACAAATGTTGCTAATATTTGCTGTGGACTTTCTTCTACCAAATAGATACTTTGATTTGATTATATTTATTCTATTTTGTCCTAAGCAATAGTATCTTAAAACAAAATGAAACACAGTACTTGCAAAAAACCATCAGTGCTTTGAAAATATAACAAAAATAAAACAGATATAACAAAAAGCCCCGTATATAAAGGTGTATACTTATTATTTATTAATGTCTCTGTAGATGTCATTAGATAATTATAAGTGCTTTCAACAGTATAACACTAGCTTTTTAATGTAAGTTTGCACCAGAAGCACAGTACTGAAGGTGTAACACTGGACTGGTTGATAAAATTCTGACCTACAGGTTATTTGGTAATACCACACAAATTTTATGAAAGGCGCAAATAGGTTAATACTCAGCTATATGGATGCATTGAACAGAACAGGGCGGGCTTACGGAGTTCTGTGGACATGACATAAAGTACTAAAGAAACTGTGTGAAGCATTAAAAAAATAGTGTTTATGTAAAGAGTAACAGGCTTTGTACGCCACCCATTGGGAAAAAGTTTGGGTTCTTCTCTATGACTCTGTCTACATCCTTGTTCATGAAAAAGGGCCATAAGGTCTTACAAAAACTACTGCCATTTCTTTTTCTTTTGGAATACCAAAAGCATATGTTACTATCAGTCTGCAGTTTCCCCTCTAGCACTTCAGAATTCCCTGCTGCCTCAGTTCAACCTCTTAAATTAAACAATATAAAGATGATTTTACTTTCTTCTGAGTCCACTTTCTGAGATCCATTTTACTAATTAAATTGAAGTTTTTCATAAATTTGTGGTTGATATCCCCACCACTGATACGTTGTCCTGGAGATGCCCAAACAGCATTTCACATCTTGCATGCTTTGACTTTGTTGCTAGATATACACAGACATGCAATTATCCTGAGACTCTCTTCTGGCACCTTCTTCTTCCAACTCCATGGAAAATTACAAAATACGCTCAAATGTTGCTGGTCTCATTTCGGAGGCTCAAAAGACCTTTCAGAGGGGCATTGTGTTAAGCAGTAGTTAAAAAGCCCTCAGGCAGAAAACTGTGGTGACTGCGGTTGAAAATCCTTTTCTAAAGTGACCTGAATTTATGTCTCAGAAAGATGTATGAAATGTGGAAGAGATGCTTTCACTCCTTTAAATTGGTCCACTTTGCCTCTTTCCCCAGGAAGTACTGAGGTACAATCCTAGAGGTGAACCAGCCTGCACACCTTTCAGGCACCATATCAAAATGCTCTTCAATAATAAATGGTCTTGTTCTCTGCACAGACAGTAGAGTGTGGGACGTACTCTTGAAGGCCTCCGAATGGAAGCCCCATGTTACCTGCCCATGTTACCAAATTTAGGTGCAGACATTCAAGAACGTTGAATTGAACTGGCTCTGAACACCATCTTGAAGATATAGCTGGGACCTCAGCCTGAAGAACCAGACTAAAGAGTCCATTAAAATGATCTTTCAGTCACTAACCAAGACTGGGTTGTGTGGAAAAAAAATTCTGAATTTGTCTAACGACTGTGTCATGCTGTAAGTACACAGAGCCAAAATTAAGGGCATATGGAAAACTTTGACTTTGGGGCATGTAATTTTGTATGTGCTGGCTTCTGTGACCTTTTGAAGCCTTTTCAAGGTAATCTTCCATGTGTATACTACCCTATACACAGTATCAATAGTGTTTGGTAGCTTGTCATGTAAATTTGCTTCAGAAGAGGGGTTTTAGTATTACAGAAGCAGGAATACTAGGTTGTTATTCATTTTGTATGATTTAGAAGTCACCTCTCATTTATTTATTCCATTGCTCTGGCATGTTATTAGGCCTTCTTTCAGCTTCAGTGTTGTGTCCAGTGACATTGTCAATTGTGTCACAACCTAAGACAAATTGTTCTTTTCTGATGTGCTAGTACCCTTTATTATGACTTTAGCAGCATTATGTACCAGAGGGAATAAGTGCTGAGCAGAAAAGTCACAAGACACATTTACATAGTGTCTGGGGTGAATAAAGTTTCTTCCTCATATAGCAGCCATATGTAACTATTAATATAAATATCTTTTCTTATCTCACTATCTGAGAGGTAACAGGGCAAAGACCAGTAACAGAGGTGAGTTCCTTCCAGGAACTTGTCCAATGGGTAGCAATAGGATTCTTAGCATCAGCAAGGGAGGCAACTCATCAGAAGCTTCCTCATCAATCAGTTTATAACAAATGCAGCTCTAATTTCTAGACCCTTAGCTGGCTGAGTAAAGCAGCACAAAAGAAGATGATGAGAATTTTGGAGGAAGATATATATCATCTTATACAATTACACTTGAGTGACACTGTGAGCAAAACTCCCAGAAACTTTTATATTAACAAAGTGGCTGTTGTTGATAAGTGGAGCATGTGGTAGAAGGAGATTATTGTCAGTGTAAATGGTGGATACTGCAGAAGTGCTGTCACTGGGATAAAATGAGGTGAAAAGGCTTCCTTTGGTGAAAAATAACATTGGCAAAATTGGTTTATTTCAGTGAAAGAGTTGGAGGAGTCCCTAGCTGTCAGGACATGCTACTCAGTAGAGTGAGTTATCAGATACATTTTTCATTTGTTGTGTATTTTCTTAAGGACACAGATAATACCATTAAGGCTATCCATGAAAAAACAATAGAAACATTTAGAAGTCAAACATTGAGAGCCTCAGAATTTATTGGCCTTGTTCCGTGCACAGAACTCTCATTGATGTCAGCTCTGCACACATCTAGCCTGGCTTATGACCCTGAGGTTTTATCCTTTCTGCATTACTAATGCATTACTTATTGAACAGTGAAAACAACATCTGCAAAAGCCTTAGCTTCTTTGGAACTAGGAATCCAAGACATTATTGGAAGCCAAGCAAATATTACAAAGTAGACCAAAGGGACACGTCAGCTTAGAAAGTGCTCAGGCTTAGCCTAAATCAGAAGATGGTGGTCTAATGCCATTCTATTCCAGATAAATGCAGATCTAACAAAGAAATGGGACATAAGCAGAAATCCACACCTGCACCACAGATTGTTGGAGCTCAGAATCGACTGCAGATGAAGTGGTTGCTGGAGGTTAAACTGGTCCCCATTTATCCTATTGGGGAGTTTCAGAGATATTTGCCACACTACTGATACCCCTTCTGTGGGAAACCAAGGCTTCTGTGTCTAGAAAAATTTCTCAAGCATTTTTTTACAAGAATTAATTAATTTTAAGAAGGAATGCAAGCCCAAACCTTATAAAGAGGGTGGATGGGTGTGTGTAGTTTAGATTAGCACAGTTCTCAGGGCTCAGAGCACCAAGCAGAACTGGTGGGTGGGGTGATGGAGCCTGCCAGAGGACTTGTGCCAGCCAGCGGCATTTGCCTTTGGGAACCAGAGGTTGTCTGGGGGGTGGATACCTAACACTGCATGAGGAAAGGGCTTAAAATCTGCGTGGATGTGGAGGCCAGCCACTAGTGCCATGCTGAGAGCTTGCTGTCCCAGTGCATCACCTCCGTCCAGGTTCTTTTGATCTTCCTCCGGAACCCAGGCAGGAGCAGATGCCTGAAAAGTTATGGACAAACTGTACATATGGTGGAGGTAGAGGACAGGGTAAAATTCCTATTGTGAGAAGGCTGTATTTTTTCCTGATCTATGCTCAGAGTAGCCCCTAAAATAGAGTAAAAACTACAAGCTTTAAACCAGTGAAACACTGACAGACACAGTTTCTTCAAGATTATCCATTCAGGAATCCAATATGTGAAGCCATCCTTATGCTCAGATAATGCCTAAACCCTTTTCCTTGCTCAGGTGCCTTTAAAGCCTTGTCTCAGAGTGATCACTTACAGATATGGGAAACGAGTTGTGGCGGATACTTGTTGCAGCGTTCTCTAGATCTTCAGTCCTTCCACACCAATGTGACAGTTTGTGGTGACAAAGGGTAGTTGAAAGTTGATAGGAGATAATTATTATCTTGCTAGGGTCCAGTTTCTGACTTAAGGAATTTCAAGGTCTGAGAGAAGTAGTGATTTCAATATAGGTGGTGAAACCTTACTTGCTGCTTTTAATTTAAATTATTCACAGAAAATCATAAATGGTTTCCAGCAAGCTGCTAATAAACAACAAACAAGACTGGTTTTGTATCCAATTGTAATTCACAAAAATAACAAACCCCACAGTGCTGCTGCAGGCTATCTACCAGCAGAACTGTTGCTGGCAATTGATTTGTTGATAGACACCCTAGTTTTCCAGCTGTACGAATGGAGAACCAATTAGTAAAAATGCTAATCTGTTGAATACAGAAGTTTAATTAAATAGCTGAGGTGGAGAACCCATTTATTTTTGCAGAAAGAGAAGGGTGAAAAGATGAAAAGTATAGAAAAAATAGAAATCAATCAACCTAGCAGAATGCTGAGTCCCCGAAGCACATGATCCAGTGTACAAGCTAAACACAGGAGGAGTCGTCTGGGGTTAAAACTGTTGCAGCTCTAATGGTGATAGAAAAATATCAAGAAGTTCAACTTTTCCCCATCTACAATACAAGAGAGAAGGCTGGGCTCTCAACAGGGACCATCATCTCACTGACAAATGTCATTGCCATCAGCTAGAGCTCTTCCAAAAGCAGGAGAGTGAGTTTTGGTGTGCACTGTTTCTTGTGAAAAACAGGAGGAAAAAAAAGTCAATTAAAAAGCCGAATTTTCAAGGACCAGTATTCCTTAGGGTCAATGAGGAAAAAAAAAAAAAAGAAAAAAGATCACATATAAGATAATAGGGTAATTTAAGAATCGGGTTTGTATGATAGCAAACTCTCTCCTAAATAGAGGAGAAAAAAGACATAGTGCTTGACCTATTTCAGGGAAGGCAACTATTCACTTGGCGCAGGAATTCATGCTGAAACAGGAATCACACTTAATATTTCAGGTATAATTGCATCTTACAGGAATCCTCAGGACTTGAAAGAGGCTATGTTTCAGGGCACATATTCTTTCTCCCTTCATGAGCATCCCCTAGCCCACTCCAGCTTCCTCTCCTAATTACAGACCATGGGGTGTTCGTTTAATTGCTTAAAGAGGGATGTCACCACTTGGAGTGAAGAATTCTAGCGCTAGACCCTGCTCGTAACACCCACTATCCTTGAGATGCAAGGAGAGGACATAGACAAAAAATAGCAGAACCGTGCTTCATAGCTGAGCACTAGAGCTATAGTCCCTGGTGGTAGCAGAGCTTGGGGGAACCATGGGGATCTACTGAGATACTGTCCCTCCAGGCACAGGGAGCAGCAGCTAGGATTCTCATTGCCTCCCTGCTCAGATGAGCTGTTAGTACAGGAAGATTCACCAGAGATTTTCCTCTAGTTGAAGTAAGTTGAATGAACACAAGTGATAATATGTTTGTACTTCCATGATTTTGTTATTTCCTCCTCTTCAGTTCTGTCACAGAGAACAGTGATGCTGACTGATCATGCAATTGAGTTTCGATTTCTTTAAAGAGGAGCTACCTGCAAGTTTACTGGCCAATTTTCTAAAGTGCTGGTAGATCCTTGTTGCAATTGGGACCAACCACTCTCAAGCAGGTAAGATGATAAAAATGCGGGCAACATTTCCCTGCCACAAGTGAAGCAGAGAAAGAGGCCACCGTGCATCAAGCAGAAAGATGAAAGCCACGCCAGCTATTAACAGAAACTAAAGTGTACTACAGCATGCATTTCCATCGCAAGCTGAAAAAGACCTTGTGTGAAGAAGCATGGAAATATTTTTTTAATATTGTATTTCCCTGTTAATACCACTCTCAGTTTTCAAACACTCATATTCATTAGATGTATTATTATTAGCCATAAGGCACTTTATGGATGCTAATTTAATGGATTTTGTTTTTACTGATGCTTTGATGTTCCCAAAGACCTGCAGATGTGCTGCACATTAAAATCACAAACTCAGGGCAGCCCAGATTTAATTGAGAAAACTGGCTCAAAAGCAATGTTACTGTTTCAACTGCACTCACATATTCACCCTCATGCTAATATAAAGACTTTTGACAATGTTAAGAGACTTTACCTGTTGTTGTAGAGGACAGGTTCTTCCTTGCTATGTATAAAGGTTTAAAAAAAATAGGTGCATGGTTTTAATGCAGGTACAAAACCAGCTTGGTTGTATCACCAGGAAACAGATGTAAAAATCAGTTGAAACTTGGTAAGGCATAACATAAAACCTAGAGGTATGCTTTCGGTTAACCTTTTAAAGGGTTTTCTGTGCTCATGGCACAGTGTTTGCAAAACTGTGTGGAATATTGTATGAAAACTGCTAGTGTGTTTTAAGCATAGGTTCTTAGATTGGAAAAGATATATTCCAGATCAATCGTATTCAAATAATTTTGAAGTGATGATTACATTAAGTCATCCCAGTCTGCACTCCCTGTCTGTTTCTCTGACAATGGTTCTACTATTATGATACCTATTTACTGCAGTGATTTATTTCATATATTCCAAGCTAGGGTTGAAGGATTTACTATGTTTCCACTAAAAGATTTTATATGTGAATTTCTGTTGTCCAAAGTCACAAATACAGCTATAACATGAGGATTTGTGCAGTTTCTCGGTATTCCTGCAACTGGAAAAGGACTTTTTGTTTAATAATTTCAAGGTGATATTTAGTTGTTGGTTGTAGCCTGTCGTTCTTCTCATGGAGGAAAACTGTTGTGCAGGAATAATATTCCACGGAGAGAAACAGACTAAGCTGGAGAGCACAAGCATGGTGGTGGTGGCGAGTAAACACCTAATCCTGTTTCATGCCCATTTGCTGCTTGAATTTCCCTTTGCAGACTCAAAAGCCCCACACAGCAGGTACTTTCAAAATCAACTCTCCTTTCAGGGGGTCTAGTGTAATAGTACTTAAGTAGGCTTTTCTGAGCTGAATTAGCTGTTTCAATTTTATGTTTGGCTTCAGCATTCAAATAACTGTCTCTCTAGGCTGAAAAGCTCAATTTCCCTACCAGTCATGCTCTCTTTGTACCCTTTTCCCACTACAGAGCTCAGCAACCTTTGGCAGCCTGCTCCTGGCAGCTGGATTTTTCCTCTCTGCCAGGTTCTGCTCTTTGCAAATTCTTTAAACCAGATCATCGTCCAGGAGGCCAGAATAGAGTCTGGGATTTCTTTTCAAATTTCATCCAATATAGATAAAATAACAGACCCCTCCAGCACATTCCGTAAAGAAATGTATGAGCAAGCTGCTTATATGACTAATGTCTGCTACCTGTTCCTAAACACTTGTTGCCTCTACCCTCATTTTCTTCAAATTCCTAATGTAGTACTGCTCCCAACACTCCTGCTCTTGAGAGCACCAGGATTTGTATTAAGACAAATTGACCACAGTCTATTTGCTACAGAGGGAAAAAGGAGCTTTCTGAAGCAGTAAGCTTGCTCCCTCTGCACAAGGTCGCTTCATTTTGCACTCTGCTACCAAATCCTAGATATAAATACTACCTACAGGAACGCAACATGATGCATCTATGGCTTTCACCATTGCATCTGTGAAATTATTAATTTGTTGAAAAGGAAACTGTTCTTTTTCCCCCAGAGATCATGATCAGTGTTTAGATAATCAAGAACAAATGTACATTTCAAGGGTGCTTTAACCTGAGATCTGCTAAAACACTTCTGAAAATGATGTAGTCACACGACTTCCAGAGAAAGGGGACTTCATATACTTTTTTATAAAACAAACCTGTCCAGTGATACTAGACAGTAGTAGGTACTAGGCTTTGAACAGATACTAGATTTTGAACTCTCCTTGTAAAAAGGGAAATCCTGAAAATGACATGTGTACCTTCAGTTAAAATTAAACAGGTAAGAAAAAAAAGAAAGAAAAAAGCCTAAATGCGTTTGTGAGCAGAAACTTGAAGCCATGCCTCTTATGTATTTCCAGAAATTATCCTTAGTAAAGGGCATTGCAGTCAAGCTACTTTGTATTTATTCCTTACCTCGTCCCACAAATCATGCTCTTCTTTTCTGTGTCCTCTCCTACCTGCAAACACCATGGTGAAGATGGTCCTACTTTCCCCATTCCAAAGCCCCTGTGTCAGACTGTATCCCCAGACCTGGGGAATAAGACATTCTCTAGGAATTAAATTGGTTGGTGCAAAAATTCGGTGGATAAGACTTGGGTGCACCTGAAATTCAGGACTCCTGACTAAACTAACATATAAAAGGATTCTGCCACCTATTCTGTCAGCTGTCTTGTACTGAAGATGTGTTTGATTTATTTTCACTAGCTTCAAGCAACAAGGAATCTATTAGATCTATATAGTTACCAGATAAGTACTGTAATGTAACTCCTCTGCACTGAAAAGCAGTATAAAACCAGTGTTTCTAAATGCAAAGTAACTCAGGTTAAACCTTGCACGAAATTTGTCATGAAACCAGTTGTACTATATAATTACAACCATATGAAGTTCCTTCTTTCTAATTAATAACTGAGTAATTTCTAATAAAAAGTGACTTCTACCTGAAGTGCATTTACTAGGGTGTTTACAGATGTGGGAATCATTCAGGGCCTGATCCAACTATAGAAAGATCATTTTGAATTGCACAGTTGTTAGACCAGAGCAGCAGTGGCTTTATAAAAGTTGTATATGGCATGAAAGCCCAAAGGGAAATGCAGTATTTTGGAGTGGAAAAAACCCTCTGAATTTGTTTCTACTATATCAACTTATTTCTGAATTTCAAAGGACAAATACTGCAGTGTACGCATAGAATAGGCAAACTGAAAGGAACAGTAAAGGGTTCAAACAGGTGAAAATAAGCCTGAAAAAGGCAGCTCAAACACGAGCCGAGAGCTCCATCTGCTGCCGGGCTGCAGTGGTACCCACCACTCCCTCTGCTTTAAACGTGGAAAGGTGTCTCTGTTGATTAGGATTAGGATTATTTCGTGGAAAAATTTATCTTCCTTACTTCCAGTCACTTTATTTTAATTTTCGTCTTTTTTTTTTTCCTTGAGAGCACTACCAGCACTTGTATAATATTCTATATTCCTGTATATACGAATATATATTTTTTAATGAGGAAAAAATTCCTTCATAATCCTGTGACATTAAACCAAACCTCCCCTTGGGCTTCACCATCTCTTCGTTCTATTTCTGCATTTTCAGGGATGTGTGTCTTCCATAAAATGCAGTAGACAGCTAAAGGACACCAGTCTATTCAGTGATCTGTATTCACCAGCATCTCTCTCCTCTGCCTCGTAATTTTCCAGTAGCTTGCTTAATTAGCACATGCTGAGGACTTTTTGTCAGATACGACGGAAAACTGAGAACCCTTCTGAGGCAGCTACAAGAACAGGAAAATCCTGAAAGAGGGAAATCTTGGGCTCTAATCCTTGTCCTGAAAATGGCCAGGTATCTTCAATCAAAATTAAACTGAAAAAAAATTGCGGGGGCAGTGGAGGGTGACCTTGAGGCCTGTACCTTATAGCTGCCTCCAGATCTACCCACCCAGATCCTTTCTGGACCTTTCCAAATTGGCTGAAGCCAGACATGGGCACATTGGAACACCCCAACCCAGGGTCTGAGTACTGGTTGCAGAGCTCTGCATACTGTCAATCTCATGCTTCCAATTTATTTTGGCCAAATCATGCTAGTGGCAACTTCTGTGGTCATTAAAAAATGTTAGAAGCCAATGACTGTCAGCTTTCAATATTAATTGGCAAAATTGGGCAATGAGAAGTAAAGAAAAAATCTAATGTAAATTCTGGGTCGCATTTGCACCATCACTAAGACAAGTAAGACAAACATCAGTTCATGCCAAGTAGGCAGTTTTTAACAAGAAAGGTTGGGATTCCCTGTTATCCTGTCACTCCCAAGGGGATTTTGTTGAGTCCCTGTCCCCATGCTGGACTGTGACATTACCAAGCACAAAAATGCTGCTCCTGATGGGCCCCAAAGTTCTGTGTTCGGCCCCTAGATGCCTGACTGACTAAGTCCTGCTTACCTAGAACAGAGGGCACCGAGTTTGGTGTCAGATGTGTCTGGCGGTTAAAATGATTTGCCAAATGACGAGCGGATAGACGGACTCCACAACCTGTAAAGTTGTAAAGTAAGTATGTTTATTCAGCGCTGGGCAGCACAGGGGGTAGTCCCACCAAAACCGTGCACATCTGCCTCAGAGCAGGACTTTATATTTATGGTACTTACTTATACATATGCATAAACTATCCCCACTTTGTATTAAAATTAGTTCCCCGCCTCTCCGCTTTGTATTAAAATTAGTTCTCCGCCTCCATGTGTCTGCGCAGTGCCTCCTGGTAGTGGTCTTTGGGGATCTCAGTGATGAAGTAAGGAGATCCTCTTCGTCGCTGTCAGTGACCTTTGTGCCACTTTGCAGGCTCAAATCTTTTCTGGAACTCGACCAAACCGCAGAGCTGATACTGGCCACCTTGGAATTGTTTTCCGGCCTTGTTTACACCCCACACAAGGTCCCACCTTTATCTTCTACTGACTTATCAATATAAGAGGAGAGCAGCTCTAGGAGAATAGTCTCAACAGTCTCAAGGGCTTACAATTGTTTTACTCTAAAATTTTCCACTGCATCACCAAATTTAGTACCATTTAACTTGTTATTAATGTGTTCTTATTCTTGTTTTCACCTGTGGATGATCCTTGTTGAGGGACAGAAGAGTGACTACGGGCAAGACCCAGCAAAGGACTTTCGGTGCTTTGAAGAACACTTCACGGTACAATCTTTGTGTGACTTTGTGCTAGTTAACCCTACCAAGGAGAAGGGTAAATTCACCCTTTCTGGGCTCCAGGCTGATAAGGTGCAGTGGTCTCAGTGCCGAAAAGAGCTGGGTATCTCACTTGATAACACTATGCACATTTTCCCCAAATACCCCCGA
>VXBW01000854.1:0-28658 GCA_013400375.1 Thinocorus orbignyianus
ACACGTGCTGTGTGTGCCATTAATTTACTTATGAATGTCAGAACTTTCTGTTTAAGTCTTAAAAACACTGACAACTCAATCTTTCTGCATCATATTATGTTTTAGTTCAGTAACAGTGATGTTGGTATTGGTCCTTGCCCTAGTGTTTTCTTCAGCTGTTGTTTTATTTGATGACTTTTGGGGGTTTTTGTCAGACCGTTTATTTTCTAACCAGTTAAGCATCGCACCGTGGCAAATAAGGGTTTTCTTAAATTCTGTCTCAAGACGTAAGCCACACAACGCCTTCGTAGATGCACTCCCTATTGGTAAGAACAGGAGCTCTATCCATGAAGTCTGTCAACCAGGTTTTGTCAGAAGGGTGTATCTTAGATCTTTGTTCATTACCAGAGGCTGTTGGAAAAAAAGCTTAGGAAAGAATGATGCATAATGAGGAAATTACTCAGCTCTCTTTCACCGTACTGGCCAGCTAAGAAGACAAAATAAGCCTCTGTTGGCAATCTCACATGGCCACTCCACTATAAAGGCTTCCAAAAAATGTGGAAACTTTTCTGCATACCCATCTTAGGCAAAAAATACAGCCCTTTACTCAAGCATGTACTAGAACCATTCTGCACAGGAGCATTTCATGTTCCTTTCTTCATATAGCGGGGGAGGAACTGGCTCCTGACAAAGTGGATCAGCTTGGTCTCTGTGCAGAATATAGTAACGACAGTTGCTGCCAAGCTCAGAGCCCCCACACCGATGTGAACCAGCCTCGCCATCCAACCCTTGTCCCAGCAGAAGAATACCTGCAGCAAAGGAAACAAGCAAATACAGGAAAACTAGTCAGCACAAAGTCAATCTACTGTCTCACTAAAAACCACAGCCTAGTGCCTCTCCTGACCGTGCTGCCACCACCATCAAGCTGACTGTGGTTTTGCCATGTGCACTGATCTCACAATAAATCATCTTTAATAGTCACTTGTGTCCTCAAAATTGTGTCAGCAAAAAAGAGTGTTCAGTAGGTATCTGGTAATGTGGAAGTTACTGTTATCTGGAATGCAGAAATACGTTAATCGAGGTATTGGGAAGACTCTGCTGGTGCCATCACACTAGCATGCAGCCACATACTAGACTGTTTTCTAACAAAAATCTCCTACTTCAAAATATAATGCTCTCTTTTTTAAGGCATAATGGATTTTCAAACTGTCAAATTTTTGTAAGCTGAAACGCTACCATCTCTGTAATAATTACTCTGTGCAATTACCATCTCATAGTCTGAATAAATGTGATAAACGTGCTCTTGGTGATTTTTTTTCTCTTCTTGTTTCGGCTGTTTTTACTCTATTGCTTTTTTTGTTAATAAATGTTTAAGAGCAGTTTCTCTGTGCTGCTGCAAAATTTCCATTATTAGTAAGAGCTAAGGACAGGGATTTATCTACAGACAGCAGCAATGCATTAAATTTTATTCTACTAGCCAGATACACCTTCTACAGGTGGCAGAGATATCTTCATATCAAAGGTAAAATCTCTTAATACTGTCCCTTGCTCTGCCTGCAACGCACGTCTCCCAGCCTGTCCCCATCAGCCTTTTTTGCTAAGGGCATTTCTCTGCTCGTGGACACACGAGTCACCTGACACTAACCTTCACAGCAAAAGAAAAGCAACATCTGAGAAAGACCCTTACCTCTGAGAAACCAGTGATTACTCCACTTATGATATAAACAAGTACCAAAAAGGGCGAGGGAAGCAAGCCTGCCAAAGGCCTGTAAGTGCTTTCCTTGAAATAATCGTAGATGTAGTGGATGCTGTGAGCTATCCGAATGCCCATGTTAAAGCAGTTGGCGAGGATAAAGCCCACGCTGCCGTACCAGCGAGTCAAGAAATAAGAGATGCACAGAAACGTGAAGGACAAGGCCAACATGACAAAATTGTACCTAGGGGGAAAGAAAGAAACAATTTAATAATGTATACAGTTACAGGATTTATTCACTAACTTTGAAGAAATACTACAATTTATTTTCCAAAACGAGGAACAGAAATTCTCTTACCATCTTCTAATGGAAGAAGATGAATTTGAGAATCGAGATGTGAATTAAAAAAAAAAAAAAAAAAAAATCAATGAAAGAATGGAAAATACATCAAAATAAACCAAGAACTATACATGATATGAAGGAAATTCTATTTTGCCAATCAGCAGCATACTCATATCAGAAAGTCAAATTTAGTAACAATGATTTGCAATGCATAACTTGTGTAATTTTTGCTATTTTATGTATGTATTAAATGTTCAACAACAAGATGATGCTTTATTTAGTTTCTGCTCCTAAGAGTGGCTTTGAAAACAAATTCACACTTTAAAGCAGGGGCTGCTTTCATCACCCCTAAGTCTACTTTGACTGTGGAAAGCAGACCTCATTAACGTTAATTTGGAAAGGCTCTGTAAAGGACAGCTGCTACATAAGTGGAAAAAAAGCTCGATGTGGCACTGGGAAGGCAACCAGGCTTTGAAGTGAGTAACCCAGGGTGAATCAAGTAATAATCCAAGGAAGGGATCTCTTAGTCCAGCCTCATACTGAAAGGAGATAAACCACCAAATTCAGACCCACAAATTAAATCATTCAGAAGGGTACCTGATCTACAGCTGCAAAATTCAAATGAGTTTTAAGTGACAGTCTGTCTTAAAAACTGTAATTTCAAGCACATACATAGAAAACAAGACGTCACATTTACTTTTCCAGGTAGTGATGTACCATAGTGATGTACCATAAGCTAATTTAACAATCTTTATTTCTTAATTTCTGACCTTTCCCCTCCCCCAAATTTAAACATATGCTAAAGCTTCTATATTTAAATCTACATGCAGACGGCTACATAAGGAGTTGGTTTTCAGCAGGGCAGGGTACACTGATTTCATATGGTCATTACATAAGTATTTATCAACAAATACAAGCATGTAAAAGCCCACAGCAGTGCATGTTTGCTTGCCTACCTGTTGCACCTGGCTATGGGGACAAGAAACTTAAAGTGACAGCAGAAAGAAATTTGCTCTTTGGAAGAAAAGCCCTTCCAGGCAGAACAATTGCTGCATTTACATACTGAATTCCAGGCAAACCACATGCAGATTAACTACAGGAATATTCTGGGATGTTATTTCCTACCTGTCTACCTCTTCTTTGCACATCAAAGCAAATGTAAAACACTCTGTTACTCCATTAATAGCAAGAAATAGGACATATAAGGAGTAGCATCGGAGGAGATCTGGACCTGAAAGACACATTAGAATGATTATTATTTCTTTTATAAAAACACATGGTTTTTACACCCACTAAGAGATCCAATGTTGTTGCAATGCTATCACTAATAACGGAAACTTAAGTTCTTTTGAGTAAGCTCTCCATCCAGATATCTTGACAAAAACACAAATATACAAGGCAAAATAAAAACAGAAATAAAACCCCAGTCATGCAAACATAGCAGTTATTACAGTAACAGAAAAGATACCCATCAGAGAAAGTATTTT
This sequence comes from Thinocorus orbignyianus, assembly GCA_013400375.1. Taxonomy (NCBI): domain Eukaryota; kingdom Metazoa; phylum Chordata; class Aves; order Ciconiiformes; family Thinocoridae; genus Thinocorus; species Thinocorus orbignyianus. Next base: position 3,503 of record VXBW01000854.1, read on the forward strand.
ATTAAAAGGCATTTCCTAAACAAAAATTTGTATTTACAGTAACCTAAATCTTCTATGATGTAGAAATTTGTGGAAATTAACCCAATAGTCATCATGAGGTACTAAAAGCTATAGAATGTATATTTGGAACACAACAGTAAGATGAACAGAAAGGCTGTTCAATGCATTCAAAACTGTGGTAGGTAAGAATTATATTCAGATTTTTATGGGTCAGAGATAATTCATACATGACTTCAAAACTCTCCATTCACACCTTAATCTTTTTCTTGTCCTTTAGAAATTATAACATGGGGAATATAATCCCATGCTTTTTAACAAGTCAGAGCACATCCCTGAATATTCCTTCCTGATGTCAGCAATGTGGTTCACATCATCAAGTCTCCTCCTGTTTCAGTTCTAAAGAAGAACTGCCCAGTGAGCAGTAAACAGACTGCAGATGTGGGGTAGAGCTTTAAAGTTTTCTTTCAGAGAATGCATAAAAACATTGCACAAGAAAGCAGTCAGAAAAAAAAAAAAAAAAAAGAAAAAATATCCAAATGAATATATACATGAATATCTGATCAAATAAGGCAGTCTGCAGGCTCAACAGCAGCAAGACAACCCAAAACGGCACGCAAAAACTATTAATGTTGGTGGGGTTTTTGTTGGTTATGCAGACATAGTGTTCTCCTTAAAATCACTATACATATCAAGCACCAGCTTCCAAATAACATGCAAGGGACTAAAGCAAAAATATCTAAATGCTAAACATTTAGTAACAGGAAAGCATCCATGGGATTAGAATACATCAAATCATCTTAACACCGAATAAGGTAATTGCAATTAATACTCAATAAGCAATATTCCAAGGCTATGGTTTGAAGGTGCAGAACTCTGACAGCTGCAACTGTCTTTAGCACAATGTGCTGTCACGTGCTTTCATCTTCCCTGTAACTTTGTCTTAACTGTAACAGATGCGAAACAGAAAATGCAAGGTGGAACTCTCCCACAATGACACACAGGTGAAATTTCCAAACAGAAATGCAAGAAAAAAAGCTCCTCTTAGGAGCTTCTGGATCTTCACCCAAGACAGATCAGTTAGGAAGCGATCTATCACAGCTCAGCTACAGAAGGCAGATTGATTTTTCTAGCAGAAGCTACTGTAAATCAACTGACAAATCACTGAAAGGATCCAAGAAACCTCCAGGCTACAATTTGGGTGCTTATGTTTCAAGAAGGAGGAATTAAGTGAACCTCTACTTTCTCTCCTGAAAATCCAAGGTGACCTACAAATTACCTGACTGCTTCTGTGCACAGATTTGTAAAACTTACCCCTCAACTATAGCAAGACTGTTACCATTATGTGGTTTAGTGCCGTTAAAAAAAACCCATATACATGTATATTACTGCTTCCATGCTAAAACCATGGATTTTTCAGTTCCAATTTATTGTACGGGTTTTTGGGGGGTTTGTCATTGTTTTGAACAGCTGGAGTCAGCAATTTTGCATCACGGAGTTGTTACACAAACCTTTAAAATGTTCTTTTCCAACAACCTGAAATTGCAAAAAAATAGAGCCCCAAACTTGATCATACACATTTAGAGCTCCTCAGTATATTTTAATTTAAGGTGACCACATATTAAAGATACTACTACAAAGAAACAAGTTCGGGCAAGCTAAGGCACCGATTTCAATACGAGTTTTACAGAGAAAAAAGAAATCTGCTGATTTACCCAAGAATTCATAATAGCTGCAGTTTCTCTTTTTAAAGAATGGCGCTTTGCCAGCTCTATAAAGCTTTACCTGTTCCAGAACTGAGCACTGAGCCTCCATAAATATCCAGAGCCAGCTGAGAATAGGCATAGCCAAAAACGGTGATGGTAAGGCCAATGAGAAGCACAAGTTTCAAAAGCAACTCTAATACATTTGCAGCCATAGCAACATCATCCTGAGAAAAAATGTCATCAGTTACATAAATCAGATACAATATAATAGTTATTTTCACAGATGAAATCTACTTCACAAAAAAATAATCAGTTTGCACAGTGTAAAAAGGCGTGAAGCTCATCCTTTGTTACTGAATTATCTCTACACATGGTCATAACTTCCAGTGTTTTTTATGTACTTGCTGTTCCATGCTATGTTTCACACATTACAAATTCTACACAAATATTAGCCATGAACATGTCTGTTAGAGGACATACGAAAGCAGCACTTGCACCTGTTTAACAGTTACTAAATGGCAAAGAAGAGCACGGCATCTGCCCACGGTTAGGGTCTGAGTCAGCGAGGGGGGGGCAGCTGCATGCAGCTATGGGATCTGCCACACCACAACAAGCAACTTGCCAGTTCTACTACCTCATTACAAGAAGCATTCTTGTAATTCTTGTAACACAATGTAATTTCAGTGCAAACAGTGAAAACCCATAACCGTTTTGCCAGTTATATATATCAGTTACACTATATATAAAATACACATATACGTACATCTTTCTTAGAATCATAGAATGGTCAGAGTTGGAAGGGACCTTAAAGATCATCAAGTTCCAACCCCCCTGCCATGGGCAGGGACACCTCTCACTAGAGCAGGTTGCTCAAAGCCCCATCCAGCCTGGCTTTAAACACTTCCAGGGATGGGGCCTCAACATCCAGTGCCTCACCATCCTCACAGTAAAGAACTTCTTCCTAATATCTAATCTAAATCTCCCCTCTTCCAATTTAAAACCATTACCCCTCGTCCTGTCACTAGACTTCCTGACAAAGAGTCCCTCCCCAGCTCTCCTGTAGGCTCCCTTCAGATCCTGGAAGGCTGCTATCAGGTCTCTAAGCCTATCAATGACCTGAAGCAGGGAATTTGTTTAACTGCATGCTACAGTACAAGCAGCTGGATCACTGCAAAAAGTTGTCATAATATCAGACAAAAGCCCAAGCTGACCTTTATGACTTCTTAAGAATTTCTCACCTAGAGCATGCATGATTAATATGCTGTGGAACAAAGCCCTTGTTTGTTTAACCACTGACACTCCACCTACAGTTCAAAAGCTCTTTTCTTCCCAAAATGACACTTTTTGGAAACATTACTGTTTCGTATTTGTGTATTCAAGTCAGTCAAATATTTTCAGACAGCATTTATTTGATAGAAGTAACATGATTTAAATAATTGCCTAAGCATATCCAGAAATACATGGTACATCAGGATTCACATCACATTGTTTGGAGCAGATAATGTTAACTTCCTTTTTAATACAAGGTCCAGTTGCACTCCACATTTTTGTTCTCCCCTTTAACTTCTCAATTTTACCAGCCTTTATACTCAAATTTAAACACATGCTTCTGTGATGCAACTCATCTGTCACATAAATCAAGCACTTGACGTGTAATCAATCAAAATAAAAAAACTGTACCTGCTTCTGATCCTTTACATTCTTCCCTCTTTCCAACACTTTAGCAAAAAAGACATAAAAACTCTCCTCAATAGGCAAAAAGATAAATCTGGCCACCAGTGAACCAAGATTATTCACAATATCATATACACCTAAAAAACAAAACAAAACACCAACTCATAAGTAGCAACCTGTTTTTTTTTTTTTTAAGACATGTTTTAATTCCAAGTCTCTAACAATGGCATGAAATCCAATTCAGTATTTCCACTGAGCAAAGGGAAAACAAGTGGAACTTAGTGGAATATTAAAGCAGTGTTCCCTAAAAATTCTGAGTCGCAGCAACGGCAGCTCAGAACGACAAGGCTTGCTCACAGACAGCAAACCCAGGGCAAAAGAATAAAGTTAGAGATGTGAGTCTAGTAACAGCACCAAGCCACACAATAAGAATTATAAATTCTTAGTTAACTCCAGAAGTTATAAGATCTTGATGAATTCCACTAAACAAGAACAGGACTGTAAGGATTTACAGATATAAGGAGAAAAGCAAAGTATTTAGTCTTAGTGTGAAGTTCTTAGTTCTTTTTACTTTCACTGAAGTAGAACAGCAACCCTACGTGACACGTGATCATCACTTTCATCCTCAGCAAGATACTGCTCCAACCTGGTAAGACATCTATGTGCATAGAGTTGTGGAGAGGTATATGGATAAATCCTTTACCTATTCACAGTGAAACAAAAGAATAAGGATCCGGCTGATTTCATAGGATTTGGAACCAATGTTTATCAACATTTTGAGAGCACAGGCATTTTTGTACTCATTGATCTTTTAACCTCTGGAGATCATCTAGCCAGCTCAATTTTCCTGCACAGGAGGAGGATCAGGAGCCGCCCCAGTTACTGACGGCAAGCACATCTAGTCGGTATTTACGGAGGAACACACTACTGTCAGCAATTAAAAGTAATTCAAACTATCCAAAAAACTTCTAGCAGTAGGCCAACAATTACAGTCTGTTTTTCTTCCCCAATCTATAAAGATCTGAGGTGCTGCCAACTCTGAACAGCCACTGCCATGCAGTACTCTGTAGCTACACTGAGTTCTTTTACAGAACCTAATTCAGTTTTGAGATGTAATGCTATAAACAACGATATTCTTGCCGTAACAGTTAACACAGATGCAAAAGGAAGACAGAAAACAGTAAGAAAATAGAGTTACAAAAACCAAAGACAGGCAACTAACACATCAGATGATACTAATGAAGTATTTTGGTTTTTTTTTTTAAAGAAACAAGATGCATCATTTCACATATCCAACTGTAAATTTTTGATCCAAATGAAAAACAAAATTAAAATCCAGGACCTTATATTAAATTATTGCCTATGTCAATCATTCACTGAAATGTATCATAAAGGCTTTGAAATCCCAGATTTTCAAGTTATCTTCAAATACTTTAAGTCATTTTCAGAACCATCTGAAGAGCAGTGACTAAGAAAACTGCCACAATACCATCACACTTACCCTGATCTCCAAAATTTAACACGTTCAAAAAAGTCATCACGTATCGTTCACCTGTAAGTTCAAAATAAAGAACTTAAAGGCAAGTCCTTAAGTCTTTCCCAATGCTTGTTCAGGCATTTCACAGAATGAATGAATGCTACGGGGTTGGCAGGGACCTCTGGAGATCATCTAGTCCAACCCCTCTGCCAAAGGAGGTCCACCCAGAGCAGGTTTCACAGGCACATGTCCAGGCAGGTTTTGAATGTCTCCAGAGATGGAGACTCCACCACCTCTCTAGGCAGCCTGTTCCAGGGCTCTGCCACCCTAAAAGTAAATAAGTTCCTCCTCATGTTTAGATGGAACTTCTTATGTTCATGTTCGTGCCCATTACCTCTTGTCCTGTGACTCGGCACCACTGAAAAAGATTGGCCCTGTCCTGTTGACACCCACCCTTTAAGTATTTATAGGTGTTGATCACATCGCTCCTCCAGACCTTCTCCAGACTCAAGAGACCCAAATCCTTCAGCCTTTCCTCATAAGAGAGATGTTCTAGGCCCCTAATCATCTTCCAATATTAAGTATTCAAGAAACAAAGTCAAATGGCACAGCATCTTGTCCAGAATAACTGCAAAAACTTCATGTTAGAAATATCTGCCAGCAACAGCTTCTGAAACTCCCACGCCCACACCCCCTACCAGTTTTCTCAAGCTTTAAGTCAATTTTGCAAGTGCTATTCATTTGTCCTTCTCCATCACAACCACACGCCAAGCCTCACCCTCTGTCAAAATCTGTTTCAAGAAGGATTGTTTGAAGAAACTCCAAGTCAACCATGCTTCCTTCCAGTTAACAAAGGTCTGCAAAAAACCAAGATGTACTGAAATGTAATAAATATGACTGAAATGATAGAGTAGAAATAGAAAATACAATGCAGTACAATGCCTGAGGTTAGCTCCAGCAGTACTGATGAGGAAAACCCCCAGTACCACAGCTGCTAACAACTAAGCTCAAGTATCGCTAATTTCAAGTCCTAATATCACTCTGATCTGGAAAAGACTGTTTCCCTTGCTGAAAATTACTGTTGTTGCAGATAAAGTACACAAACAAGTTTTTTTACAGAAAACGCTTAGACAAGAAACATACCCCATGATATTTAGCATGCCAATATAACTTTCAGCTTCAAATTTTTTATTCTCTTCAAACTGTCCCCACAAGTTTTGCAAACAAGAACAACCTTTATCTTTTCAATCTGCAAGTACTTTTCAAAATGTTCTCTTCCTCACTGGATCTTTTCTTCTCTTTCTTTGCCTCATTTTCTTTGGAGAGGACATTGGAGATATCTGAGTATCTGTAGAATGCCGTGTCCCACCACGTTTACTTGTGGAAAAGTCTGAGTACCAAAACTGACAGTGAAATGGTTCTTGTTTCTTTCCTGCCTCAGATCCAGTGATACACGGTCATTCCCCTGCGCACTAGAGATGTTCTACCTCCAGTTAGTGGTTTGTGCAAAGACACTGAAAGATAAGGTATCAACAGCCCACAACGAGGGGGTCACACTTCATAAAATCCTTCTGGCAAGGATTTTATTGGTACAAACCACAAACAGAATTTGTATGTTTGGGTTTTTTAAATCGCTCATCTCTTCCACAGTGCAGAGACAGCCTCAAAATCACTCAATTACTTCACTACCTCAAAATAAATTTCAAAGCTCTCTCAAGAAAAACTTCCAATCAAGAAGTAAACTCTGCAACCTACCTCATCTTCCACCAAGTTAGGTAACAGAGCTTTCATTCTAGCAATGGGAAATGATTTCTTTGTTGCTTCAGGAGACCCCAAAAATACCACAAAATAAATTACATAGCACATCACCAGGACACTGACATATAAAAGCTGGAAAGATAAAGGAGAGAAGAAAAACAACTAGTGATATAAAATTAACTTACAAAAGCAGAACATCACGCTAGAGTTCCAAATTTAATGCGAACAAAATGCAGTCAGCAGTCCTTATTCTTGTTGAATTTTAAACTAGGTAGAAACTTCAACACCCCAAGAATACTGTTCATTTTTTTTAATATGTAGGTTATCATCGTCCTTTGCCAACATTTATGTTCCAATCAGCATTTTTAGAAAAATTATTTGAAGTCCAATTATAAAGCAATTATTCACTCAGTCAAAAAACAAGTTGATGAAAGAACATCTACAGGTCTTTGATCAGTTAGAAGCTACTTCAACCACTGCAAAAACTGCACACACCCAAAAAAATAAGCAAATGCCCACATCTGAGGTGGATCACATTTTCATTTCTAGGTAAAATAATATTGCATGAGCCATAACCCTATTTTCCAGCCACCAATATAACCATTCTTCACTGTAGTAAAGAGAAAATTTTAATGGGAGCATGTGTTACACATGATTACCATCTCCCTACAAAGTGACAGAGGTTGATGGTACAGGCTGATAAAATTGCATGTGATTATAATCTACTACACAGTAGAATTCCAAGTCTAACGCTAGTAGTGAGGCCAAGTGGTGAACAGTCTTCACGCATGAGAATGCACAACTAAGAGGTAACATAAAACTTACACAGAATAACCTAACCTTATTCACAAAGGCAGAGAGAACAAGGTATTTTCTTGTACCTCCATTAAAGTGCTGAAGTTCAAAGTGCCAAGTCAGTAGTGAGTATCAGGAAAATACTAAATACAAGCACTAAATCTTAGACTTCCCAGGAGCATTTTCTCACCTCCTCGAAGTTAGTTAGCAGGCTACATGTCAAAGGCAGCAGCAAATAAAAATTCAGCAGAGTCAAGAATTTCTATAAAAAGAGAACACAGGAAACTTACCTGAGCCAAGCTAAAAATGTAGAGGCCCCACTGAGGATAAAGGACAACTAAAATAACCGTCAAAACACATTTTGACACTACTGAAAGGCTTTCAGCAATTACCTTTAAGAAAGGGAAAACAGAGAAGGTTTATTTGCTGCCAAATTAACCACATAAACTTGAAATACATTAGTTCCACACACAGAAATTACGTAGGAATATCAGATTCTGAAAGTCAGTGTGACAACACAGAGTTTCTCTCTGCTGAGCTGGTCATCTTAGACTGTAATTTCTCTGTAAATTTTTTATTCTTCCATTTCACAGTTCTGTTGTACTTTCCCAGTTCTTTTTGCTTAAGATAAACATGTTCTCAGTTGCTGCATTTCACAATTTCATACCAACAATCAACTGAAATGCAAAATTGTGGAAGCTGTGTGCCTCTCCATCCATTTAAAATTCATGATTAAGGATTTAATGGTCACTATGGGGATAACTTCTAACTAAACCAACTTCCCTGCTTTTACAGGTACAAATTCAAATCAATGTTACAACTATATCATACAATACTAAACAGTACACACAGTTTTGTGCAGTTTTCTATAGGTTTGAATATACAGAAACCTAGTTCAGGAATCTGTTCTTTGCAACAGAGGAAGATAATTTCCCACACACACGCATATACCCCATGTACTTTACTAACCTTAAGTCTCACAAACAAATGAGCTTGTGCTAAAACCCAAAACGGTTCTCCCAGAAGCTCGATAATTGCAGAAAGACCAAATGCCACTACACCAGCCTGATAATGAGGAACCACAGAAGGATCAGGTACTTCAAGCAAGTGTAGCCAGACTAAGCCCAAGAAAACAGACCAAAAAACACCAAGAGGGACTCTAAAAAGTTAAGATAAAAAACAGCCAATGGCAATGTTACTTAAGCAGAAAAAGTATCCAAGAAAATTAATTAAAATTTCACATACCACCATAACAATTAAAAATAAATAAACAGAAGCCCCGAGAAATTAATTTATATTGTTAAAATACCAAGAAATTTTCTTTTTGTTATGAACATCTTCAAAGTATTCTTTTGCAAGATTTTTATGACTTGTCCTTTTTCTACTCAAGACCTAACATAACATCAACTATCTACACTTCTTGTTCCCTAGGATTGAACAATTCTGAACTATCAGCCTGTGGAATACTATAAACCCCTCCCTACAACAATTTTCATAGTCCGTAGTTACCAGGGCTTGGGCAGACAAGATTTGTTGGATCCTGCTGTAACAGATAAAGATGCCATCACTCTAACTGCTAGTCTCACTCTTCCCAAAATCACTGGTTCTGTGACAGCAGAGTGAGCAGAAGAAAATGCACGCCTGCACCTCAGAGTTGCCAGCTCACAGTGCTCTGCTGGAGCTCAGAGCCACTTTGATTCATGACTGTAGCTAAAAAGCAAACTAGGCACAGGACTGCAGGTGTGTATTACCTTCTGTTGACACTGCTTGAGGAACACCATGCTTCTGGCAGAATGCAGAAAGTTTTATATCATCAGATCTATCTGACCCTCCCATCATCAGATCCCTAAAGCATATGACATCAAGTTCCTAAGACATATTTCAGATCCTTCAAGAAAGTTAACCTTCAAGTTATGCTTCTCTGCAAGGAAAAATTTAAGAAGATGTATGTAGTCATTGTCAACCCTACCATCTAATGCCCACTTAAAAGGCTGTAAAACAGTAGAAAACTGGTGGCAATAAAGGAAAGAGAACAGATTTAACTTATTTAAAATATAAGTAGTAAACTCAGCCCTGAAAGAGATAATCCTTCTTCTTCATACATGGATGCAGATGACACACATGACCTCCCGTTCCTGGGCCAGATGTAATTAACAGCTGTTCAGTTCCACAGAAAGTCAGTAGGGTGACCCAATAGAAGACTATCATCTCATGTAAGTGTAATTTTCCTCTGTATCTGACAGGTAGACTTACTTTCCAACCCACCTAATTGTGGCTGCTAGATTTGACATAGGGGAAGTAGCACAGAAGCGTGTCCAGGAACCAGAAAGGAGAACAAAGTCGTAAAAACCACTGAGCTGCACTATGTGATTACACTCTTTGGCTACAGCAACACAGAGACTTTGAACTATCCACTTTCTACTATAAACTGCACTGCAGTTGAAAGAAATGGTCCCGTTTACTACCTGTTGCTTAATTTCAACTGTTTCTTTCACCTTTTCACATGCCTCCTATCCAACACAAAAATCTACATTGCCATGCCATGAAATTGCATCAGGGGTCAAGACTTCGGAAAAATTAGTTTAAGGGAGACAAAAAATACTTAAAGCAGCTTCAGAATGGCATATTGAATAATAAACAAGCAAGACTGGATGGGCGGAGTAAGGAGTTAAAAAAAAATTAAAAAAGAAGATTAAGTATTTGTGCTTCAGGGTCTTCCTTTAACTTCGACAACCTCACTGAAACTTCAGGGTAAGTGACAAAACAAATGGCTGCCAGTTACACATTTGGTGATGCACTTTCCCACCTGCTCCGAAAGAGATCAATTTCATAAATGCTGAAGCAACAAACCTGACCAGCTTCCTGCAGCTCCCCTGGAACACCACTGTGGCTACTACACACTCCATGCCAAAATAACAACCACCTCAGTAAGCGAAGGGCTGCTTTGTTTTTAAGAGCTCTCAGACAAGAACTGGAAATAAGTTTCAAAGAGGTAAAATTTTAAAGGTATCTTACGTCAGCCACAGCAGATTAATTGTTTTGGTCCAGTTTCGCTTTGTACTGCCACTCAAACAAGCCCTGCGAAAGGCCTCCCTGGCCAGGAACACAGCTGTGGAATACAGCAGAGTCAGCCTAAGGGAAGCGAAAAAGAGAGAATTTTTTTTCTTGACCTACTGTTTCTGAACTCCTTCATGCAGCAGCATCGCTGACAGGTTTCACAGGGGACCACCAGACCGACAAAAATAACAGGCACATAGTGTTTTGAGGCAAATCGCCAATATCTCGTAAAAAAAAAAAAAGAGATGGAAAGTAGTTCCATGTGCTACACACACACGCTCCCGAGAAGGCCATCCTCCCTCACCTCACGTTGACCAGGCCGATGATCTCCCTGGAGAGGTAGCGCAGGGTGAAGGCGTTCAGCCCGAAGGTGACCAGCCGGAACAGCACCTGTGGAGGAAGCCGCACGGGAAGCACCTGCTGCAGGCCCCGCCGAGGAGGAGGAGGGAGAGGAAGAAGGAGGCTGCCCGGAGAGGTCCCGCACCTGCAGCAAGGCGCTGGAGGAGGCCAGCCGGGTGGTCTGGCTGAGCACGTCCTGCGCCGCCATCGCCCCCCTTGCCGTCCCTTCCCTTCCCGCCCCGCCGGCAGCAATGGCGGCGCCGCCGTCGCACGGCGATCCCGTCAGCGCGGGGCGGGGGAGAGAAACCCGGTCTCCTCAGGAGCGCCTGGAGCGCTGGCACGGCGGCTTCTCAGAGTCGCGCAGTGCCCAATTCGCCCTTGGCGGGCGGGGATTCCAGCGAAACCACCTCCAAACCGCAGGCTGGCTTATTAGAGGAGACACGGCATTAAACGGCGTTGTCTGACAAGGCGCTGTTTACCAGAGATTTCTGGAAAACAAAGTCCCCGTGCGAGTTCTGCCCGCGCCTTTCTAAGCTGAGGGTTACCCTGCCAGTCTCCACTGACCTGCGGAGAAACGCCCAAAAGCTGAGGAGAAGCAAACACCCAAAAGTTGAGAAGTGCATAAAGCTGCAGGAGACGCACCTAAAAGCTGTGGAGAAGCGCCCCAAAGCTGAGAAGTGCACAAAGCTGCAAGGAGAGGCACCTAAAAGCTGCGGAGAAACGCCCAAAAGCTGCGGGAGAAGCACCTAAAGCTGCCAGAGGAAGCATCTTGCTCACTCCAGTCTGTGTTAAATACATAAATCAACACACCAACCAACCACCAAACCAACCAACACCCAGCCAGAAAGCCACCCACCTTCAAATAGCAAAGATGCCACATAATTGTGACAGTCTTGAGTTTAATAACACACTGGCTTGAAGACTTCCAAACAGGTAAAAGGAGTTCCGGACTATTTCAGACCCCTGCTTAACAGGAATATATAAAAAGATTCTGTCTTCATAATTTACAGAGCCTTCTCTTCAAAACCACGGCCCTTTCAGCTCAGAAGTCATATTTTTCTTAGCTATGCTGCAGTTGAGCTAAAACTTCTAAAGTCCAACAGCAGGTTAAAGCAGGTTAAAAAGTGTTTTCATGGCAAAGCGGGGAGTATCTGAGCCCTGTTTGATCCAGCTGCAGACATTAATGTAAAGTTTCAATTGCCTAATTGGAATTAAGGTACAAGAAAAGCCAGATCTTGAAAAACTCAGAAAAAATATTTATTTAACAACAATTTGAGCACTTACAAAGGAAAGAGAAAGAAAGGAAGGAAAGAGAAAGAGAATTCCACCTTCCCCTTTATTCTTTCCCTGTTCAGAGTAAAGGTTTTCAGATTTTTTCCTGTGGTCATTTTTCCTGATAACTTTCTTTAAGTAGTTGGGAAGTGATGTACAGATGTGGATGTATGTGGCAGAGGAGTATATGCTATGAATTCTTTTATGCACGATACTAATATTGGGAACACTTGTACAAACCTACCAAGAATAGGTTATTATCCCATCATAAAGAAGGGGAGATACAGACAGAGAGAAGAAAGCAATCTGTGTTGGGTAACTGCAGAGACAGGAGGAGATCTCAGAGATTTGGGGTTAAAGAAGGGTGTTTTCGCTAGAGGGGAGGAAACGTTGCCGCTTTCCATCTCCTTTAGTCAGTTTTCCAGTTCTCAAATGGAAAAGGCAATTCAAAATATTGTCCTACCTCAGGCTCTGGGCTTTTCTTAGTGGCCAGAGTGGAAACCAAGAGTACATTACGGCTTGCGCTGATATCACTAGGGGTGGTTGAACTGTAGGGATTAAAACCCATCACAAATTACCAGATATGCACAGGTAAACACAAAGGCAGCTGGGGAGCATAAAGCATGCAGCACCTACCAACACTCCAGTAAGGATTCCTACTGTTCTCTCCACATACATACAAACATGTTAATGAGAAAAGTAGGGGGCTTAAGGACTAAAACTAGGAGAAATTAGCCTGCTAACTGAAAGAGACAGACCGACGTGTTCAGGCATCTGCCACAGTAAGTGACAACTAGTGATGTTTTGTTGGACAGCTTGGCTTCTCACCTCACCAAGCTGAAGCAGAAAGAGCTGCGAAGCATGGGGAGGTGGAAAAAGTAGAGAAACGACTGTAACTTCAACTACTTTTAATAGGAAACAGCTTTGCCACTTACACCCTTTTGGCACTGATGCACCTAAGCCACTAGATGGCAAACGGCCTTTGAGGCAGCCAGCAGCAAGACACACTGGTCAAGCCTGGAAGCATGTGCTTGAAGTTGGACCGAAAGCCAAAACTTTTACTCCAGTAGCATCTTTCAGATACTGCTGCATGTTACATCCCAACGACAGTTAGAATGGGCCAACTCCTAATCGTAATGTGGTACAACACAGGTCAAAGCCAGAATAAGCAGTATTTCAAACTATATCGACGTTTGTTATTTTTGAGCCCGGTAACGAAAAAAGTGAAAAAAGCACATTTTGAAGACAGATTGGCTAGGAAATCTCACAGAGCCAAAGCAGGGGGGGCAATGCAAGTACTTCCCAGAGGTATTCCTGACAAAGGAGAGTTGCTCTTGCTATCACTTCCAATGTTGGAGTCATCAGCTGGCATTTGCTATTTTTGATCCCGGTCTTGGAAATGGTGTAAAAATCTTCTTTTGAGGATAGAATGGCAAGGAAATTCAACAGCCGCACGGTACTGGTTGCAATGCAAGTACCTCCAGAGAAGGTCCAAACAAGGGAGAGTTGCTCTTGCTATCATTTCCAATATTGGAGTCATCAGCAGACGTTTGCTATTTTTGAGCCTGGTAACCAGAAAAGTGAAAAAAGATGCTTTTGCTGATACAGTGGCTAGGAACGTGCACGGCCCCAAAGTAGAGATTGCAATGCAGGTACTTCCCAGAGAAGATCCAAACAAGGGAGAGTTGCTCTTGCTATCACTTCCAATGTTGGAGTCATCAGCAGACTTTTGGTATTTATGAGGCCGGTATTGGAGGTTTTTTTCATTTTTTCTGTTTCCGGGCCCAAAAATAGGAAATGACTGCTCATGATGCTCACAGTTAAAGTGACAACCCCAACTCTCTCACTCTGTCTTCATAGGAGAGGTACTCCAGCCCTCTTACCAACTTCGTGGCCCTTCTCTGGACCCATCCCAACACCCATCCAAATAAGTACGTGGCCTTCCTGTGTTGAGAACTCCAACACTGGACACAATACTCCAGGTGGGTTCTCACAAGAGCAGAGCAGAGGGGTCAGAATCATCCCCTTTGACCTGCTGGCCACACTTCTTTTAATGTAATCCAGGATGTGGTTGGTTTTCTGGGCTGTAAATGCCCGTTGCTAGCTCATGTTGAGCTTCTCATCCACAAGCACTCCAAAGTCCTCCTCAGGGCTGCTCTCAATCCATTCTTGGCCCAGCCTGTATTTGTGCTTGGGATTGCTGTGATCCAGGTGCAGGACCTTGTGCAAGAGAGACAACTCTTGAATGTCAGTCTACCACCCAAACCCTGGAGCTGTCCCTCTACTTTTCTGTGCCTATTTTGCATTATCAGTGCTTAAAATCTGAAAGGACCACTTTGGCACAGGAGGTACACAGGTTTATTGTGAAATCAGAAACCAAACCCACATTCCTACGCTCCTGAAAACAACTCAGAAACCAAGCTGCTATTTTTGTTAAGATTCCACAGAGGGGAAAAAAGTTTCACAGCTTTTTTGCATTTCTCCATTGTGGAAAACTGGTTTGTTTTGCAAACTATTTATTTTCTTCTGAAATTTATTTTCTGGAAGGCTGCACGGAGAGGGGCCAAGGACACAAACAGTATAAAACTTCTCCCAAAGAGTACCTGCCGAACAGACTCTGGAGATGGACTCCTCCATGTCCAGTTGCCATCTTCTTCACTCACACTGCATGTTCTATATAAGCAGGGAACCAAAAAAGCCCCATCAGTGACTAAATATGCAAGTAACAATTGCTTGCAGACATTTTATCATAACATGAAAAAAAAGGGAAGAAAGTTAATTTTCTTTTCTTGTTTTGCTTTACAGAAGAAAAGTATTTGAATACACAAGGCATCCAAGTAATGCCCATGGGATATGGAATAATTATGTGGTTCTTATTTCAAACATGCATCTGAAACTGCACGTCCTTAAGAAATTTTCAAAAGGCAGCAACACTTCAGCATGCAGACAGTATTAAATAAAAAACAGCTTCCACTCCCCACACACTGTGACTTTCACAGCACACTAAGTACTTAATATACTTAATAAACTTGAGATCTATGTATTTCATCAAATACAGATGGATTTATATTAAGCATTTAATTTGCATTAATATGTTATATTTTTAACCTGGTGAGACAGCTGCCCAGGCAGAACTATGGGGCTTATATGTGAGTGTGGGATTTCCAAGGACCACTGGACCATCTAGATACTGTGGGATTCCCTGAAACAAGGGGAAAAAATAAAGGGCAGAAAGAGTAGAGAACTTAACTTAGACAGCAACTGTAAAGTAATAAAGGGAAAGTGTTACTAGCAGTTGGCAGTTACCTGAAATAGCAGAAAATAGACTTGTGTATTTGCACAAACACAAATGTGGAAAAAAAAAAAGGTGTTAAAAGAAGTACTGTCTGGGCAATGGAGAAGTAGGATCAGCCCCGTCGTCTCTGTTCATTTACACTCTGTAGTCCTTTTTACATGATCAGGTAATCTGAGAATAAGGTATAAGAAAGAAGTAACACACAAAAAATGTACAATTCTTAACGTTTTGTTACAAACAAACCAAGTGCATGACACAATGTTTGCTTTATAGATTATATAAAATGTTTATTAGGAAGTAAAGTGCTCAGTTTTACAGATCAATACATTCTTGATCATTATAGAAGACCTGCATAATTAACAGCTTCCTAATAAAACCAAACGCTGTATATTACTACGCAAACCCTCCACTTTTGTATTGTGACAAATGATATTATAATCTAAAGTTGAAAAATGAAATAAAATGTTCGTAACATTTGTCAAGTGGCCATATGCTTACTGCAAGACCCATTCTCAATACACATGGGTACCCCATGAAAACTTAGTGCACTTCAAGATGAAGTTTGTTATTGAGTAATGACACATTACAGAAGTACACCTCAGCAAGTACAGCTATGAATGCAAACATTTTCATAATAAACATATACTACAAATAAAAAATGAAACACATGATTAAACTTACATTTTAAAAGATATGTTTTTACAGGAAACCTATTTAAAAATCATACTTATAGGTTTAGTTTTGCTTTCACTCCCCTCAGAAAGGCCCTGCCTCACCAAGAGATAACCAACACATCACTTCTGCACACTCCCCAGTCCCTACTGCCATAAACCTCTTTACAGGCCACAGGCACAAACCTTAACACAAGGTCTTCTTATCAAGGTTCCAGCTGGTTGCTGGACAACTCAAGTTGGGTCATTGATTTTAAGTACATGATTTAAATACTGTCTGAATTTAGGCAAGTCTTGACCCGAGAAACCCAACATCAACTACATGTTACACACATGTAATTAGTTACCATGCCTCAAAGTTTGAGCTGTAAATCACATCACATACCAACACATTACACATTTTGGATATGAATATAAAGGCAAGGCTACGTATATTTAAATTGCTTTGCATTGTATCTTCTATTTTCCTTCCACACCAGGTGGTCACGTGTACAGCTCATGGGGCTTTTTGTTTGTTTTTTTAAAGTCAGAAATGCCAGTTCAAAACAGAAAGGCTTTCCTCAAAGGTCCAAAAAAAAAAACTTTCAATGAAGGCAAGACAGAATTCAATCTGATGTCTCTCACTTCATACAAATGCCCTAATCACTGTGCTGTGTGCTGTTTTGGGAAGCTGACAGGGTCTCTTGTGAAAGAGTGTGAATTTCTTCCTAGTGCAGGACACAATAACGCACAAAAAGAAAAAATACTTCACATGAATCACAACCTGCTTTTTCACATCCTTCTGTTGTCAAGCCAAAGCTAAGAAATTCCAGTCTCCACAATGAACTTCCCTCCTGCTTCACCTTACATTAAGTTTCTGTGCATAGTTTTTCATAAACTTAAAAATGGGGAAAGACATGAAGTCTGTTTAGTTTTAGCAAAGCATTCTGAATCATTGCACACCCAGGCAACACAGCTGTAACACGCAAAACCTAAGCTTTGCTTAAGCAGTGCTACCACAAGAAAAGGGGCTAACCCCTGGAATTTTTGGAATAGAAAGCATCAACATAACATACACGTGCTACTTTTACTTTGTTAAATAGGCATTTTTTCCCCTATATATACCCTACTAATAGCTAATATGTATTTCATTAAGTAACTTTCAATTCTCCTTTACACCAACTGTTATGTCTTTACAAGACAGCTTCAGGAGAAAAGCACAGTTGATGTCCTCCCTCCTAAACTGGCATTCCACATACAGAAACATGTTGCTAGGCAAAACTACAAACATTATGCCTCAATAGGTTTCTATAGGAAACCATTGTAATTTCAGTGTTGCATCTCCTTTCAAAAGCAAAGCTTCTACGACGTGGAAAGTAAAGGAAATGAAATAGTAAAAATCAGTGATTATACTCTGATTTTTCCAACTTCTCTGCCCTCTCGCCTGTCACATCCAAGGCAGAGTTAATGTTTTTCAATTCTGTGTGCTTTTAAATAATATATTCTTCTGCAAAGTAACTATATTTATCTAAGAACTTGTGGAATGTTTATGCCAGGAACACTTTGATCATGAAAACAGCATTAAAAAATAGCCACTGTGAACAAAAATGAAAACCATTATGTCAGTTGGGTGAAAAGACACAGTTCCTCAAATATAATATTTGAAAGGCTAATGAAATGCAAAAACACATAATGCATACAGTTTCTACTATGGAATAATGTGATTTAGAGCTGTACAAACTAAGTGCACTTTTTTCTATTTAAAGAAATAGTATTTCTCAAAAACAGGAAAAAAAATAACATCTTGAGTTAATTAAATTGTTTGTACACCAAAAATAACTCAGAAAACCAGGTAGAAATTAAAAGTAAAACAAAAGCGCTGTTTTCTTTGAAAAATGTCAGCTGTTACAATGCATGAGACAAACTGATGCCATCTTACTTTTGAAATTGCTTATAAAAGCATTTAAAAACTCCTATTTTCCAAGAGAAAGCAGAAAACTTACAGACTTTCATTTGAGCATTTTAGTCACGGCACATTACTTCATCTGAAGTTGCTGCCCTCATTAAAGTGTTCCCCATACTACATGTATGGGACCGGGTGGATTTTGTCAAATCTGGTTTCCATTCTGTCTCCTGCATTTTCATTTCCAAGGCTGACAGCCTCACTGTTGGTAACCTGATCATGACACATGGTTTACATAGATTTGGAAAATGCCTTATGAAGAGAATTACTTCTGCTCAGCAAAAAAAATTGTCCTTAGCAGGCTGATCATCTCATATTCAGAAACAGTGCAGTAGTGTATTCGCTGGCTTAATACTGCCCTGAAATAGTTAGAATCACCTACCACGTTAATCCTACACATGGATGTTATTCCCCCCATTTCCTCCTCCTCCTCCTCCATCAATACCATCTGACTGGGAGGAAGATGGCCGGGAGTTCCTCGAGCGAGGCTGGCCATTCAGTCCAAGCGGTGTTCCCAGCCGATGGCTCATCTGAGATGCTGTATCATCCGATTCCCATCGCTCCAACTCCTCTCGCACAAGTCGCTCCATTTGTTCCCTGTGGATTTCATTGTCACGACCCAGTCTTTCATCCTAAACAGATTAAAAGACACAAGCTGGAAGTGCAGCTTCCCAACTCCAGTCTAAACAAACCCCTGTACAAACACAGGAAATTGTTATGCCACTCATGTATTTCCATAGGCAGTGAAGAAACACAGCTACTGCAGTAAATTCTTTTCTTTCCAGTGATGTAACATCCAGGTTGTCACCTTCACTTATCAAAGCACAACTTGTAGTACAGTTTCTAGTATTTAAGTCCAGGTCCAGAAATATAAAAGATACTGAGAAGAACACACCCACAAGGAAGTCCCATCTCAAGAATCAAGCAGAATTAATGGCTATAACAGCCACAGACACCCTATCTGTGACAGGGCAGTTGCCATTCTGACCTACATAACCCACCAAGGCAGTCCACCTCGCTCACCCCCGAACAGTCATGTTCTGGCTGTTCTTGCTCCATCGGTAAGCTGACAGAAATAACATCTTTGTCTCACTGGCCACTTCCAAAGGGCCCTCAAGAAAGAGAGGGTGGGAGGGGAGGCAACAGAAGCTAGATAACCCTGGTGACAGAAGTCATCACCCACCACACACAATCCCAGAAACAACATGGGACAAGACAAGCAGGCTGCACAGGATTGCTGAGCTGGATCCCCTAGACTCTCCCAGACTAGTCCATAGAAAGCTTTGTAACAGATAGCAAGGGATGAACAAGATGTTTCAGCTGTTTCAAGTACCAAACACCACTAATGTCCAGTTCAGGGGTTTAAAGGGTGCTGTTGCCTCAACATAATACACACCTGCTAAGAGATGGGTTGTCATGTTTGAAAGTTGCATCATGACCCTAACATTTCATGTTTTCCTAACACAAAACTGAAATCACTTGGCCACTGCCATCTTTACCACTACTTCCTCAACCCTCCCAAGCCAAGCAGTAGGAACAAGTGCCAACAGTAAGCAAGGCATGCAGGTTGTCATCAAACAGGAGAGGGTGGGTTTCTTACCTCTGTCACTCCATCTAACAGCCTTCCCAACACATCTCTCCTTTTTAGCTTGGCTCTCTCCATTGCTTCAAGCTTCACAATAACCGCATCAATCTTAGAGACAATACTGCCGATAGAGTGCTCCATGCGATCAACCCGCCTCATGAGTCTGAGGGTAACAAGTGTGAGAGCTTCAGTGACTGACATTTCTGAGTCAGTTGTCATTCCAGCATGTCAACACAGAGAGCAGATAAGGATGAGAAAGCATTTTATTTGAAGCATGCATCTAACTTTCCACAAATACATCCTACTCTCCAGGAAGGGACAAGGTACACAAGACTAAGAAGATAGCACAGGGGTAAAGCAGATGAGAAGAAAGCACACATTCCGCTCTCTTTTCCCTGCTTTCAGGGCACCTTTATAAAAATTCATTGGTTCTAGTTACTCAAATCCTTCATTCAGCCAGTGTTGCTGTAATTAATATGGAGATACAATATTTTAGACAAAACACACACTCGCAAGTACCTTAATCTTATTAAAAAAACCAGCTGAAGTTCATCAACCTGAAACTACCTCAAGGTTTCATTACTAAAAAAAACAACCAAAAAAGCTACAGGTAAGTCTCCTGGCATTATTGTAGCATGACTCTTTTGTCTGTCTTTTCAACTGCCAGGTTTTAAGGACAAGGTGTTTTTTTGTTGTTGTTGTGCTTTTGTTTCTTTGATTTTATTTTTTGTTTCTGATTTCCATTGTCCTCTCTAAAGTATTTCTGGTTCAGATATTACTTGAAAGCTACTAAAAGGAGTGACGTAAGCAGCTTGAAAACATAATTCTATGATTCTGTGAAAAATATCTAGGTTGGAAGAGAACTTTAAGAGCATCTAGTCCAACCATCAACCTAACTCTGACAAAAAAACCCCACCACTAAATCATGTCACTACGCACTAGGTCTAGCTGCCTTTTAAATACCTCCAGAGACGATGCCTCAACCACTTCCTTGGGCAGCCCATTCCAATGCTTAATAAGCTTTCCAGTGTAAAAATTTTTCCTAATATCCAATCTGAACCTCCCCGGCACAACTCAAGGCCATTTCCTCTTGTCCTGTTGCCTGCAACCTGGGAGAAGAAACTGATTCCCTGCCTCTCTACAACCTTCTTATACAATAATGTCTGCCCTCAACCTCCTTTTCTCTAGGCTGAACAACCCCAGCTCCCTAAGCTCATCAGCTTCGTCGCCCTTCTCTGGACTCACTTCAGCACCTTAAATGTCTTTTTTTGTGGTAAGGGGCCCAAACCTGGACACAGTACTCACAGCGGGGCCTCACCAGTGCTAATTACAGGGGGATGATCATCTCCAGAGTCCTACTCACCACTGTTCCTGATACAGGCCAGGATGCTGTTGGCCTTTTTAGCCACCCAGGCACACTACTGGCTCATATTCAATTGACATTAGAATAGTTATTAATATTTTAATAACAATAACTAGAAGAATGTGAGTTATAGGAGAGAATACTGTATAACTGAAATCAGAAAACCCACGAAGAAAAAAAAACAACCAACAACAAAGAAACAAAGACAACACACCATGCAGGTTCATTCCCCTCAGAAGGATAAACTTACACTTGGAATTCTTCATAGGAAACCCCACTAGAGCTGCTGCCCCTCCTCCTGGAGCTGTGTCCACTGTCTTCATCCTCATCCTCCTCAGAGTCATCTAAGCTCCGGGGAAAGCTGCGACTGCTCAGAGGACGTGGCAGAGAACTCCTATCCAGGTCCAGGTCCTCCTTTGTGAAAACACAAGCAATGGACAGAGATGATGATGTCTCCTGCCATCCATCAGCTTCCCCTTGCTGGTTTACAGTTCTGCTCAGATAGCCAGTGATGAGAGCAAAGGCGAAGGGAAACAAGCAGATTCTTGTGGGGCAGCAAATCAGCACAGGGAGAAGGCTAGCAGACGGTGCTGTGGCATATCACTCCTGATGCCAAGCTTACCCTCTCTTTCTCCAGGTCATCTCTCATCTGCTGATGTTCATGCTCTGTCAACTCCTGGTCCCCATCCTGGTCATATTTAGTAAATATTGCTTCAATCTCTGCATCTGTGTGCCCCTTTCTGAAAAAGCAGTAAGAACAGTTCCCTTATCTTCCATTTATAAAATACTGAACAAACTTCAAGAATTACAAAAACACTTCACCTTGAAAAGACTTCCATCCCCAAGCCAAAGACATGACTGATCCCAGCGCTGCCTATGAATTCACAACACTGACAACCAAAAGCTCAGCCCTTACATTTTCATTAGTTAATAGCACAAATCTCCCCTAGGCTACAACCTGCTCCTTCACAACAGCCCCTTTATACAGCCTTGATTTGTTCCCTTTCCTTTGACTCCTGCCTGTTCACAAACTCCTGCAGTGGCTCTGAGAGAAATGCCACCATTTCCTCAAAGGCCTTAGACAGACCTCTGCTTCCCCAGACGCTTCCTCCCCCCCAGCACACTAACTCAAGGAGGTTGCACCCTAGAGTGCCAAATCCTTGCTCCAGTGTGGGATGCCACCCCACTGCAGCAACACTAGCCACAGTGCAGACTCCAGGCAGCAGAGCTCAGCAGACCTCCATAGTTAAAGTTTCTCTTCCATCTCAAACTGATTATTCTTTTCCCTCTCTTCTATCTTCTTACACAATCCCATGCTTGTCATAATTTAGCCTCAGACAGCAACAAAGAACCACGTAGCAGCCATGCTCTCTCAAGCCCCTCCACAGCTGTGAGGAGATGATTGGAAGAAAAAGGCAGAACTCGTGGGCTGGAACAAAGGCAGTTTAACAGAACAACAAAGGGAACAAGAAAACACGGATAGGGGAGTATATAAACACGATTATGATACTGATCGTGCACCAACTGCACCCCGGACTGTCCCACCACCGACTTCCTGACTTCTTCCCTGTCCAGCTCCCAACTGCCCCCTGGACATGGCCCCCATGAGATGGAATACCTGTGCCCCTACTAGATTCAGGGGAGAATTAACCCTGTCCCTGCAGGAACCTGGACAATACTACCATACGAATTTTCCTTTGTGCACTGCCTACAAACTCATATGCAGATTGGTTACCTGTACACATTTGTTTCCATAAACCTTCCAGAAAATGCACAGGCCTTGTTACTCACTAACTTAATGAAAAGTACTCTGCTGTGTTTTCTTTATTCACATTAGCATACTCTTGCCACATTACAGAAGCAAAAGAAACTTGACCAAGGGCTTAACATCACCTGGTCTCTAGAGTTACTATTCAAGACAAGAAGTAACATCTTCCTTACCCTTTTAGATCTTGACGGAGTTCATCAAAATTTAGTTTTCCTCCACCTTGTCTCAGACTTTCTGAAATGTCATCAACAGTAGTTTTCTTCAATTTAAGTTTGATCATGGCTTTGTTGTAGCCCTAAAGTGAAATTTCATGGTTTACTTGTCATGAAATGTAAACACTTGCTTTCCATTAACTTTTTTAATTACAAAAATCAGCCACTCTACACTATCATCCAGTGTGCTCCAAAAGCCCTGCAAGGACGCCTTTTCCTCCAGTCTATCCACCTTTATTTCACTGTCTAAATAAGCAACACACAAACACCTCTGCAGTCAGAGTTAAGGCTTTCATCATTCAAGTTGCACTGCAGGAATATTTTTGTCCCAGTAAGACACCTTCAGCAGTTACTGACATTGAGGTGACAGTTTTAAATAAAGTCAACAAAACAGGTACAACTTTCTGACTCCCAGAATGTTATCCAAGACTTGCCTCATCTTATTGCCTGAAACGAGGTAATTCTGAGTTCTGTGAACAAACCAATTAGTAGTCTTGCTCCATCAGTTCAATATTTCTGCATGGACCTAGGCAGATAAATCCTATGTCATACTCAGCAGGCTGATCATTCAGTGTAAATTCTCAGATGACTAAAATATGTTGCAACAGAAAGCTTTCATTAATTTACACTCAGCTCAGATTAATTTATTTTGAAATGTGTATTTTCATTAGCTGGTACCATCTTTAGCTTGTACAGCCTACATAGCATTTTGTGTTCAGATGTGAGGAATGAGATGTCGAATAAAAAAAACCTGTTAGTTTTACCTTTCTGATAAGGTCAGACAATTCCATTTCTGCCTTCTGTTGTGCCATATCTGATTTGACCTCGGAGTACGTATCATTGATAATGGCCAAAAACATGTTCTGTTCACGGGAGAAATAAAAAAACCCACTTGAAATTTTCAGGAAGTTTGAGCCCTACTACTTCAATTACCTTCATGTGCAGACCTATATATGAATTTTTTAAAAAAGGTCAGGAGAAAACGGTGGGCTGTTCATGAAGCACTAACATCACAAGCTGGAGATATTGAAATATGATGCCCGGCAGTATAACAATTTTTAATCAAGACTACCGTTTACTAATATGACTAGAAAATTACTTTCCAGAGAGGGCTCACGCCTACACACATCAGTGGCAATAAACCATGTCTGTTCACTGTTTTACATCTAAGTTTGGCCTTCTATATGCAAGGCCAAACTTGCAGACAGCAACTGTGAATAAATCTAGGCAACACGGGTTGGCAATAAAATGCCTAAGGAGTCAAGTTAACTATTAATCTTTCAAATAACCAGCACAAACACAAAGTTCTTACATAGTTACAGCTTGGCTTGCATTTCAGACTAAAGATAAAACCAAATAAAGCTTAAAATCAGACACTTGGTATGTAGGCCACCAATTCTGAAAAGAGTTCAGTCATTTATTCAGACAAAAGAGAAAAAATTGGTCTCACTAACCCTGTACCAAGCATATCATTTACTTGACCCCATGCTGTCTTTACTGAAAGGGTCCTGCCGAACATGGAGTAAACATGACTGAATTGCAATCTGGACATTCAGTTCTGTCGTGGTTTAGCCTCAGGCGGCAACACAGAACCAGGTGGCAGCGCTACTCGCTCTAACACCCCACAGCGGTGGGGAGAGGATTGGAAGAAAAAGGCAAAATCGGTGGGTTGGGACAGAAGCTGTGTAACAGAACAAGGAGAACAAGGAAAATAGTAGCAGTAACACGGATAGAGAAGGATACAAACACTATTTGGATGCCAACCGCCAGCTCCCTGCTACCCCCTGGGCATGGCTCGCATGGGGCAGAATACCTGTGCCCCTGCAAAAGCCAGGGGAGAATTAACCCTGTCTCTCCAAGGAACCAGGACAAGTTCAAAAATAATTACTCAATTTACTTACACACGTTCCATGTGTTGCTCTCATGCAGAAGGGCAGTGTTAACCTCTACTTCCTCATGGACTTGAAAAAATATTTTAGGAAAACAATCTTCCAATGCTGTATATCTTTATGCATTCTTGTCCAACACCAAAGTAGTAAGAGGTAACTTGACTACTCTCTACTTTGCTTTCAGATTCCTGTGTGGCTTAGCTTCAGATTGCAACAAAGAACCACATGGCAGCAGCGCCCTCCACAGAATCTTCATGGTTGGAAGGGAGCTCTGAGATTGTGTGTATGGTTGGACTCTCACATAGACAAAAAAACAAACAAACCAACCAACCCCCCACCCCCATCCCCCCTCCCCC